>CM036547.1:16489247-16806747 GCA_020745685.1 Tautogolabrus adspersus | reverse complement strand
GACAGAGGAAAAAGACTATCTTTGTTTATGGAGATCCAGCTGTTAAAGAACCGTATCAGTGGTTTGGTATGTTTAAGACCAGAAACTCAAAAGTACACTTTTTCACATCTAAGCAAAATGCAATTTCAAAGTTCTCTAATCCTTTTTTAAGATACTTCACACATGCACTCCTGACAATTTCTAGATAATGTTAAGACAGCCTGCCCTTGAAATCTTACTGAGTTGCTCTTGCACACATCACATCTCTCACAGTGGGAGGTTTTCCCTGTTTGACAGGGGAGGTGGGGCATGAGGCGACAGAGTTTCACCCTACGACAGAGAGTTTTTGCCTTTGTATCAATGCTATGTGTATTTAGACGTATTCAAGGTACCAACAAAAAAGTAGATAAGAACATACTGGCAATAGAGAAAAGAATATGAAGCAGTTTCATTACGTGCAAGGATCAAACCAGTCAAGCAGCGGTTGTAGGATATTAACGTTATCACCTCGGTCCACTTGAATCTTCCTGAATATAATCTTCTGCCTACACACATACAGTCACCTTCTTGTGGAAAGGGGGCTGGCTATAGAACAAAGTCCGGAGAAATCTGATATTTGTGTTAACAAATGCAGCTCACCTTGAAAATATCAGGACATTTTCAGGAGTTTGATGCATGTGGGAAAAGTGCATGTGTGAAGAAGCTGTTAGATAGGTGATCTATTATATCTGCAGTTTATGACAACGTTGTGTTATTGTTGCAATGTATACGGAAAGCAACTGTATTAAAAACTCTTCCAGTTTTGAAATTCAAGGTTGCTCTAAGATGTCAGCACTGGTGACCAAACACACACTTTATAGGAAGGAACAGTCAACTTTGTTTGACCATCTCTTTGTGGGATGATTGTTGGTCCTGAATATAATTTTCTGACAGCATCCCACATGAATTAAAGTTTGTTTGCAGCTGGCTTTTTGTTGTTGGTCTCATCTTGAATGCATAACCTGTTAGGATTTTCAAAATGTATCCAGCTGCATTACGATCATCAACAAAAGAAAATAAATAAATATTGTTCACAGATGGCTTGACTGTTTCAATGATGTTTTACATATTTTCAATTTAATTTTCAAATAAAATGTTTAAATCACATGGCTTCCTTTAGCTAACGCTTTGGAACGAGGTCTGCGGTAACATGATCGTGAATTGTATTTGTATATAGAATTTGTGCTTAATAGGATGAAACATTCAAAAGTATGACCTAATAAACAGGGTGGATCTAAACAACTGAAAGGCATTTGTATAATCTAATAATCGTGTTGATGTCTTACTAATTTTTTTTACTATTTTTTTTAGTCGAACCAGCCCTTTTATCACGATGAAGCATCTCACTGTGCAACAGCTCCAGCCAAGTGTGAAGTTGTCATTCCTCATCTGTTCTCTGCAGGATAGGAAAAAGCGTGTGTAGAGTGTATGTGTAGAGCCACTCTCCAAGGGGAAATTGTTAGCAAATGGGCTCCAACTGCTGGCCTTTTAGCTTTGCAAACACAACCTGAAGGCCTCTCCCCACATCCCCTTCTCTCCACTACTCAACCCCCACCTCACCCACGGTCTCCCCTCCCTCCTGCTGCAATTCACCTGCCCAACGACCTTAAGGCTTCTCATCCCTCTTCTCCCTCCCTTCACCCTTTTTCTATTTCGTTCCCACTCACTAACTTAGACATTTCCATACCTATTCATCTCTCCCTCTCTGTGTCTGCCTCTTCACACACACAGATTCATTCCTGAGTGGGTAAATAGAGTAAATTGGGTCTGACCCCCAGGGTTAGAAGAGGCCACGCTCTCTTTTCATGTCAAAGCCATCTGAAGGCTGATTGGTTGATTGCAGTGCTCTCCACTTCCAAAAAGGCTCCCTTGTGCTGCTGTAATTGCCCTATCATGTGCGCATACACACATCCACACACTTTACGCACACACACGTACATACATGCAGACGCGCACACACATTCTTACAGCTAAATGACTTAATTGGTGTTAATTGCATAATGACAGTAGTGAATTGGAGCTGGGTCAGAGGTGACACAGGTTTGAGTGGAGTGGGGGATGGAGAAAGGATGTCGAGAAGATGTGAGAGGAAGCCTGGCACTTCTAGTCCGTCTCTCTCTCTTTCTTCCTCGACTCTGCTACCAAGCAATCCTTGACCTGATTGCAGAAAAATTGGCCAGTGGGGATGACACACATATACACAAACTCTCACACACAAACACAAAAAGCCCTTTGAGTAATGCAGGGATGCTCTATACACTAAACACAAGGATTCAATTTGACTCCGTCAGCATCTGTTCCTGTGTGTATATGTGTGTGTTCCTATGTGTGTGTATTTAACTTTACCAGCAGTTTGTGTGTGACTGCCAGGGCAGCTGAAAGGGCTCTATTGGTGAAAACGTTTAAGCCATCATCATTAGAGAGCTGTTGGTACAGAGGTGTGTTTTAGTGAAGGACGTAATTGGCCCGTCATAGTGCTGTGTAATCTTCTCATATTCTATGAAAACAACGAAAGCTATTGGCCATAATGGCTGTGTTTAAGGTGGGACCTTCCCATGTTAAACATACAGCATCTTAAGCTTGATACAGGCTGGGGCTGAATAGCACTGGAGGGTGGGGTGGGTGAGATTGGGTGAATACCAGAAGCCCTTCAGCCATTTATTTAGTCTTCATGCTCTTCTGTACACATTTTTTCCCTTTTATATTATTTCATGGATATCACTCTACAGATGTGTGTGTGTGTGTGTGTAGTTTGAACCCAGTATGAATCGGATCGCGTGATTTCAAAACCAGAGCTTTCTCAAGTGGAAACATTGCCGCGTCCGGGACCACCCGGGATTAATTTCTCTTTGTGAAAATGTTATTGTGAATATACATGCATGCATTTGTGAGCATGTTTGGACTCTGTTGCAAATAAATGAGTAGATATGTGTGCGCGCATATGCCTGAATCCCCATGTGTTTTCCTGCATGTGTCCTTGTGTGCGTGTTTGCGTGTCCTTGTGTGTAGGAGTCAGAGTATCCCCCATCCTGCTGTTTATAAGAGGGAGTGAAATGTGATGGAAGGTATGAAGAGAGATGGGCCAGTGATGACATAGCCTTATGTTCAACCCCACTGGATATAGCCGACTCTATATTACATCTATCCATCATAAGGCTGCATCGAGTCCCTCATGGCCCTCTATACCATTCGAAGCAAGATGTCCACTGTACATGTGTTAGTCGCATCAATGTTCTGCTCATATGGTACATGTCACGCTCATACTTGTAGAGTCTGAATGTACTTTGTCATACCCACTGCATACTTGGTGTGTGTGTGTGTGTGTGTGTGTGTGTGTGTGTGTGTGTGTGTGTGTGTGTGTGTGTGTGTGTAGCCTGTATTGACTCTCTTTAAGTGGTTTTCGAAGCTCAGATGATAGACGTATGATTCTCTTGTAGCTCTGCAGAAAGACTTCCCCACAGGCTCATCATGACACAAAAGGAGCTGTCACTCTCTGCGTTTGTGATCTCACTGTGTGTTCATTTAACCATGTGTGCTGTTCATGCAAGACAGTTTTTTGTGTGCATGTGTAAATGCCTCCGTGTGTGTCGGAGCTGTCACCTGTTCCTTGTGGTCTGTACATGCCCTGTCTCTGGGCGAGCCTTTGATCTACACGACAGGAGATTCCTACAGTGTGAAATAGCCTAGACGGATTTACTCAATCAAAGAGCACGCTTTAACCACTGTTATTACACTCATTTTTTTAGACATCACTACTTGTTTCTGTCTCTTGTTCTACTTTGTCATTTGCTGTCTCCTTACCTTACTTTGAATGACATTGTAACTGAACATAATTTGCCAAATATTGAGTTTTTGTAATATTTAGCTAGAGTAAAAAAAAAGCCTCTCTCAAAGCCAAAGTTATTGTAGCTTTTACTAAAGAACAGATTTATAAGGGTACATATGAAATTTAACAGGACAACCATGTTGCTTAAAGTCCTTAATCATTGCACCCATAACTCCATATGGAGAAACATGACCTGACACAAGTACTCTCATGACTTTTCTGTTATTGTTGCATGTGTGTGACAGTTCAGGAGTTTATGAGTGCATGGGTGAATTTAGTGATCTTTGAATTGGCATGAAACATCTTAGACTCTTTGTAACTCTAAATGCTCAGATGAGGGGTTACTCTTTTCCTCTCCTTCTTTTTCACTAATATCTGACAAACTGACACTTGTCTGGGCTGGGCGTGTCTGTCTGAGCTGCTGAACATGTGTCAGAGCCAAGGTAGAGAAAGCAGAATGCAATTATCTCTCTGAAACTCTACCCCTAAACATTGTACACATGTGCACAAGCAGTAACGGGGACATTCTGCAGAGATAAGAGACAGCGAATGGACTATGGAGAGACATAATGACATTTCTGTCATTATAGAAATATTCCTGACCAAAAGATAAAAAATGAAAGCTACTGCTGTTGCTGTTTAGCAATTCCCTTTTGCAAAGGAAAGCAGCAGGGCACCCCATGGAGCACTACTTGCTTCACCACATCGGGGCACTAGGGCTATGCTATATGTACGTACTGTATCGCTATACACATTTTTATGATACTATATTGACACACACACACATCCCTCTGATACATTTAATGGATTAAAAATGTCCTTTTTCTGTCACAACAACCTCCACACCTGTAGATGTTGCTGTTCTGCATGTTGTTCAGGCTCCTTGAGCCTTAAGCTGCCAGGAGCGAGAGAGAGGCCAGTGGTGGTGGAGTGATATAGAGATGAAGTCAAATGTGCGAGCACGTCTAATGTAAATTAAGCAGTTAAAGAAATAAATTAGAAATGTATTTATGATTGCTTCACAGCTATGAAGCTTTAAATAGCTTATAAACACATCTTCAGCACTGCATAAAAGTATGAGAAGGAGCTAGCTTTCTCGGTATTCTGCTCTTAATCTCTGTCCCATCTGACCTGTAGCTCGTTCACATTCACAGATGGGAGAATACCAACGCTCGTAAAGTCCATTTGGTGTAGCTTTAAGATACACGAGATACTTTAGTGTTTTATACAGACCAGCGCAGCAGAGAGACAGCTGTCACCTGATCACTACGTTTTCTTACCTATTGAATCTCATTCAAAACTAAAAAATAGGCTCACAATTTTTCTAGAATATCTATGTAAAAAAAATCAGATTTAAGTATCATATTGAAGTACGTTTTGTTATGTGTAATGATTCCTTATGTTGCTGCTTAAACAACTCGTAGCACACTGCTAGTATAGGCTGTGACAGACTGAATCTGCAGCCTTGTTTGGCTGTATTTGGAAAAGACGTACTACAAAGCTCAGTTGAAGCACATTTGAGCCGTCAGGAGCTTGAGTTAGACACAGTAACTCTCCCTTTTTCTTTCCAATATAGATCAGCTATAGGCAATGTTGGATAAAACAAAAGGGGTATTTGTGCTAAACTGCAGCTGAATGCACTTTTTCCTAAAATGATGGCTGTGGATATTTTCTTCCATCACCTCCAATTGATGTGCTTTAGGAAATGATCTATTTTGAAAGCCTGTATCACCAGCAGGAATGTTAACAGCTGAAAAAAAACTTTTACACTGTTCATTTGTGAATGTGAGTATTCTTAGAAATTTAAAACAATAGTGAACCTGCCCTTTAAGGTTTGTGTTCTGCCAGTTTGGTAACATATTATATTGGCCATATTCTTTAGCCTCAAGTAGTTATATGTTAAAGCAAAAAGGAATCCAAAATCAGCAACTCAGATTTCTGTTTTCATTTTTTATTTATAATATTTAAAATACAGAAATATTATCATTGGATATGAAATGCTTTCCAGACTTTTTCAGTTAAATCTATGTTACCTTACCTTACGCTCCCATAGGCAACCAACTATACCCATGCAATGTCCATTTAATGTGTAGCAACTATTTGGGTTTACTTCTCCTTCAACTATGTGAGTGGACTGAGATGGCTGTCACCTGTGATTACAGCAAACTGGGGCAGAGATGTGGGGTATGCCGCTTAAACACAACTACTCAAAGATGTGGGGTAATGTGAGTGATGGTTTAAAGTCACATTCTGTGACCTGAGAAAGCTCCTACTAAACATCAGCACATGACCTTGCTTGGGAGGCCTGAATTCTTCCAGGCCTTAAGCCGATACTTTTCCAAGCATCACCCAGAAAAAATGGACCAAGTTCACACACAGACATACACAAACGCACACGCACACACTCACACTCACACAACATTTTATACTGCACATTTTACAAGGTTCTGAAAGGCTGCAAACACTTAATTAAATCACTTTTTCAAAGGTCAATTTAGTGCAAACTATCAACATCTCTTCTTTTGTCTTCACAGTTTTAGTAATCCGAGTTCAAAGCACACGGGCGTTTTACATCAATATTTCACCTCACAGATATCTACAGTGACAACAAGCTTACATACATCACAGTCCCAGCCACACTCTGTAATGTACTAAGCTATCACAACACAACGTATTTGCCCAGCCAGTGTATTATAACCTTTTGCACAAATCCAACAGCAAGTCTGAAGTGCACGACTTAGCGCTGTCAGTGTGTATGTCTCTATCAGTGCTTATTTAATGGGTACAACGTGTCCCAGCCATAAATACCACAAAACTATGAGCCGCTTTGTCAAAACTAATGAGGATTATTTACTCTCTATCTGCATCCAGAGCCAAACCTCTGTCTCTTTCTACGATGCTTATTTACGATCCACAGTATATGCCTTTCAGTTTCACTGGCAGGACCTTCAACTGTGTCCAGAGCGATCCAAAGGGTTGTTAAAGGTTCAAGATCGCTGCATAACGAGTGTCACTGGTTGAGTCAAAAATTCAAAAGTGTAAAGGTCTAGTGGTCCAGAGGCCTTTAATACTGTGGGGAAGTCAAAGACATCATAACTGGCTCATTTATCTGAATTGTTTTTCACCTGAATATGTTTCAGGTCTCCCTCGTCCATCAGACACCACAAAAGCTTGTTTCACCATATCTTTCTCCCTCCTTGTTTTCTATCTGCGACCACACATACTAGCTTTCCTCCCTAAGGCTTTAAAGGTGGGTTATTCCCCCTAAAACATCCCCCTCTTACCTTTATTCTGATTATCCCCTTTCCCACTCTTGTCTTGGCTCCACAGAATGCCTGCTGGCAGTGGGACCGCACAACCTGTTGTACCTACCACATACAGTATACACTATTTCATTTTTCACTAAATGCACCCTCATTTAAGCTCTGAGCTGGAGGTATTTCATTGCTGCATATGAAGCATTTTTTCAAAATATGATCTGTGTGCATTAGTTATATCCAAAATTAGTGATTTGAGAATTTGCTTTTTTTTTGCATGTTGCTTGCATGTTTCTTCAGCTCTTCTTTTCACGCACTGGTTAGACAAAGGAGGCAATCACTAGCAGACCACCAGTCATTCCTCTTTATCCACAGCGTATATCCTACATGTCTCATGTCCTGGGGCTGTACTGACCCCGGGAGCACCAAACAGACTCCACCAACAACATGATTGGTTCTTCCAGAGACTGGACTTAAATAGCATTAAGCACCACAGTGCAGCTGTGCCAGCATAAACACACTCATTCAACTTGACATCAAACTCTTCTGTCCGCTCTCAGATCCTGTTTGTACACACATTTTGCATTTGGTTTAATAAAGAGAAGTCAAATACACCTTTCCTATCTGAGTTGCGAAAGAAAGGCAAACTCAAAAGAGAGAATAAACCACAAAACAAAATCATTTAACCCCTTGCCCAAGTGGGATTGGGGAATAAATGAACACATTGTTACCACTGGATTGCCAGGGGCTCTAATGTTTGATGACCAAACAAAAATCTTAGCTGACTGTGTAAATCTCTGTCTGAACCTGTCTACCCTCAAATACTTTTAGCTTCTGAATAGGCATTATTATCAGATTCTGTTGACACAAGTGTCCCGCACACACTCACGCGTAGATACAGATTCATAGGCAAACACTGATTCACATGCAGGGGCAGATACACACACCAACACACCTATGTAAAGGTGGGCCTGTTTTGTCTTGAGAACAGATTGAGATCTGAAGGATCAGATGTATTTGCTTTAGTTGTTCAAGTGACCTAAAAGGACCATGATATGACCAAGCTGGACCAAACCAAACCATTTCACATCCAAAGCTGCTGCTTCATTGTCTCTGTGCCCATTTATAGCAGAGACACACACACACACACACACACACACACACACGCACCAATACAGACAATTCCCCTTAGTCTATTAACATATAAGGCTCAGGTCCAAAAATCTGCACTGCTATGGTCCAGAGGAATCACAGTAAGCAGCCTCTTTATTATTCATTTGTGTTTCACCAGTTATGTATGAATTTGTAAAATATAAATTGTGTTTCATGTCTGTACTCCATCAAGGGTGTTCAGACTTGGCTTTTAGAAATAATTTTATACTGAAGAAATACAGAACATGAAAAAAGATGCTTCCATGTCTCCAGTCTGGTTTGGTAACAGAGCAAATCAGTTAAGAGAGGGAACTGAACTATGGGCAATAAAAACCAGATGGAGAAACTGGGAGTCTGTGGGCAGTGAGAGGGAGGAAGTGAAGAGTTGGGTCAGGAGTGAGGACTGATGGGTCAGTTGAGTCGGTCTCATCTTGAGAAGACATCATGAAGGGTGGAGAATTTATAGCACTCTAGAAAACAACAGAGAGATGACAGTTTTAACGAGCACAGCAGGACACATACATATACAACTAGGAAAAAGGAAAAGGAAAGGACATTTTAAAGAAACACTTAAAGTTTTTTCTGTGACATTGCTGTTTGTGCAGAACGGGCCATTGCCAATTGTCTGGCTCTCTGTCCTGCTTTTCCATCTTTCCCGGAACAAGGTCTTGACTCCGGCCCACACTGTATCTCCTGCATGGAAACTCTCCTCTCATGAAACACAAATATAAATTATGAAATCATGTCCATCATTTTTTTCCACACAAATGCACAATGGATAAAAAAAAAAGTACAAGAAGAGCCCTTTAGGGAAATTACTCTGTTAACTTGTTACTGATAGCGTATTGCCCGTACCACATTTAAATGTACCTGGTCCAACCTTCAAAGTAAAGTGAATACCACCATGCACCCCCCACCTCACACACCAATCCTCCCACCCTCCCTCCCACACCCACATGAGAGTGCACTACAGCTTGGCTAGCATCCACTCTGTCTTTTTTCTTTTTCTTTTGCAAATGGGGGTGAGAGGCTGTTACCGCGTCAGTCGGCATGGCCCCTTATCGAACCATCAGACTACCCTCAGATTCTCTTTCCAGATGGAGGTGAGATAGGGCCTCAGAGGCCCGGACCCCCGCAGACACTGAGAGCATGGAGGCCTCCCCTGATCTCCTACCTGATGAAGGTGCTTTAATGTGGGCTCGGGTTTCACTTGTCTCCCCTGCCTGGCTGGGCCTGCACTGGTGTCAGGATGCAGGCGCGTTCAGGGCCTTGGTTCTGATGGGCCGCCACCACTCCACTATGGGGTTTAGCTCTAGGTCAGGGTGTTGTTACGGGACAGACTAACCAGGGTCTCTGTGCTATTCTTACAATGGAATATACTGTAGGTGCCATGATGGGAAGTATGCACAGGTACTCGCAGGCAGACATGCTAGCCCTCAGTGGAGCTTTCAGTAACATAAGCACTACCACTCATACTGTGCCTACAGCGAGAGAGGGGGAAAGAGAAGGAATCCTGTGATAAAAAAGCTTGGAGCAGTAAATAGGTGAGATTAGCTGAAGGAACTCCTTTATTATAAGAGACGGATCAAGAGAGACAGAGGTGGGGGGAGGAGGAGCATGGCATTTGGGGTTAGAAAGGAATCCATGCACCTTTTATTGTTGTTGCGCAAACTTGTATTTAAGACCTGCATGAACATTTTACTTTTTATTAACATAGTTTCACTTTGGCCTGCGGGCTTTTAAGTGATAAATGAATATTTGAACATGTCCTACCAATTACACGTTTAAACCTCCCCGTTTGATGCTTAAGCCTTTACATTTGTGTGAATGATTTTCAACATTCATGTACATGCACTGCTTTAAATGCAAGCAAACGCACAAACATACAGTAAATGTCTTTGAAGATTTGAAACTTGTGTCTGTGTGGAAAATATGTCCCCATCAGGAGTACGTCCTGCAGATTCCACCCGTATCATTTGAACATTGGCACACCTTGGCTGGACTCGGGGAAACTCACCTCCATTCCACAGAGAGCCCTCCATCATTCCTCACAGGATTAGAGACAAAAAAGAGAAAGAAAGGGAAAGGGAGAGGGGTAGAGTTCAAGGGAGGGATTGATCTTTTGCTTTATGTGTCCGACAGAGACTTAACAGCAATTTAGCTAGAATAATAAAAGTTAAAAAATTGCTACCAGTGTTCTTTCTGTCTTTCTCCTTCTCTGTCTCTGCTACTTTCAAACCAGATGTCAGTTTGAGGAGGTATGAAGAGTCAATGCATGCTAGTGAAGCAGAGTTTGAACAAGAGGAAAGCCCAGAAAAGGCCAATGTGAAGCAAAGACTTTGTCTGACTCACTTACAGATGCATGCTGCCTCTCCATGGGAGTTTAATGAGTTTGATACATGAGATTTTCTTTCTTTTTTTTTCATCAACAGTCAACTCCACCTAGTGGTGATAGGACTAAACAGATTTCTGGCTGCAGGTCAGAACAAACTGTAATGACGGAAACATTACACCAGGAATTGTTCATCTGCAGAAAGTCTCTTTACCCAGAGATTTCTGGAGAAGGGAAGATAAATACTGAGGTTTTGGATATGAATCCCTCAAAGGCTACAAATGGTGCAGATAATGCTGCCTCTGAGTTTTTTGGTGGCATAGGCTGTCCGTTGACAGGGAGTAGAGTGTGTTAGTAGGGCTCCTTAGCACCTCTTGGCCTGGCATCTGTGAGACTTGCTCACACTTGCTTTCACCCAGCATGTGTTTGCTCAGATGAAGGAAATTATGTAATTAGCCTTTGAGGGATTGTTTTCTTTCACTCTTTACTCCCCTCTCTCCCTCTCTCTGCCTTTACCCTTCTGTCTGTCTTTCCCACATTCTTTTTTTGTGCACCCACTCGCTCTACTTTTAGTTCTATGACAGCAGGAGATGGTTGCAATTTATTTTCATGACACACCCTCGCTCACCTCATTCATTAATTGCTGAGACCATCAGTGGAAGAAAATGAGCGCTTGTCATCTAAATTGTTGAAGAGCAGCTTTGTGTAACATCAAAGGGGGAGCTTTGAAAGGTGTATGAGGGAGTGGAAATGGAAGCTTTTGGTGTGTGTGTGGGGGGGGGGAGTTCGGGGGGTTGGAGCTGGGTTGTGTGCTGGGAGATGGGTGCAGTGGTACACACGGGCAGGATCAGGGGGAGGAGGACAAAAACCTGGCATTTTACTCTCTAATTCCAGCCGGCCTGGAGGCCTGGAGCGCTAAGAAGGGCCTCACTGTTGCTCTCTGGATCAGCCAGGTATTGCTTACATAAAAAGCAAGTGAAAACAGCTGTAGGGATAATTAGCTTGATTCTCCATTACATGCCATGAGGGCCAATAACTAAAAAATGGAGTTTTGTTTGGGTTAGAGCTGCAGCCCCAACCAGGAGGAAGTTGTAAAAGTCAGGTAGAAAAAAAAAAAGAAAGCGAGAGGGGAAAAGGGAAAAAGTGAGGAAGAAAGAGTGGGCTCTTGAAGCAATTGTTGCAGCGAAGATGTTCTTGCTCCCTTGTATGGCTTAATGTATCTCTTACTTTGTAAGGGTCTTAAATGTCCATGGTTTCAAATGTTTGAATAGGGGTGTTCCCACTGAACGTTTTTACCTATTCAATATGCAATCTGAGTTCTTTGCAAATGGGAATTTCTGACCTGGGAGTAATTCATTTCTAAATTGCATCTCTTTTTGATCACATGTTCTGTAAGATGCTACCTTGCTGTGGAGCAATAGAATGGTTGCATGATTACTGTCAGATAAGTTTTAAATCAGCATTGCATCCAGTCACTGCATTCAATAATTCATGCATGCGATGAGGGAAGTGATTTGTTTGATATTTATTTTAAAAGACAGTTACACAAATCTGTTTAAAATTATGACTTTTTTAGAGGTTAAATACACTTTTATATTAAATGCACAATCTTTTCTGTAGTCACATTCTAGGCTTGCAATCGCAAAATATCTCAACAAAAACAAATACTTATTACTGTTTTAACAAAACAGTGAGAAAGCCAGCCATGTTGCTACTTGTCACTTCTCTCTTCCTTTATTTAACCCAATATCTGCCCCTTCATTCCACAACATGGCTTGTGTTACATCTCTCCTCTTGGTGGAGTGTGGTGAGGCCAGGTAAGGTTGGGTCGGTGGGGGTGTGGTGTACCAATCTTTGTACTGGTAATTCAATTTGGTGTGTTTTTCTTTTTTCAGTAGGAGTGAAAAGACACCAACCACAGGGGTAATTCCAAGTGAAAGAGCAGCACTTTACCATTGGTGGTCCAAAAACTCTGCATCCGTTTAACAGGCAGTTTATATTAGTAGCACTTAAAGAAAAGAAGGGCTTCAGCTGCTCGTATCCAGACTCTCAGGCTTGACATCCAATCCCTGTGACTTAGACAGACAGAATGACAAACTCAAAGTTTTGGAAGAAAATCAGGTGGACCAACAAAATAGACACCTTACAGGCTCATTAAGATTATCTTTCCACGTTGACCTGATATTTTGTGTCCAAAGATTCACGATGCTTGTCACATATTGAACACGTTACATAACACAAGCCTACCAGGGAGAATAAATGATTTAATTCGCCTCAACTAGACCTCTGTTTTTGCAGAGGTCTTTTGCAAATTTTGATAAGTCAATCATTTCCTGTCTCCAGACGCAGGCGCAACTAGTATTAATATGAGAAAGTGCTCACCCTGTCCAGTCCCACCATCAAGAACACTGAGAGTGGAGGAGTGGGGAGGAGAACGGGGGTTACGCAGGGAGTAGCAGATAGGAATGGCTGATTGGAGTTGGAAGGAGATGATGGCTGGGTGCTGCACTAGAGAGGGAAATTATAATTTGAAATTTGATTTTAGGCTTTCGTATGGCAGCACGTTTTGATTTCATATGGCAATGCACAATATCTTGATGTGAATAACACTCAGAAGAAACAGTTATGTGTATGCACGTACATGAATCTGTGTGAAAAAATCCATTAGCAAAGGGGCTTCTTTTCCCTGCCAGTGAACCTACTTCAAGTGAAGTGGCTCCACATGATAATAGGAGGGTTGCATCTGGTCTGAAGCTGGAGTTTCAAGTGATATTGTATGGTTTTATTAGTAGTTGTTCCTGTGAAGATTCGGGTCATGATTTAAGTATTACAGTGAAATATAGTCTATTCCTACATTCCTAGCCCTACAGGCTTTCTACAGCCAAACGGCTGCACATGGTCACTGTCTGTGTGATAAATGAAACCTCCATGTGTGTTTAAGACTTTGTGTCAAATCTCCTTTTTTGTGTACTGTTTGCTAAAAAAAAAATCACAAGCAGGAATTTTATATTAAACATCATTCCAACACTGGAAAAATGTCAACTAGAATGAGTCATATAAAGGAATTGTCAGCACAACAAGTGGGTTTGATTTCAGTTGCTTTCAATCTTGGTGTACATATTTCAACATTTTCTGTTAATCAGTTACAGAACAGTGAAGTGCTATAACTTGTAAAAAGATTCTTTTTGTGCACTGCAGTATGAATATAGCTGTTTTTTTTATTTTTTCATTTAGTCTTTAGCAGCTGATGATGCAGAAAATTATGGACAACGACCTTTGGACTGAAAAGGTTTAAAGCAGCCTGTCGGAGCCATTTCAGCTCAATAAATGATCTGGAACGCAGTTGTAGCTTTACTGGCGAACATAATATGCTTTTCTTTGTCACATGTTTCTAAAGCGGGCATAATCATGACCACAAATGCAGGACTTACACTCAGGCACATAAGATTCCATATGATTTTAACACTCTGTCACAACATGCCGACATTAAAAATAATCACCGGCTGATAAGCGTACACACATTCACGACTGCATAAAGTGACACACACTTCCTCATTAACAACAAGAACACAGGCGTCACTCGTGAGTTTGTGTAGTGAATGCGTCTGTTGTGTGGAGCTAGTGAGGTGTTGACAGAGAAGAAAGAGGAGCACTCTTCAAACACATCCACAGGCAGGTCATGCACTCCATTACGCCCTGCCGGGGGCCATATTTGTTGATTCTCTGGCCCCCCAAATCATTTATTAAAGTGCAGACGACGGCGAAGAAACCTGAGAATGGCGTCCTGACACACATGCACGAATTCACACACACAATTGTGTCCATGCGATTTGGATTTGGTCACATGTACACATTCACGCCCCGTGTTGCATAACAAATGATGGCACTGGCACTATAATTGCTGTGCATGTTTATTTACTCATAGCTGTAATGGATGGTCCCTCTCTGTATGGCAGCCAATCAGAGTGAGACAGGAAGAGCGTGAGCAGCTCTGCACAACTGGATACCAATTTGACATTCCTCTTTATACACAACACATTCTAAACTAAGATGCAACCATGAATGAAGTGTGTCTTATCCCCTTGTGATAAAGTTGTTGCAGTTCTTGAGCAGCTCAAATCAACTCTCTAAAACGTATTCCAACTTTACCTGTGATTTCGTCTGGTCCCCCAACATACAGTGTTTTTATTTAAGTTCCTTTACTATGCACCTCTCTGGGTGACTGATGATAACGTCTTCAGTGATTGGTAGTTATTTTGGGGCCTGTTTGCTCAGCCAATGAGGCGCCCCCAGCAAACTAGACATACATCATTGTTTCCTTTTTTTCCCCTAACCTAACCCGCAGGAAGAAGTGAGTAGTTGCTGACTGTTGTGCAGCCTGAATAAAAGACACATTCCGATTGAGTTTTTTTTTCTTCTCTTTATTAATGAGCACTTGATGTTTGGGCTGCTGCCAGCTGCATTTAGGGCATTCTTAAGAAGCTCTGGAGGCTTGCCAAAGAGCCAAAGGAGGAAAATGATCAACCTAAGGCAAAGAAAACTAAATATCTACTCTGGACCAGAGTGTCTGAGATGTCTTTGTCCATTAATAAAAAAATGTTTTCATATGATGTAACCTTTTATGAGACGACAGAGGAAAACAACTTAAGACCCTTGGTTAAATGATGCATCTTCAAATCCCTTTGTGGAGCATTTGTTTTTCATTCTTTGTGGTTGCCATACTAACTTTTTTTTCTCAATGTTTTTCTCCACAGCTGCTTGTAGAGCCAGGTACCAAGAGGTTCAAGAGCTACGAACTCAAGTGTACACAGTCAAGCAGCCCAAATCTCCCCACCATCTTGGCCATCAGACTATATATAAACCGATATACACATCCTCCAGGACCCAGCATTTCAATGTAATGTGGTCAAGTATAGCCAGTCACAAATTCTCCATCTTACCAATGAATGTCTCCTTCACTGACAAACACATTGGCTCTCTGAGTACTTAAGCCCATTGTGGGTGAATGTCCCTCAGCAGAGCATCAGTCATCAGTGTGGAGCTTCAAGGTATTGGCAAGCGGTCCACTGCCTTCATTTCCCTGCATGTTTTCAATAGACTGGGAGCTGGATTCATTTACAGTACTGCGGTGCTACAGAGTTCTGGCTCCATATCAAGCGACAATCACTCCACCGCTGTCGACTACCAGTGTGGCTAAGCTGAGCCAGTGGAACTAACCGTAAACCCATGCCAATCCTGGACTGGTTTATGATGGCATGAATGTGTTTACATCTGCAGCTAAACAGTGAACTGCTGTAAATATCACAACATGGACCTCAAAATCTACAATCCACAGAGACCTTCTCAATGTACCGTGCCAAAGGAGACAACCCTGTCTGCTGAAACAAATTACTGCAATGGGACTGCGTCTGAATTGTTTGGACCATTCAGTCAACTGATGGTCTCCCAGTTCCTGCGGAATGATCAACAAGAAAAGTGAATTTGGGCTTTAAGACGCCCCACAAAAACAGTTTGAGGCTCAGCTTACATCTTCTCTAAAAAAATCAGGACCTTTATTAAAATGGACGGAAACTCAGCTGACCTCGAAATCAGCCAGCTTACTGTAAGAAAAGTCTGTTTTTACGTTTCTCCTTGTGTTCTTTTAGCCTGCTGTGCATTTGTTTAATGAACCAATATCATGTTCTGTTTGCTTTTCTACTCCGGAACAGTCTCGAGTGCCACTCTTCTTCTTTTTTTTTAGCTGTGTGTGACTTCTTATGCTGACGATGATGTATTTTATTGTCTATTTATTGTTCCTGTGAATCTGAGTGGCTAATGTGTTTATAATGAAGTGACTTGCATTTTAAAGCACTGTGTACTGGAGATTGACCTGAGATGACATTAATAAGGTACAGTATTGTTGTGTTTTCATTGAACAGAAACATTATAACTATGTTTCCATTTGGCCCTTACCTAACATGTACAGTTTTTGTACAGTGTGTGTGCATGTGTGTGTGTGTGTGTGTGTGTGTGTGTGTGTGTGTGTGTGTGTGTGTGCGCGTGTGTGTGTGTGGTTTCATGACACTCATGACTGCGGGGTTAACAGCCTTGACTTGTTCCACAGTGTTCTGCAGCGGTCAGCTCGTTTCTGTTTGAATAAAAGTTGTTTTCACAAGAACTGCAACATGTGTTTTATCAGAAAGACATTAATGTGAACATTGACATCGGCGGTGTTATTTGTCAATTTTTTTTATGCAACAATGGGTATTTTCACAAGATTAAAGTTTCAATGCCACTAATGGCAACTACAACAATAGACTCCTGCACTGCCCAAGAAAAAATTCTCCCCAGTTTTCATGGTCTACCAATTCTCTCTCTCTTTCTCTCATAAACTCAGCCAGATGTTGCCCAGTTTTCTTCCTAAGGGAACGTGGGGGGGATGGAGAAGAAGGAGGGAGGGGTAAGGACGAGGGAGGCGTACAGAGGGATCAGAAATGTGGCTGAGCATGTTTTAAGTGCTCTTTGACGTAGTCGCTGCCTCCAGCATCCACCATGGTAACATTAGCTGGGAATGGACCTCTTGCACGATTTGCAGGCACTTCACACTCAATTCCGCCACAGATATTCACAGTCACATGATTAGTCTTACCTTAAATTGTAAGAATTTGTAGGGCTAGGAAGAGCTGTTTTCATTGCTTTTCCTAAAGACATACCATAATATCTTAAAATTAATCTTCCAGTTTACATTTTTTATTTTATTAAAACTGTTATAAAAGGAGAAAAGTTTCAATTTTAGGACCACCATCCACATGCTGTAGATCATATAAACTGTCAACCATTACATCATTTCTGATGGATACTGATTTTCGCTTCATTTAAAGATTTAGAGGACTCAAACTCATTTCAAATTATATCAATGCAGACCTACAGCCTTAGACTGAGGCTACAATATGATCAACATAATAAAAATGTCTGGATGAATTTATTTCCTCCTTTATATCTCTTCCCTCTGTCACCTGAGGCAACTCTTTATTTAGGCATGCAGCCAGACCTCCAGGTGACTGCCCCATTCAATTAATTTAAGCATTGTTTTACTTTCTTTACTGAATGTTGTTCTTTCTCTATTTCCTCAATCCACATGAAATTCTGTCTAGGGCAATAGAAAGTAACACAGCTTTCACCTTTGAATGCCTTCAGTTTGTACAGACTGAGAAATGTACAGTGACACATGTGAAACCATTACACACTTTGCCCTCTGACACTCATCTTTGAAAAATATTGAACTGTAAGCGGGCGGATTCCTCCAGTATGTTTTGAGATAATGTAGCATAAAATAATAATTACCGTAATGACTGTAATGCTCAAAGATCTTCAGGTGATGAGAGACGTCTGTATATGCTCACGATATGGACCTGCTTCTCTTGATTTTTTGAGCGGTAACTCGATCTGCTGCGAGTGAAAATCCTAACTCTGCTCTGGTATGGATAGGGTAATAGCCTCGGGTGCTTTATACGTTTATTTTAGGTAATAGAGACGCTTGTTTTGTTACAGCCTGTTCCGCACTTCCCTCCCTCTCACAATTTTACCTACACTCAAATTCCTTGCCTCTTCGAAGTTGGTGAATTGAGGAGAAAAAGGGGGATTTGAGGAGAAATCTAAGGCGCATGCGCCAACACAAGGGTTAGAGCTGCGCATCCATGCTACAGTTTATTAGTTTGTGTGAGGAGGCGAGTGAAGCAGGTGAGAGAGAGAGAGAAAAGAAGAGAGGGAGGGAGAATCTGCGATACTTTTCTTCACTTCAGCACACAGAGACACACACACGCGGTGTGGGAGGACGACAGGATCGGAGCCTGGGCAAAGCCGCTGTTGTTCGCACGCTGTGCTCTTTTCCTCCCCCTGGCACCGCGCGCGCTCGCCAAGCCGCACTGTTTGGAGATAGTCCGCGCGGAAAGTTTTTTTTGGGGGGAGCGTACTGTCTGGAGCCGATTAAATGTGGCATCTGTTTTTTCTTCTTTTGCGAGGCGGATGACTTATTGTTTTTGCATGTGAGGACTTTAAAGTCGAGCAGAGGAATTGTCAAAGTCGTTTTTGCACAGAATGGAAGGTAAATTGACGAGTCGTTTGTGGCGAGGATCACCGTGTGGAGCTTTCCGCAGGTAAAACGCGCGATGACCTGAGCGTGTTAGTGGCTGGATTTAGGCTAATGTTCAGAGCACGATTTCCCATGTTTTCGGTTTGACACAGTCTGTCTATATTTTGGAACAGTATAATTTGGATAGGGACTATAACGTAGGCCGCTTTGAATTTGAAGTGAATCAACTTCTGACGTTTCCGCCGCTGCCTCTTTGGCTTGCCGTAGATAGTTTTATTTGTTAAAGTTTACCGTAAAGTCACGCACTGATTCATTTCGGGGACTGATCATTTTCTTACACTGCTTTTGGACATTTTTTTAACATCCCGCTGCTTCTTACAAGCCCTCTGAAGTGTTTGGCGCACGGAGCGCAGTCACTGATAGTGCACAAAACATCAAACCTGAAGAACTTTCAGCTTTAAAGTTCTTCACCCAAACCAAGCACTTTCCCAGAAAGATCCGGATAAATCGACTAAACTTGTCCGCACTGCAGCGGAAAGGGAAATATTAAATCCACCTGGCCTGCACTGGGATTATTGGTCTGATATCGTCTGCAGAAAGTGGATTACAACCTCTGACGGGCTGTGCTCCCTGGTGAGTAGCTTGCAGGTCTGCTGCTTCTTTCCCTTTTCCATCCATGCACTTTACCTTAAAGGGTGGAAAAAGCTCCTTTCAGTGGGATATTGTTTGACTGATACTGGTTCATGATGTGAACAAAAGTTTTGACAGATGTGATGTGTGAAATATGCTTCCCCAACTTCCTGTGACCCACATTTTTCCATCTGCTGAAATAATTAATACAACGAAAATATAAATATTGACGCTTTGATACACATAAATGAGGAAAAACATGGTCTACTTTTTCGCTCCACTGTTTATGGTCCCAATTTATGTCAGGCAATGTCCTTTGTGTTGGTTCTCCTCATTAAATCCTTGTACCTGGCTCCCTCTCCTGGTTTTTGAAACAACAGGGCAGGCAGATTATTAAGAAACCCTCACCCTGCGCTATTTAATGCTGATACAATTTCAACAATAAGTCTGTTAATAACGATGCCATTTAGTACAAGAACTATCAATGAGCTTTATAACTCAATCTATTGAGTAATTTAAAGATATGGCCTACAACCTGCCAACCCCAAACATTCACAACACCCTTAAAAAGTGGAATCTATTGTAGGACACCAAACGAGAAAGGCCAGACTGTAACTAGACTGTAGATATGTTCGCCAAATTTTGCCAAGTCATGTAGGCCTTTTTTTTTTAAAGTCACAATTTGACACTTATTTTAGCCCAATGCCTTGCTCTTGTAGTGTTTACAATGTTGTTTTGTTTAAATAGTTGAAATGCTCATTTAATTTCAATAATATTTCAGATGGTTGGTGAGATTACTTCAAGAATTAAACAAAATATGACAAGGACAAGTTTGAACAAACATGTCAACAGTTTAAGTAGGCTACAATTTTCTTAAAAAAACTAACAATTCACTTCTCATGTTTAATTGGAGCAGATTTTTTGCTCATATGACCCTTCAAAGGCCTCCTACTGTATATTATCAATTTCAACATTTTATCGAATGTTTTATCATCTTTGCGTCGGATTTTTAATTGACCTCTTGCTGAAATTCTCGCAGTTTTCTGTAACTTCTACCTACAAAAATCATCTAGGTTATCGTCAATCTTTGAATTCAGACCTATGAATATGTCTCTTGGGTGATACCAGGGGTCACAGAGCGCAGGATTTATGCAGCTATGAGACCAAGTGCAGAAATGTATAAAATAAAAAAACAATGAGAGAGAAACAAATACAGTTATAAGTATTGTTTAATAGATACACTTGATGAAATTGACAGCGTTGAGACTCACTAAAAACATTAAAATTAAAAACATTGAAAAGCCTCCAGGCCGTGAAACGAATAATTGCCGTTCTGTGTTCTGATTGGCTGAGACTGAGTAGTGGAATGTCAGATAATTGCGCGCACCTGTGGTATAATTAAAGTAAATTTAATTATCATGGGGAAAAAAACTGTCCCTCCCGCTGTTGAATTACTCCCAAATGAAGTGTTCTATCTGGTGCAAAAATAATATTTATTTGTAGAGCACAATTATCCATAAATTAAAGTGTAATATTAAATCCTTTTGCTGGCAAATGTGACAGCATCAATTAGTCAGTTTAAAGTAAGCGTCAAGCCGCCTCCCTCTGTGGATTTATAATTTAATTTATGTGAAAGAACTGAGAGAGGAGAGGAAAAGCCTTCAACACAACTCTTGTTAAAAAAAAAAAACGAAACATAATGAAGTACATGCTCGTGCATGAGTGTGTGTGTGTGTGTGTGCGCTGGCTGAGTGATGGTGAACTTGGCCCTGTCTCTAATGAGTATTAGGCAAGCCCAGGTCTGCACGACTCAAACCTGGAAAATAACACAGCGTGACAAATTAGAGCTGCCCTCAGTCCCAACATCCACACACAGCTGGCACACCGCGGCTTAGATTTAAAGGGTATTTATTTTAACTCATTTGAGCTCAACTTAGCAGCCAAACTTTATTACTGAAGCCACGCATTTGTCTGCAGATAATAATGAATTGTTTTTTTTATTTTCGGTTCCTTGTGATTTTAGGCAAAAGGCGTTATTGTTTAACTAGGACATAGACTGTCATCCGCTGACGTGGCTGCTTTCAGTCCGAGTCACAGTATTTAAAAAATATATAATTATACAAATGTCATTATCGGTGTAAAACCATGCATACTGCGTTGTCTTTATCCGCATGCATTTCATTTACTAAAAGGATCTTAAAAAAATAAAAAATCATAATTTTCTATCTCAAACATTGTTTATATTTATTTTCATTTTATGTCATTTGAATTTACTTCTAATAAACACACTTTTTAACCATTTTTACTGCAATGTTAATTTTTACCAAGGGAGCTTCTTTTTGATAAAATTAGAAGGGGATAAAACGAATAAAAATCAAATTAGGCCTGTCTTGGATTGACAATAGCCTATGAAATAGAAACCTTAAAAATCATTTTAATTTTATTCCTATGTTTGTATCCCCCCCACACAAACACAAACACACACACACACACAATCTTTACATTAAAAATGCAATCATAGTTACTGGTTTAATCTGAGACAATTTGGTTTTGACTTATATTAACAGTAAATCTGTAGGTTAAGAACAAAGTTAAAAGAAAGACACACACACTCACTGCCCAAGGCGTGCCTCTGTCAGTGTGTCTTTGCCTTTGTGTGTCTCTTTCTCTGAATAAAGTGGACTGTCAGGAATGTGTCTAGATGGGGTTTCATGGTCATTGTGTCTTCTCTGGCTGCATGTCTATCAGTCTGCTGTGATTCACACTCAGACCTGCTGCCAAGTCACCGCTCTGCTCTACACTGCAAGCACTGATGGCCTCAGGGCTCGCATCACACACAAGCACAGCGCTGTGTGCATGTAAAAACAGAGTGCAGAAATGCAGGCGTATTTTTTTTCTGATTTCCTTTCATACATTTAAAAATCACTGACATCTGTCTGTCATTTTGTGTATTGAGCACAATTAACTGTGTGCAAGACAAACATCCAATCATGCAGACTGACATTCATCTTTCCCTCTGTCCTCCTTCAGATCAACGGCAGTATGAACCTTGGGCTGGGCTGTGTTCGTCGACCGGTTAGCTGGCCCTTTGGCAGCGTGTTGGACTCCAGAAATTGTGTATTTGCGCTCACAATCCTCACGCTCCTGATGCAGGTGGTGGTGGAGGCCAACTCATGGTGGTATGCATACATTTTCTCTTCACTTGTAAACCTTTTTTTTTGTGTGGTAGTATTTGTGTAAACTTGTGCCAGTGGAAATTGTCAGCTTTCAAAGGGAATTTCTTTCCCGCAACTTTCATAACTGAGTCTCATTTGGAATATAGTACATATAGAAAATATCATTAAAAGCAGAAATTTAGGATAAAGTTGATTTTTCTTTGTAAAAAATGTCAGTGTTATATTGATGTTTTAACTTTTTTAGTGTGTGTTTGCATCAGCCACATTAGCACCACATACACAGTAAGACAACAGGCTGACTGTAGCACACACGCTTCCCAGGAAGACCTCATGACTATCATAGAAAACATAGAATGCAAAGTTTTAATTATCTGCAGACCCAAACACTGTGTGTGACTCAATGTGAGTGTTTATGTGTGTGTGTGTGTTAGTGTGTAGACACACATCCCGCATGCTATTTAAAGTTCTATATTTGCTGCCTTTAAACACACAGAGTACTTCTGATGGGGGAAAATACTGTTTACCAGTCATTATAGGAGCATTACTTAAAGCAAATCCCAACTCCTTCCCTCATGTTTGTGTTTGTGTCTAATTTTGCACTTGTGTGTAATTGTGTATCTAAGAACATGGAGCATATACAGGAAGCTTATGCTCTCTCTGTAAGAAATGTATTTACTTGAAATTAGCAGATGAAAGCAGTGCTGACATCATGCGGTCATGGTCTTATTTATATGAAAATAATAATTTATACAATTAAATTGAAGAGGATTTATACAGATAAACATGTTTAAATGGGCTTAGCTTAGTGGGCGACTACATTAAAGTTCAAATAAAGTGTTGGGTTACCAACCCAGCTCAGGACTCATACATTACCGCAGACCTTTTGGAAAGTTTGGAGCCCAAACTGTGTGTGTCTTTCAGTTTCCTCTCTGAGAGGACACACAGGTGTGAATGATTTAGAGAGTCGGAGCAGCAGGCCGGCTGACTGTAAGTGTGCGTTTGAAAGTGTGTTGGAGCGCACAGAATATGTGTATGTCCACTTTTTTCTTCTTCTGTGTACTTCTATGTATATGTTGTATGTGTTCTGTGTATGTTCCCTGGCTGCTGAGTTTCCCCAGTCGATCAGGTTACACTGGAGGCTAATTGTCTTTCTCTTTGGGCTCAGAGATGGGCTGCTCTAATTGTCCTGTGGCTGGGAACCAGATGCTCATACAGCGCTCCAATCTCTCTGTTTCTTCTATGTTTTCCTGTCCGTTACTCTTCATTTGTCCAACAAAAAATTGAAAGAGCAGCTATTGAAGATTAAATTATCATAATGTTCCCAATGTAGTCATCTAAAAAACATAGAATTTAAAACTGCAGAGTTATCCACTAAAGGTGCATTAAGTTGAGTTTGCGAGAGATCACGGAATGTACTTCAGCAGCTTCAAAACGAAAAAAAAAAACTCTTCACATGGATAGTATTCAGTTAGCGAAATGTTGTTCTAAATGGATCAGAAAAATAAATCAAAAGGGTTCTTTTAGATTATAGCACACTAAAATGAAGAAGAAAAAAACACGTCCGCTACATACACAGATGTTTAATTTTTTAGAGTTTCTTAGAGCACAGATTTTTTTCATACTTACAAATGGAATATCAGATGAATCATGAAAAATCATTCTTTGGTTTAGGAAATTATGCAACCTTAACTGAAGAGTCACAAGTAATAGAAAAGGCTGCCCACATCAAGAAGATATATATATATATATATACTGTATATAATAAACACAAATTTGGGTCACATTTTCTCTTAACCAAGCAGCTTTTACTTTATGCACTGATTATTCTCTACTTCAAATGTCCTTCATTTTCCCCTGTTTTCTCTCTCTGACTCCTCTTTTTTACTTATTTATGCTTCTATTTTGTGTAAGTTTTTTCCCAGACATAGAATATGACTGCAACAGTATGCAATACTTCTCTCAATTAATAATGTCCCCTCATTTCTCTGATCAACTTAAACTCACCCATAGGGGAGAGAAAGTATTGAACTGAAATCTGCTGTTCATTGTAAATCTGGACTGAAAACTTACATACTGTACATTTTCCTCATAACAGCAAATGAGTAAAAACAACTGAATTATTATGTCTTCCTCCCTCATTCAGGTCTCTGGCCATGAACCCTTTACTGATCCCCGAGGCCTACATCATCGGTGCCCAGCCTCTGTGCAGCCAGCTGGTGGGCCTGTCTCAGGGCCAGAAGAAGCTGTGCCAGCTCTACCAAGACCACATGCAGTACATTGGTGAGGGTGCCAAGACCGGCATCAGAGAGTGCCAGTACCAGTTCAGACATCGGCGCTGGAACTGCAGCACGGTGGACAACTCCTCTGTGTTTGGACGGGTCATGCAAATAGGTAAGAAATGGGCAAATGATGCATAAAATGACCTACATTTTGTCTCTGCTCTCTTGATTCTCCCTCTCTGATGCACTGACCCTTATTGTGTGTTTTTGAACGAGTGTGTGTGAAATGTATAGAGCTGCTGATTCTCAGCAGCTGTGTGGAGGGAATAGTTGGTGGGTGAGGTTGCTGGATAAATCTCATGTGGCTTTGGCCTGCTAAACCAGCTCCCAACATGCAGCAGGAGGGAGGCAGATAGTCTGCCTTTCCCCCGATGAATGGGAGACAACCTAATCTCCCTTAACACACAAACCTACATACACACACACAGATGAACAAACTGTGGAGTTGGACTGTAGCTGCTCTATATTTAAAAGTAATGGGAGTGCAGTGAGCATATGCACCAATATATCACCTTGTCAGTGATTACACTGTCTGTGTATGCAATTGTGTGAGTTCACAAAGAGCTTAAATCTCATATAGAAAGTTCAAGAGCTTTACAATCCCCTCTTAAAAGCAAAACCCTCTTTTGGACCCTTTCATCTGACATGATATTTAGTTTCTTTGGATGTGACTCCTTACGTCAGGGGCCAGTGTAAAGGTGGTGTACCCTGCATTGATCATAACTTTCCAGGTGAATTTCAAAGAATTTATAGACTGTTGGTTTTACAGAGTAAAAACCAGATTTGCTGAATTGTGGTAAACTTTGAATTGCCTCTTTAAATCTTAAAAGCACGGGGCGCTGGTGGCGCAGTGGTTAGTGCGCGTCCCATATATGGAGGCTATAGCCCTCAACGCGGGCGACCCGGGTTCGAATCTGGCCTGTGGTTCTTTTCCCGTATGTCAATCCCCACTCTCTCTCCCTGATTTCCATCTCTATCCACTGTCCTATCTCTCCAATAAAGGCACAAAAAGCCCCAAAAAAAATCTTTAAAAAAAAAAAAAATCTCAAAAGCACATTTGATGCTCAAATTTAAGAACACTTCACAATTTCTCTCAAGTAAGACATGCAGACAGATGTTCTATTGAGTATTTTCTGTCAAAAGTACTTGAGCGCACAGTCTTCAAGCAAGTCTCGGAGTTTCTGTCTAAAAACAATCTGTTTGATCCAAATCAGTCAGGCTTTAAGCGGGGCCACTCTACTGAAACTGCACTACTCTCAGTAACAGAATCGCTAAAGGCGGCCAGGGCGGCAGGTCAGTCATCAGTTCTACTACTCTTAGATCTGTCTGCTGCCTTTGACACAGTCAACCATCAAATCCTCCTTTCCACGCTCTCTGAGCTTGGCATCTCAGGATCCGCCCTTTGCTGGTTTGAGTCCTACCTCTCTGGGCGATCCTTTAGAGTGTCGTGGAAGGGAGAAGTGTCCAAAGCCCACAGCTTATCCACAGGGGTACCTCAAGGGTCAGTGCTTGGTCCCCTCCTCTTCTCCATATACACAAGCTCACTTGGTTCGATAATCCGCTCTCATGGCTTTTCATACCACTGCTATGCTGACGATACCCAGCTCTTCTTGTCATTTCCACCAGACGATGTCACAGTCTCAGCTAGAGTCTCGTCATGCCTCACCGATATCTCTAAATGGATGAATGAACGGCACCTTCAACTCAACCTTTCAAAGACTGAGCTCCTTGTCATCCCAGCCAGTCCCTCTATGCAGCCACAGATCAATATCCAACTTGGAACAACCAAACTCATGCCCACAAAGCCTGCTCGGAACCTGGGTGTCATGATTGATGACCAACTAACCTTCAAGGTTCAAGTGGCCTCGATTGCCCAATCATGTCGTTTTGCCCTGTACAACATCAGGAAGATCAGACCTTACCTGTCAGAACATGCTACACAACTTGTGGTACAGGCTCTTGTGCTATCACGCATAGACTACTGCAACTCTCTACTGGCAGGTCTTCCTACATGCACAACCAAACCTCTGCAGATGATACAGAACGCAGCAGCACGACTGGTCTTCAACCTTCCAAAAAGAGCTCATGTCACTCCGCTGTTCATCTCCTTACACTGGCTCCCAGTCACTGCTCGCATTAAATTTAAAACTCTGCTGCTCGCCTACAAAACAGCAACAAAAACGGCTCCTCCTTACTTTGACTCTCTATTTCAGGTCTACACTCCCTCCCGTCCACTACGCTCTGCCAATGAAAGGCGTTTGATCCAACCTTCACAACAGGGTCCAAAGACGAGGACTAGACTCTTCTCCTCTGTCGCCCCCCGGTGGTGGAATGAACTTCCAAACTCCATTCGATCTGCAGAGTCCCTCTGTACCTTTAAGAAAAAGCTAAAGACCCAGCTCTTTCAGGAATACCTGCTAACTTAGCTTAATGATGATGATCTGGATAGTATTGATGTAATGATGGTAATGATGATGGTTTTTGTTTTTTGTTTGAAAACGACGACGTATAAGATGGTTTATATACTGATTAGAGTCTCAGACTGGCAGTTCATGTTGTGCCTTGCCTCTGGGCAATGCCTTTCAGCACCTGTGTGTCCAATCGGACTCAAAGCTGATCGTTCGTCCTTACTGACATTGTTCCTTTATTTTTCCTTGATCCTTGCTTGTGTTGTTCTTACTCTCTGATGTACGTCGCTTTGGATAAAAGCGTCTGCTAAGTGAATTGTAGAATTGTAGAATTGTAGAATTTTGGTTTGCTTAAAATCGTCATGGTAAAAGAAGCAGCGAGGTGAGCAGATAACGGACATGACAAAAACAGTGTGAAAATATTGCAAGAGACAGATGAACGACACAAATAGTGCAACTTACATGATGCAGCATGCGAAACAGTGCCACGCTGAGAAGCTTGAGACACCCAAAACATATAATAACATATGCTGGTGAAGCAGATTTGAATCGCTGCTAGCCTAAATGAGTACAGAGCCATAGAGATGACTACGTTTAGTGGTGTTTTAAGGATTTGGGCTGATGAGTAACTCTAGAGTCAGTTGTAATGACCAAACTATTTAAAAACGTGAATGAAAGCTTATACTAGGTAACACACAGTTGAGAAAACTGCTTCCTATTCTTCAATTCCAGAAACACAGGCTCTGTTGTCTTTAAAGAAATGACCCTGTTTGTGTTAAACATGTATTCATTTGATTTGTTTTAAAATCCTTTATTTGAAACATAAGTTTCAAAAAGTGACTTTCAATAAGGGACATAATATGCATTTTTAATCAATAAGTATACAACCTGGAAATGAGTATGACTTTTTTTTATAAAGAATAACAAAAACTGATATTGATATTTTATTTTTAGAGAACTGAAATAATAGAATCATGTAAATTAATTAATTGACTCCCAATCTCATGTTTTTACAAAAATTTGAAAATCTTTTTTTTTGAAACCATCCTGATACAATCATATTATGAACCCAGTGTGGTGATACACATGGTATTGTGAGTTGAGTGTATCGCTACATCTCTTATGATTGATGATGATTCTTTGCGGTGAACTCGGTTGAAGAAAAACTTTCAGTGCACTCAGCAATAATTTGGGTTTCTAGAAATACTGTTCCTATATCCCCGGGTATTACTATCATTTTTTCCATGAAGTTTTTTATATTTTGGTGGAAGGTAGTTCAGCTGAAAACTGATCCAACAGAGGTGTAAAGATAAGGAAGTATAGGATACTGTCTTCAGAAAGAGATGGTTTTTATGTAATGCTCCAAGGAACTGGAGTCATATTTACATTTCGCTGAATGGACCCTAAGTGTGCGTTACTTAGTAGCCTACTGTGTATTACATTTTGTGATAACACATGTGTTACTATGTCTTCACACTTTTCCTGTTGCCTGTGTCTCTGGCGCTGCTGATTCCCCCTCCACAGATCAGTCTTCATAGAATCCTCATCAGCCTCTGTTCTCCCATTCCTCTTCTCCCCTCCCCACCATCTCTCCGCTCTGCAGCCAACTCTGGGCCAAATAAACATGTCCTCCCCTCTATAGCTGTCTGTCTGAAAGTCTGTCCGACTGTCCATCTTCCTGCTAGGCTAGACTGCTTGTGATTTAAAACTGAGCTCTGGGAGGTTCTGCTGTGGTTTAGGTCAGACTGTCTCTCCTGCCTAACTTGGCGAGCTCGGGGGATGGGGAACAGGAGAAGGGAGGCAGCAGTGTGACAGGTTGTCTGTCTACAGGTCCACTATTAGACCAATATCCTCAGGCTGGATTAAAAATGGTACTAGTCTCATAAATCCCTCCCCCCCCCCCCCCCCCCCCCTCTCTATGATCACCTCTGTTCCTGCTCGAGTTTCCCACCTGAATACCTTTCTGACCTTCCAGAAGGTTTCTTTAACTTCCGTTTTTCTTCTCCATCATTGCCTTTCACTGTTTTTTGTGCTACCAAGGGCATGCTTATGTCTCATTTTTCCCATTTTCCTCCCTCTTTTTTTTAATGCCTTTTTCTTGACTTATCTCTTCAGTCGTCTTTTATTTGTCCTCCCTCATCTCCCATTCTCTGTCCGTATGTTATTGTCATTACAGCTCTCTAAACGTTTGACCCAGCACGTATATGAGCTGTGCATTCCTTAGTTAGGCCAGCTGTTTCTTCTTTAGTTATCTCCTCCTCTTCTAGTCTGTGGCTAAGTATGGTGGTAGGAATGGATCCAGCATTTAATGACGGCAGAAAACTGCAAACGTGTATTTTTTTTAATTTTTTTTTTAATATGGCCCCAAACCTCTTGTCTCCATAGAGGAAACATTGAGGGTTGAAACAGTGGGAGTTAATGAGCAATGGCTCCAGAATCACTCAGTCATGACGGATGAAGCAAAAGAGCTGTTGTCACTTTCAATTTGGGTGAAATTAAAGCTTGCTTGTTAAGAAGACTCTCTGTCACTAGAGGGCGCTGTCTTCTCTCTGGCTGAAGCCCAATAACAGCAAACCAGATTCCACCGCTCAGCGTGTTGGTTGATGAGGAGTCTGCAGCACTTGGCTGGACTGCTCTGTAATCTTGCATGTATGGTTTGTGCTGTCATATGACATCATATCTCATAACAGTATACAGATACTTGAAGCTAAATGACAGTGACATAAAGTCAGTATAAAATAAAAACACATACAGTATAATGTACAAGAGTGGAAGCAGTGCGTTTCGACATTTTTCATTTCCTGATGTGTCAGATGTGACATATCTGTTCCTGTTTGTGTCTGCAGGCAGTCGAGAAACGGCGTTCACTTATGCCATCAGCGCAGCAGGGGTTGTAAATGCGGTGAGCCGCGCTTGCAGAGAGGGGGAGCTCTCCAGCTGTGGGTGCAGCCGTGCAGCTCGCCCCAAAGACCTGCCGAGAGATTGGCTGTGGGGCGGCTGCGGAGACAACCTCAACTACGGCTACAGGTTCTCCAAGGAATTTGTTGACGCACGGGAGAGGGAGAAGAGCCATCCAAAGGGCTCACCTGAGAGCGCAAGGCTGCTGATGAATCTTCACAATAACGAGGCGGGAAGGAGGGTAAGACACGGGTTCTGATGTGCATGCGCTCTCACATAAAAACACAGATATAGTTTAGGATGTCATCACATAAGAAGCAAGCAGAAAATTACAAACTGCAGGCCCTAGAATGAGACTAACCCATGATTAAGAAATAGCAAGAAGCACTGGATGTGAGATAATCCAGATCAATCAGACAGGTCTCTGCTGATCATGTGTGTAACAGCTCTGGGTGCTCCGCCCTCACAAGGCTTTGATCTAGGGGGAGACGGAGTCTTTGGAGGCAGATCTGGGCTTTCTTTTTCTCTCCAAACATCTTGAAACAACCTCAAAAGAAAATATGTAATGCCAGATATCTGTTGCCATGATGTTCCCTTTCAACTAGGACAAATGAGTGGACAAGGTTTTATTCAATGCACCACTGGAGATATGGACAGGATCATTCAGCTCTTCATGGCAAGGCTATGCCTTGAGATCATTAACAGCACATTGTGAAACTATTTATGTAGACATGTCGTGTTAGATACAATAAGCATGCATCACCTGGACATTTTTCTGCAGTTTTCCTGAAATATAAGTTCTTCAAGTTTTTTATGTGCATTCTTTACAAAGTTTTTTATTTTCTCTTCTGTTCAGACTGTGTCCGACCTTGCCCACGTATCCTGCAAGTGCCACGGGGTGTCAGGCTCCTGTAGCTTGAAGACCTGTTGGCTGCAGCTGGCAGACTTCCGCAAAGTGGGTGAAACGTTGAAGGAAAAGTACGACAGCGCTGCCGCCATGAGGCTCAACACACGTGGGAAGATGGTGCAGATGCACAGCAAGTTCAACGCCCCCACCAGCCACGACCTGGTGTACATCGAGACCAGTCCAGACTACTGCCTGAAGAACCAAAGCACAGGCTCCCTGGGCACTGTGGGACGACTTTGCAACAAGACCTCGGAGGGTATGGATGGGTGTGAGCTCATGTGCTGCGGCCGCGGCTACGACCAGTACAAGGCCCAGATAGTGGAGCGCTGCCATTGCAAGTTCCACTGGTGCTGCTACGTCAAGTGCAAACGCTGCACCAAAATCGTAGACCAATTCGTCTGCAAGTGAGGAGAGGAGTGTTGCCTGTGTGTGTTTGTTTGCAGATGATGGGCATACATCTGTGTGTATCCACGAGCAGCGGAGAAAAAGGAGTTGAAAACCGAGAGAATGGAAGAAAGAAACTATATAAATTATATTTATAGAGTTAAACAATTATGCCATTGCAAAAAGACTCTTTTTCTTTAAAAAAATGTTATGTGTTCAGAAACTGAGAGTATCGTGAAATATTTATTTTGAGATTGTTATGTTCTATTTTGGCCCAAACATCACCAGCCGATTTTAAACCCCTTCAAGTGCCTTAAACTGGCTGGAAATCGTCCCTCATCCTCCACCCTTTTTTAATTCCAAAAAAATACTAAATTTCTTGTCAAATGGGTCATACTGATTGCGAAATTGGACTGTGTTCCCCATTTTTGTTTGATTATGTGGCAAAGTTGACCAAGAGGTCCTGGTTTGTTGTCTGAGAATGACTGTGTTGAGAGGCCTGTGTACTGTGGTGTATGAATGTTTTTTTACAAGGGCCCGCTCCCAAACCAGCCCTAACATCCTCACTGAACTCTGCTTGTCCCCACACCGCACGTAGAAAAAGGACAACTGTTCTATGGTACGAGTCCTTGGAGTACAATGGGTACAGTATAAGGGCTGTTTTGGGGTTTGGAGCATTTATTAAGCTGTCCCAGAAGCCTTAGAGTCCCCCAGGTGCTGCAACAAGCCCTCAACCATTATGCACTTTGATACAGAGGCTTAAACCTGTCTGTATGTGTCTGTTCAGCTGTTTTTTTACTACAGTTCATCAGATAATATATCTAACTATAGCCTAAATCCTTTCCATTTTTAATTCAGATTATCCATTTTAACTTTATTCTACAATACATACCATGGTTTGAATATATGGGCAATGTTGTTGTTACAGTGGTGAAATATTTCATGTTCTGTGTATATAGTATGTCTATCCAACCAATCAGTAAACTGTATTTAGTTTCTTGTACAGGTCTTTAACAGAATGGCATCATCTCCACCATAGATCCATATTTAGTCAGATATCTCAAAGTTTTCAAATCACTTTTTAAAAATGGTGTTCTCACTTATGCGGCTCTTCATGGTTTTTCTAAAGGGAAATGCACCTTATTGTTTGGAAACACAGGTTCCTTCTTCTCACTCATGTTCAGCTTTACTGTTACACACATGTATACCTATATATAAAAGTATCACAGATATTCAGATTTGATCATCATCACAGATTTCCAGTACCACTCAGTTTACTGCTCACTATCCCTGTGATTAATAGACAGACTATTCCTACCAATCCATATATGTATATTTATAAGCTTCTCAATGAACTTTGAGCTTTGTTAATGTGTTATAGCGGATATTTTGTTACTTTTTACAAACTGGCTCAGTGCTCTACTTTGTTTCAATAAATATCAATTGTAAAACCAGCAGAGAAGTATTTACTCACTATATTCATTATTTTCAAGTTTTCCTTTTAAGCCATGTTTGTTCTCAATCTCTTGACTTATACCTTTTCCTTTCTACATAACTAAATATATGCTTTTTATGTGTTTTCCTGCCGTACAGATTTGACCACTCTTTCCTCTAATATGATCTAACTTTACATTTTCTTTTAAAACTTTCACTATTTTCAAGTTTTTCCGAACCAGTCGCATTCTTTCACTCTGTTTCCTCACCCTTGGGCAGATTCAGTGACAGACAGTCAAATCCACATTGGATGACAGCTGTTTTAGGCGTGCAGTGAACAAAGACGAGTGGAGCTTGCTTGAGAGCTTTGGACGATGGCCTGAAGATTGGATGTCTCTCGGGGGAGCAGTTGAGGTCGTATCATAAGCGCAACAATCCAGAGACAGTGGATCAGTTAATGGAATGATTAATCATACTGTGTCAGGAGGAAAGGAAGAGGGTGGATTTTCAATATGGGGGGAATGGGGTTTGTCTGGAAGTCGACTGGGCCTTGTCAGAAAACTGCTGGAGCTGGAGAGGAGATGCAGAGAACAGCAGAGATGATTGGGTAATGGGAGATCAGGGATTACATGAGGGCTGGATGAGAGGGGAATAAAGGGAGAGGGGTTGAGGCACAGAGAAAGTGCTTAAAGGAAAGTAGAGCTGAAGGACTGTTGTTACACTATTAAGGGTCCTGACACTGGCTAATATTTACTTTTGTGAAATGACACCAACTTTAGGAGCAAATCCCATATGTGACCCTGTCAATTGATGTGTGTGTGTGTGAGAATTTACGTTACATCATGACAATATTTACGTTTCTGATTGGTGTCATGAAAGCCTCGAACATTACACTTCGGTGAAAGGCTCAAATGCAGGTATAAAGATTTACTACTGCATTACAGGTTGTAAGTCATATTAATATAGGGTATCAGAAAATAATTGTCATTTCACATATCCAAGATTAATGAGCAAATGAAAACATGATTGATAGTGAAAATGTTGAGGGATATCAGGCCATATTTTGAAGCTTAACAACATATTTGATAACTTAGCTACAGGTACACAACCGCTACTGTTGTTAGCATTAAACCACCTTCAAGCTAACATAATGTTAGCTAGTAATTAAACGACTGGCTAACTTCACATTTGAAATGTTTGCCTTTAACATTTTATAACACTACCAGTACTTCTGGTTACTAAGCCTTCACCTCCTAGTTTCTGTTCATGTAAGCTGTGAATGCTAACATTACCTCTTGTCAAAATGTAGTTATAGGTATAAAAGGTGATCAAATAAATTGTTTCCCTTGTGGTTTTTCACAATACATCATCTTTTCAATTGTAGATCAATCATAAAGCGATAAAAATGATAATAAATGTATTGTTCATTTTACATTCTTGAACATATACTGTAGCCATTGTAAATACAAGCTGGAAAGAAATATTAAAAATATAAGACAAGTTGGGAAACATTACAAAAAGAGACCAACAGTTAAGAGTTTTTACTTATTAGAACATTCTGTCGACAGCAGAGTTTGCGAGGATATGAAATTAACCTTATTACATGAAGGTTAGAAACTTGCATGTGTTAGACACGTTTTTGGAGTGACTGACTGACTTCATACCAGCAGGACTCCTTCACCCATCATAAACAGAAATCCAGGTGCACAGCGGGCAGAGGAAACCTGACACCCACAGGTGCACACACAGGTAAGACTTACCAGAGTAGCTGTACGGGCTGCCTGATCTTGGCAGGCCTTCTTGCACCTGCCACTTTTTCCTTTTTTTTCTGACGGATAATACGGGCAATTGTGTAAATATTTAAACGCCTGATCTACAGAGAACAAAAGTGTCTTTTCTTGGCTGTGGTCACAGGGTGAAAAGGTTGTTTTTATGGTGTTGCACACACAATTAAGCTTGAGACCTTCACAATTGCACATGCTCAGCTGATATTTTAAGGTGGTAACCTTCGTCATTCACTCTTAAGAGTTTATTTAAGATAAAAACAACTTGTCTAAGTTCAAAAGTTTACCAACATCCAACTTGTATTGCTCTCAAGGTTTTTCCCTTTGCTCTCCTCTTTTCACAGAAAATAGAAACAAATATTTACAGGAATGTTTTCTTCCTTGAAAGAAACAATGAAGGTTTCATATTGTCAAAATGTTGAAATATGCAAATTCCTTAAAAGTGCTCTTAAATACCTTGGTTGCAGCTGTGTGCGTGCATGTGTATGTTTTTGTATCCATGCAAAGGTGATAATTATGATGATGAATGAACGATGCTGGATACAAACTGAGGTTCACTCGGCTTATCAAGTGGTTTTGCTCGATTCTTCTTCCACGGCATTAAAATTCCTCCGTGGTCTCTTCAGGACGATTACGTGACAAGTTGTGTTTTCCTAAAACAAAGCAGCTGCTTGATATAAGGCAACCTCCCTCCACTAAAGCCAGATCTGCTGACCACAGCTTTGCAGATTCATAAATATTTGGTTGATTCTGTTCATGCAGTGGAAAAGGCTTAACTTATGTTCTACTGTAGCTGCCATATAACAGACTTCACATATTGATGTAATACATTTACAGCACATTTTACCATCTGTGAAACAAAACCTCAGCTTGAACTCTGAACCTGTCCCACCTTTCTTTTTTTTTAACCACACTACAACATAGCTGGGTGAATTCCATCATTGGTCTTAGCCCTATAAATATCACAACATTAAACCATTGCTCTACCATGAGCAAGACATTATCTGTAATCCCATAAAAACACAAACTCTATTGATCATCGCCAGCCTGCTTTGTGCTCTAGGCCTCAGCAAACAGAACACATGATCTGTCCGTGTAACGGCAAAGCTCCTCTCTCCAAGCCAAAGTGGAGCTTGTTCCATTCCCCGGCTCTTACTGTAAAACTCTCATAAAGTGTCAACAGGCCAAAATAAGAGTGCTCCGCAGAGCTGCATTTAGAGCTATTTGGGAATTGTGGTTGTGTGTTTTAGAGAGAGAGGGCAGGGCACCGCACAGTGACGTCGCAAAAAGTCTGGACTGGATCAGAGAGACGGGCTGATGCCACAGAGTTAGCGGCTCCCCCTTTCTCTCACTGGCAGTTTTCTTCCAGTGTCCCCCCAGAAACCGCCGGTACCACAAGTTGTCTCAATGGGGCACAACTTTGGCTGAAAATAGAGAGGGTAAAGGTCATAATTTTTCAATCTACATGACTGAGGCTATTGTGTGTGTGTGTGTGTGTGTGTGTGTGTGTGTGTGTGTGTGTGTGTGTGTGTGTGTGTGTGTGTGTGTGTGTGTGTGTGTGTGTGTGTCTGTGCGCGCACTTGAGTGACTACAGTTTCTTCAATGTACTGTTCTTGTTCAATAACATTCCACAGGGTTGAACTGGTTCCTATTGTTGCCAATTATGAACTAGCAACACCACCTATACAATTATGTAGAGTTTTTTGTGGCCTTCCTAATGCAGTTGCCTAGCAGTAGAATAGAGATCATTACAATTGGAAATGTAAACACAGTAGAATAGCTGTCTGTGTGAGTGTGTCTGTGTGTATGTACAGTATGTATGTGTGTCTGTGCAGCACTGCGGCTCGTCTCACTTGATTGCTCACAGATGTGGAAACATATTCACCTTCATTGGACAGTAAAGGATTACAATCTGTTATTCTGTCTTAATGTCACACAGAATGACCATTCTGCAAAATGAAGTTTGGGATTTTTGCTTTAATCGATTTTACAGAACATTCATGAAAAATATAAACATTATTCCGCCCTGACATTGGATCTGCTGCTCCAAATACACTCTGTGTTTCTGTCGTCTTACTGCCCTGCTCGCACACATCTCCATTTTGAAGTTATTGTACGTTGCGTACACACTCACTGTCATCACATCCTTGTGTTATGGCTTCCTCTCAAAATGCATGCACTATATTACACAATGAGACATGTTTACAAGCCCAGAACAGACTTACTTGTTTGTGGTTTGCTGAGGGATCCTCTCTTTCTTTTCTCTTCTCTTTTGGTTGGTTGAAGTACTGTGTGCGTTTATGTGTATGTGTATGTGTATGTGTATGTGTATGTGTATGTGTATGTGTATGTGTGTGTGTGTGTGTGTGTGTGTAGCTCTGCCCCACAGGGAGCTGAATGCCAGGTCAGAGCCAGTAGCTGAGTGATTCTGTCAGTCTACTAAACCCTGCTGGATTACACTAAAGTGGGCCCCGGGGGTTATTCTGACATCAATGCAGCTCAGCCCAGTTATAGTAAAAGTTTCATACGTCAGATACTGAGATTCCTTTTCCAACGTCATCCCTGTTGTCTTTCACTAAAACTAGTGCGCAAACTGTTACTCATATGCATGAAAACCATTGCTTCTCTGCAATCCTCTTTGGTGCTTGGGAAATACATCCAATTTGTCAAATTGCACCTTGAAAACACTAATGAAGATTTATCAGCTCAATTATTGACTTGTTAAACTTGTTATCAAACATTTTTTTCAACATCAAGCAGTGATCAGCACATTCATTTTATCTTAGCTAAGTCCCAAATTCACTCCTCCTTTAGCTTTTGGGCTCCATCTCTTCATGAGGAAATTGTCTGGCTCTTTACCAGCTTCAACACCCTTTTACATATTTTGTAATCAAATGATACAGTGTAATTGTAAAATATTAGTTACAACTGCTTTAAATAAATTATTTCAAACCAACTCAAAAAGGGGATTCATTGATACTGTATCAATTGCAGAATAAAAACTCTTAATAAATATCTGCTTTCCTTATATGACCCACGGCCTCAGAGAACAAAACAACGTACTGCTTGTTCTGGAAACAGGGACAAAAGACAAAGCTGTGACCACTCATGTCACATCTCCCAATAGGCAGATTGAACTCACTCTAACCACATTGAGGAGTGAAAATATGGATAAACATGGAAAGGGAAATGGCAGAGGAAGTAGTCAGAGAGTCACTGATTCCCTCTACGTCGCTGAGGTCATTTGCTTTAATGCTCATATTAATGAAGCGTATCAGTGAAGTGTTGAAGCCCAGGTTTAAGAGAGATCCCTGTGAGTCATTGGCCACTGGTGGCAATCAATCAACTGAGAGCCAGTTCTCCCTTAGACTCCCATCTCGCCCACCAAACTGTGAAATAGTTGGAATATATATTTCATAGAACAGAATAACAATAAGATGAAAAAAAATTACAGTCCTGCACTTGATATGGATATTCAAATAGTTATTCAGAATGAGAAAAATATGGATTTCATATGGTTTAAAGAACTTAAATTCTAAAGAGATATAGGCTGTAGAAATGGGGAATTAAAACTGTCCGCCCAGAATGAAGGTGCCACTTCCTCAGGATTTTGACAATTAATCTGAGAACAGATATTCTTCGTAATGTGCTGTGTTGAAAACAAACATGGTAAATGGGCCGTAATGTAAAAGCAATTGAGTTTGAAGGCCCTGTCATGTGATTGTGTAACAGACAGAACTGTGCTGCTGCCAGTTCCTTTAGTAAGGAACTTTTATGCAAAAAAAAATTGCCCCTCACAGGTCGCACAGGATGCAGTTGGACTGAGAACTAGAGAAATATCGACACAAACCTTCATCATAACTTTTACCATCAGAAGAAAAATGTAATAGACCACTGAAAAATATATTTTCCGAGAGCTTTGGCCGCATCTTTCTCTCGCTGACTGACACCGCGGCTAGTTAGCACCCTCATTAAAAAGCACTTAATGAAATAAGGTGTTTAAACAGGGGCTTCACACTGAGGTCTTTGTGGTTAATGAATCAACATGGTGCAGATGGAAAAATGGCATAGCTGGATATACAGGTAATGTCCTGCTAGATCCAATAAACCTAACACCTTTTTTAGAGGTGAATATCCTTCTGTAGGGGCCTGTGTCTGCTGGTGGAACATTCACACTTCCTATTGGCTTTGACTTTTCCGTAGAGGGAGCTCAGAAAGGCCGTCTTATTCCCACTTATTGTATGTCGTGTTTATTTGTCTGATTTGGCAAAGCTTTTCAGAAGTATTGTGCTTACACATTAGAGGACCACACCTACACATACAGTAAACACTGAAGGTGGATATTTTGAATTTGTCACACAAGAAGAGAGTTTGTTGCTCTGGTTTCCTTATGATGAACTGTGTTAATTAACAGTGAATTAGAGAGTTGTTGCTTCCAGTAGCTGTCTAGCCAGACTGATGTCAGAGAAACATGAACTTTCTTTCCCCTCATCATCACTAATTGATTCTGTTTTACAAGCTGACAGAGAAGCAAAAAGACTAAAAACAAAAGGAAGATAAAGAAAGAGTGAGATAGAAAGTGACAAACACAAAACATAAAATGCAACAGGAGATACGAGGAGATTCAGGGATCCGATGTCTTGGTGAAATCATTCCGTCCTAACAATATTAAAGTCAGACAATGGTTATGAAAACTATGGGTCAGATAAGATCAAAATACCACAATTTTATCCTTCATATTTCGTATTATATTGGACGATTCCAAGAACCGTCAATCAGTTCATGCATACTTATCAGCTTTTGTTGTTTTTGAAACATGATTGTTGTTTTAAATTGACCAAAATCTGTTTTGTGCAATGAGTATTGCGCAATTCGTTGATGATGTGTGGGGGTGTAAATGTGAGGCTTTTGTACATGAACGCCTGCGGTTATTTATGTGTTATGAGAAAGAAAGAGAAAAAAGGCTAACCTGTGCATGCAGATGAGAGTTGGCACCCTATTCTAAAAAACAACCTTATTCAACAGTTCATTGCTTTTGCCTGCTTTCCCGCGATGTAATCAATCTCTCAGGGATCCAGTGCCATAAACCCTTTCTTTCAGGCTTCAGCATTATGAAAATCTGACAAATTAGAGCTCAGCATGTGAAACGATAAAAAAGAATGTCTTTACTGCAATGTTAACGTGTCACGCTTCTATAAAGCCTACAATTATGCCAACCTAATCATATTAGAATACAAAACGTGTCTTGCGTAATTTGATTTTATAACAAGACCTTTTTGCAATGGAAACTTCAATAAAAAAATCTAAAATCTTTCCCCAAACCATGTTTTGGAGACGTCTACTGTTGATGTGTGTTTGTACATACTGAATGCTTATGGTAGCTCAGTGACCCGCTCAGTTTGCTGTGTAACTCCTGTGCTGAGGGGCCCCCCTTCCACAGCCATTTGGTTCTGCAGCTCACATCAAAGCTGATGGAGGGCTGGCCCACGTCCCAGCACCATGACAGACTGGCGGGAAGCCCGGAACTCAAGCCCCTGGCTTGAGGCCTACAGGCCTGGGGCTGGAGGTTGACAGGGCCCAGCTATGAGGGCCTGATGAATGGGTTCTGGCACCAAGCTGGTGATGTGGGTGAGTTTATGTATGTGTGTGTCTGTGTGCGTGTGTGTGTGCGTGTGTGTGTGTGTGTTTGAGGGGCTCTCTGGGCCCCCCTTTAGCATGATCTGAGTTACAGAGGGAACCCAGGGAAAGGTTATGATTGGCCACAGTGTCAGGAAGAATGAGAGGACAAACTTAAGGTCTTTTTACATCAAAAAATTGGCTTCCCCTGGGTTTTTCAGACCTCGAGACACATTAAGAAATGTTTTGCACACAGAGAAACACACCCCTCACACAAAAAGTACATGCCACACACTACAGTTGAATGGTTACATGAAAAAATCTCTTGAGTTTTCATTCTTGAGAAATGGAAAAACGTATGTCATAATTGACACAGAATATAATAATGCACATTTGGATCGAGAAACATCATATATTTGACTTAAGTTCATAAAGTCTGGCTTGAGTTCAGAGTTGCCCACTTTTTTATTTATAGGAAATACATGCATCATATTTTGTTGGAATCTCTATCAGTTTTGTACTTGAATCCCAAAAGTAACGTGACGTCACAGCAACCAAGATGAACAGCAACTTTGAATGCCAGAGAACCATGTTTCAAACTGCTTGTTTCAAAATGTAAAATGCATGTGACATAGTATAAAGCATGCTAGGCTCTTCTTGTTTTTGGTACACACTTTAAGAGGCAATTCCTGGATCCTATTTGTACTTCACTGATTATTAATATATATCATTTGGATAACTTTTTGCGGCATTTAACTTTTGGCATTTTAACTTTTTGTGGCATTTAAGCAAGTGTGTGGGTATATCTTCTTCTTCAGTCTGCTGTTTTTGTACTGCCCTGCACCTACGTGATGTTTGTATAACTAGTTTTTTTTCTATATTTTCAAAGTTACAATGACACATTATGGCAAAGAGATGAGGAAGAAGAAGATGGCAAATATCTGAAGAACACATCCTCAAAATACCGGAAAGCACATCAGACTGGCTTTGAGTTTAAAATAACGAGTGGACAATTCAATAAGAAAAGTCTTTCTGACACCAAAAGCTCAAATACCAAACATGGATAGAATATATGCTGCCCTGCAGCAGAACAGGGGAAATCTGGTCTCAATATTTCCCTTACTCACAGTCCATCGCTTTTCACTTTTATGTGTTTCACTCTCACACAATCCCTTGTATCTCTCGCCCCTCAGCTCCCCCAAACTATCTTTTTTATGTCAACAAAGAGAATTTAGATGTCCTTTATATACAGAAGACAGCCAGAAATTAAAGTGAGAGCTCACCACAAACAATACATGGCAGGGGTCTCATCCTGTCCTTTGTAGAGTCTCATAACACAGTTAAAGGTTGGAGTTGGATTAGGGCCAGCCGTCACTGTCTGTGAAAGTTTGTGTGTGTGTATGTTTTTGGCGCTCTGATTCCCGGCCAGACTGCAGTTTAGCTCATCACTCGTGCTGTGGTTCTTAATGACTGCTGGAGTGCTACAGTTTGCCGTCTGCCTATAAAAACAAGCAAAGACTAACTAAGGCAGTGTGTTAACCTGATGCATGGTGCCGTCTGCCATCAGCCCTCAGGCAAGGCTAATGAGAAACAATTAGATTAGAAAGGTATCCTGCTGTGCCACCTCTTTGGACAAGACCATGTTGGATGGCAAAGAACCAAAACACACATATGGGAAGTTGTTTAAAACTCTGCAAACTTATTTTTAGGAGAGAAACCTGACATACACCAGGTGTTAGAGTGCTAGATCTGAGAAAATTGTGATGAAATCTCACTCTTAATAAATCTTAATCCAGTCTGAGGGGATCCAGTGCAATCAATAGGATTTTTAGCAACTTAGACTAATGAGGAAATTACTTTCAAGGCCCCACGTACAGGTCTGCCCAGGAAAACTGTTTCCACCACTACGCCCAGATCTGGCTGTTCCGCTCACTTTGCCCTTCTCCGTGGGGAGCAGGGTCAGACCAGTAAAACCAGTCACCCATCCCAGAGACAGTCCAGTGCAAACCTGCAGACATGCTGCAGACCTGCACAAAAAACTAGCTGTCTGCTGAAGAGACTTTTTTCCCCTCCTGGAAGTCTGAATAGGAGTGGAGGGGAAGTTGCTCTGGGAGTGTAGAGCATTTTTGGTTCTTGTCCATCTGTATAACGTGGGGATAACATTTCATTGCACTTTACCTTGAATGAAAAGATTGAAAAAATGTTAGAAAGCCCTGGAAAAGATGACACAAGCTTGCATATGCAGGATTTGGATAAATGTGTGCATTGCAGCATGTGTGAGCACAAATGGCTTTTGTGCATTTGTGTGTGTGTGTGTGTGTGTGCGTGTGTGTGTGTGTGTGTGTGTGTGTGTGTGTGTGTGTGTGTGTGTGTGTGTGCGCGTGCGTGCGTCCGTGTGTGTGTTTGTGTGTGCGCGTGTGTGTGCGTGTGTGCGTGTGTGTGTGTGTGCATTTGTGCTTAGCCTATGCATGTGTTTGAGTGAAAGCGTACATTCATGAATGTGTATGTTGGATCAGGATCTTGAAGCTCTCTGTACACTGGCTCTTATAAGGTGCAGGTGTTTTCAGTCAGACCGTGGTTCCTCAGTCCGTACCCGAAGGGTTTTAAAGAGACTGACATTCCTTTTAGACCTGTCCCTCTGCTCTGCAGCTCTGGGGAGACTGTTCACCAACTTCACCTACTGCAGCCACCGACTTGCAGAATTTATTTACTCTTCATTTACAGTGTCTACAGAATTTTATTCACAGCATTGCAGAAATCTACTTTACTTCCACATATATGCAGCTGCAATGGTGCCATTGAATGCATTCTGCACTGCTATTAAAGGGACTATATGTAACTTTCAAAAATACTGTGTTTTTAGCGATGCCGCATGGGCGTCAGGCGAACTGCCTAACGGCCTAATGATTTATTACAAAAAAAACCCCATCGGTTTTCTTAACAGGAAATATAGCTACAAGTTCAGAACAGAACCAGAATCAGCTTTATTGGCCAGGTATGTTTAACACACGAGGAATTTACCTTCGGTAGACTGTGCTCTCTTTGTATCTCTTTACATATATATGTAACTTTTTACATGTATAAATCGTTTTTTATCGCCCACTAATAAGCGAACGTTTAACTGATGTGAAATAGTAGATGTTCACTGTCTATCTGTGTTGCCTGTATAAAATTTGCCCAAGGTCCGATTTTCCGTGAAAGCTCCAGGCAGTGTCATTTTATTTGCGTTCTCAACGTCCTCGTCAGTCCGCTCCGCTTACAGAAATCAACAGTACAAACTACAAACTCATCACACACTCCCGGTCTTCACCTGCACAGCCAGAGGCCGCCTTCCACACACTTATATCCGTCCTAGGAGCTCTCACAGGCGGACAAACTCATCACACACTCCTGCTCTCAGGCCGTGCCATCCTACATCCTAGGGGTTTGTCGTTTGTAGGATGGAGAATGAGACACACAGACTCCTTCACAGACTCTCACATGTGTATGACCACTTATCTCCTATGTAAACATTATACTGGAAATATCCAGTGTTTCAGGGGCGATGTTGATGCTCGTTTGTGTACGTACGAGCAACAGGTTACTGGTGCAGTTCGCCTGACGCCCATGCGGTATCGCTACAAACACAGTATTTTTGAAAGTTACATATAGCCCCTTTACAGGAAAGGATTGTATACTGTAGCACAATATTTCAACTTCATAGTCTGCTGTTTAAACTTTTACTGTATGGGAGGAAATGACACAGGAGGAGGACATGGTTGTCTCTTCTACTATGTTAAAATATGGCTGTTCCTCTGGGCACAGAGGGCTTAAAGGGAACACAAATCACCCCCCTGTATCCATGCAAATATGCAAACTCATATACACATGCAGGAGTAGCTACACAGGCATGCGTTCCAGCTTCACAGTTAAAATAAATCAGACTTTACCTATAGCTGGTAGAGGCATATTTAAAAGCAACAACTCGCATAAGACTGAAAAGGCATACTTCAAAAATAACAGACCTCCTTTTGCCTTTTCACTGCAAGAAACTCAAAAATGTTCCCCCTTTAATGGTTCAGCCTAAGTAATGTCAAGAATAAGTGGGTATCCAACACGATCAAATGATAAATGAAGTACAGAATAAGTAGTAAGAGCTGTCAGTGGTGTCCTATAGAAACATGATCTCTCCACAGGGGAGATCTCTGCTGCCTCACACAACCTGATCGTTTAAAACCCACAAACAGCAGTGCAGATTAAAGTGATCACGGCTGGCTTTAGCAGACTGGCAGTTCTGCTATAAATCAGATGGTTTGCAGAATGAAAGATTCAATCCGACAGTGGGAAAAAAAGTGAAGCTGTCATAAAGAGTACCCAAAGAAGTTTTAGACCACAGACTTGGTGTACATTTGTAATGAGGTACACATCAATAATTATCTAAGGCTTTTTCTGTTTAGATTTTCCTCTAACATAGAAGAATAAATGAAAGACCATGTGGTGCCTTCAAAAAAGATCAAGTACACCGTGTATTTAGTCTATCTAGTTTTGTTTTGGGAAACCAAAATCTAATCTACAAGTAAAGTCAAGGGCAAAAGATTTAAGTTCAAGATTTACACTTTAGTATAAACCTGTCTTTGGACAAACCTGTAGGACTGTTCTGGGAAACTCTGTCATCAAAGGGTCTGAAGCCATATATCTGCTGTGATAAGAGTTATCTTCGCACGGGTGTAGATCACATTTAGAGTTACTGTACATGCACTCTGTTTGCCTTACTGGGTCAGACATCCTCCATTCCTGTGCCCAACAAATCAACTTATGTAAATGCAATGATACGCTGTGAGTGCAGGAACACATAGCATATTCAGGCCTCACATTTGTTTTATTGATAGAGACCTGAGGTGAAAATTCCACATTTCTTTTATTACATGTCCAATTGCTAAGAATGTGAGCTAAAACATCCCATATGCAGGCGGCTTTCATTCCTTTTTGTATAAAGTGCTTTTGATTTATGAGGCCACAACGTCTTTTTCCTGCATGAAATAAATTATGGAGGTGAATTCCAAAATGTAAAAAAAGAGGAGCAAGAGAGACAGAGAGACAGAGAGAAAGAGAGATGTAGAAGTACGGAGCACATAGAAGGAAAAAGACCGGGGAAGTCCTCAAACCAAAGTTAGATGTATCTGCCAAGACTGGAGTGCGGATCGGCTCTGCAGGTTTTTATAAGAGCGTATGAATGTGTGGGTGGAAAACAAAGCACGACAGCTCAGCTTTCTAACAGCTTCACTGTTTATCTTTTTAGTGCTTGGAGTGGAGATTAATGAGGGAAGTGGGTATTCATTTTACATGAACAAAAATAAACTGTAGTGAATTTTATCAAAGAACGTAGATCATGTTATGAAAACATCATGTTTAAGGTGTTCAGCTGATGCTCTTATCAAGAGCAGACGACGTCAAGTGAGTATTTAAACTTCACCTACAGTTATTTGAACCTTTTTTAAAGAATCTATGAACTTGTCGTGCATTTCTAGTCATTATCTTATAGTCCAATCTATTGTCATAGTTTCCAGAAAAGTCTTATTATTGTGTCAATTAAGACTTTTTTTTAATTGTAAAAATTCCTCATCCTGTTGCTTGCTTACCTTTCTATTGACAAGTGTCAATATTTTGACGTGTGTCTCCTTTGATTGACAAACCCTCCTCAAATGATTGTGAATGTGTCTTTACAGGGGTTTGAAATGCAATAAAATATGTTATGAAGACATGACAAAATAGAGAGAAAAAGAAGTTAACCAATACTAGATGCATGTACTTTTTGGGCAAGGATGTGCATGGAGTGTTTCCCCAGTAAACTACAATAACTGTCGATATCCACTCTTAATGTGGTGAAGATTTACTTTTTCTGTTGAACAGAAGAGAGATGCCGTGTTGACCCCTTGAAATAATGAAAAAAAAAAGTCTAAGTCAAACTCAGTTTGGAAAATCAGTGGGCTTGTAGCCTTGAACACTTTAAGTTGTTTCACAGCAGGGAGATCATTTCCAATAATGTGTCACCAACTACCTCACATTCACACTTTGCTCCAGCTGCACCAAAAAAACACACACACACGCACGCACGCACGCACGCACGCACGCACGCACGCACGCACGCACGCACGCACGCACACACACACACACACACACCTTCTAAGAGTCAATGACTCAGTGACGTGACTCAAAGGATGACCATCTTGTTTTCTCGGAGCCCCCTGCTACCATCGCAGGTGTGTTCAATAATTAGATGTGCATTTTGTATTTGTCAACTGTGATCAGTGTGTTTGACACTGGGTCCTGCAGTTCTGCCACTTCTCATCACAAGGTGCACACTTAGCAGTGAACATACACATGTGTGATTGAACACACTTGTTACAAACACACCTTCCCTGTTAAGGGAAGAAGGGACTTCAGCCAGGAGGTCCACCTGAGCACCAAAATCAGCCCCAAAAAAATGTAAATCCCAGGGTAAAAGAAGCATAACAGAAATTGTGAGGTGTGCCGAAGCAATTTATGTCGCCTTTCACCTTCAATTCACCTTCACCCAAGGGCATAATTTACATTTCAGGAAGGCATCTGGGAACTACCCAAGACTCCAAAAATTATAGTCTGATTCATGTGCACAACACACTGCATGCTACGTAACCTTTTTAGAGCTCAACACTAATTAGTAGTATAATAACAACAATTGTGAGGGACAGGTTAGCACTTAGCCTGACATTCAAACCTAGAAAGTGTGTAGAGACAAGGACAAAATAAAAGAGCAGGATGTAAATATGGGGGGAAATCGTAAGAAGGGATAAAAGGTTTTCCAAATAAAGAGAAAATGTGTTTTAGTCATGAATTCAAATATTTACGCAGGTTTTTAAGGCAATATTATTGAATTTATTATAAAAGTTTGGGTTTTGAATTTATGCATTTTCACTTAGCCTGACATTTAAACCTAGAAAGTGTGTAGAGACAAGGACAAAATAAAAGAGCAGGATGTAAATATGGGGGGAAATCGTAAGAAGGGATAAAAGGTTTTCCAAATAAAGAGAAAATGTGTTTTAGTCATGAATTCAAATATTTACGCAGGTTTTTAAGGCAATATTATTGAATTTATTATAAAAGTTTGGGTTTTGAATTTATGCATTTTCTCCATTTCTTTTGAAATAGCCTCATATATTCTTATAACACTATACTTTCTTTTACTTTTCCTGAATTATTATGTATTTAACATGTGTGTTTTCACCAGGTTATCATTTGGGACCAAGTTTTTGCAGCAATGCAGTTTCTAAAAGTTAGAGATTGTTAAATGAAGCAGGCATTTAGTGCTTGCAAACCACACACATTGTTTACAGCAGGGAGATTGTTACAAAGCATATAAACAGTTCCTGGTCAAAATCACCATTGTGACTCAACTTGTTACCCTCAGTGCATAAATACAGAGCTTATTAGGATCAGGCCCATTGCTTCTCCATCAACACAATACATTGCGTTTTGGATGGTGAGACTGGGCTGGGCTGCTTTGAATGGTTTACAAAGGCATTACTTTCTCAGATAAACAGCTCCAGGTCTCAGAGTTGATGAGGAGGCATTGCATGGAGCAGGAGCTCCATCCTGTGTCCTGTTACTGAGGCTGTGACATTAGAAGTAAGGAGGTGATGCCAAGAGTCACTTAGAGGATGCCCTTGACTTTACCATATTCACATCATTTTTCACTGGTGTCATGCTCAGGATGGGAAGCTGGAATGCTGTTAAGTCATTCTGCTTTCCTCCAGGTTGTCTAATTTAAATAAGCAGACAACAATTATTAGGTCACTGTATCACGATAATTAATAAACTGAAAAGGCAATACAATCTGGAGGAACGCTGGGACATATTTTAAGCTAAAACTACATATTACCTATGAGCTAAAATTAGATGACTTTAGCATTCAAACACTTTAGAGCTAGCTAGTTAGCTTAGAAAATAAGCTTTCTCTTATTGAGTAACAATAAAATGCCAATATTAGTTTTTGCCACTTCCTAGCTGAGAGCCATTTTACATGCAAAAGTTAGTTGTCTTAGCTAGTGGCTTATCAGATATGTTCCTTGGAAACTTGGCAGATTTCCCTCAATGTCCATTGCCCATTGTGCTTTTAGTTAGTGATCTATCATTTTTCTCATCATTTTAGACAACTTGAAACCTGGAACACATCAGTATGATTACATAACTGCATTGTTGGGCGGTAACAGTGTTTACAGTGATAGGCTACCGCAGCACGGATTAGCATCATCATTACAGTCTACCTGTTGAAGGAGTGTTTAAACCGATGTCTCGCCGTCTAAAGTCCAAGATGACTAAAAGAAGGGCGCTGTGGCGGTGACTCGTGGTTAAAGAAGTGGCTGTAAACATAGTTGACTCCCGACTGAGATACAACAAATAGCGGCGTTAGTAGTTAAACTACATTTTACTGCAGCTTGGTGGAAGCGACAATGTTATCTAAATCAAATAGCTTTTTAGTAGCTTAATTGTTTTATTGTTCATGAATGCGGTATAGCGTCCACACAAGCTACATTTTCCCCACACCAAATTGGAAACGCAGCAGAGAATTCTGTCACAGTCCAAAATTAAACTTCCAAGGAAGACTAGAAGCCACAGTCTATACACGGACATGTATTTGTAGCAGACATTTGACATCATGGTCTAATCCTTTATGCCCACGATTTCCCTGCTGCTTGCGAACGTGCAGACAGGCAAGCATGAGGTCTGCCACCAAATTTGTTTTGAGTTTTTACTTGTTTTAAGAATTCTGTGGTTAATCTCAGAATTAGCTACTGGTTTAGTAGCTTTACTTGTAGCTTAGCTCACTACATTCAAGTAGCTTGTCCAACTCTGTATAACAGCATTTAAGCTTCTTACCTTTAGTGTGACGTCAGAGGAAAATAGCAGCTGATTCACCTCTGTGGAGATTTATTAAATCGATACATTTAAAGGCTCTTTAACGATGGGCTTTTTTGTGGGTTATGTGTTCTTGTTTGAAAAAAGTGAATCATCAGAATTATACGGGAGCTTGAACTTGTTTTGGATGTTTGATTGAATTATTCATACACAGCTCTGGAGTCTGAGAAACAGCCAATGTTCAAGGTCCAGTAATTGAGAGAAAATGGGATCCATTGAGAATGAAGAGAATATAAAGGTACTGTTGGGAGGACCCAACTCTGTTTTTTTTTTTTCAGGTAATTGGGAGAAAGACTTTCCAAACACGCACATGTAGCACATACTGTGATCTGGACACAGGCTGGACCAGGGAGGGGGCCTGCAAACAGAAATACGTCAAGGTCACCAAAATGATGTGTAAGCATATTTTCAACACATTTCTTAAACGATGACAGCATTTCTGGAAGAATACTACAATTCTCTACACTTAAATGAGCTCAAATGATCTGTCTCTTTGTATGTGTGTCTCTCTCTTGCACACTCGCACAGACCAACACACGCATGCATGCACGCCACACGCACGCATGCAGGTGCGCACTTCTGCGCCCTCTCATATTCCAGTCTCTCCTCTCTTACCTTCTTTCTGAGGTATAGCCTCCCTTTTGTCCTGCCTCTGTTTGGACAGATCTGACTGCGTGTTAGCCTCCTTCTCTCTCCCTGTAATGACACACTGCAGGCGTTTTAGATTACACAGCTCATTAATAATACACTTTACACACCCACTAATAAGCATTATGAATCACAAACACTCATATGTCCACCCACAAACACACCATTAATATGTACACACACACACACATACACACTACATTGCCTCTAAGCTATGGAGAGATCATGTCTTGAGTATATTACGGCCCTGATTATTTTTAATTACTACATTGCCTTTAACTGTAAAAGTGCATCAGTTACATCACCAGGAATCCTAATTAGCCGGCTCCCGGGCTCCCCTGAGACTGTTGATCTAAAAAAAACAAAAAAACAGAGGGCGTCACATCCCAGTTTGCTTCTACCACAAAACAGACGTCAGTGCCCAACATTATCCCACTGTGATGTCATGTCTTTTAAACGCTGCAGATGGTTAGGGTGAGAGAGCGCAGGAGGACTACAGTAAATGCAAGAAACAAACACACAAATGGACTGTACACATGTCTATAAAGTGCGAATAGATCAGATAGCCTACAGAAAAAGGGGCATGATGGTGGTTAGGGTGATGAAGATTGGGAAGATGTACAGGGCTGTGGTTGGTGTCAAGAGCTTCCCTACGGTCAAGAGAGAAATGATGGTCGAGAGAGGGGGTGAGTGGGGGACACTAGGGCATATAAATGTCACATTGCTGTAGTGATTTTTCTGTCAGGGCCTGTGGTTGTAACCCAAGCCTTCCTTTCACTGCTCTGTTATGCAAAATAAGGGGCGTCGAAGTCCAAGAATCAGGCATATACAGAACATGTGTCATGGGCCAAATGTGCACAGAAAACACACACACACACGCACGCAAACAAGCACAGAAACACACACACACACACACACAAACAGAAACATGCACATGTTTGATAAAGCACTGCAAATGTATATGATACTGGACATTATTGAATATACAATACAGATTAATTATAAAGTGTTTCTGTTTATTGGTTCAGCATTGGTGCACTGTGTGAGAAAAGCAAAATTAGTAGAACAGATGCACCCACACACACACACACACACGCACACGCACACACACACACGCACACACACACACACACACACACACACACACACACACAAACACACACACACACACACGCACACAGAAACTAAAGTGCCAATAAGAGCAACCATTTAGTTCTGTCCACACTGAGTTCATAGAGAGTTAGCAGGAGCAGCTCTCCAGCTGAGGTATAAAGATACAAATCAAACATGACAGACGGACACACACACACACACACACACACACACACACACAGACTTCTATTAAAGTTTGATGTAACCACACGATGCCCAGAGACGCCATGTCTAAAAAAACACTGCATCAATAATCACATCAACATCCAGCCTTCATCAGAACAGCAGAATTTATAGCCGTCATGGGGGAGTCAATGGCGAACACTTCCTAACTGATTGATTGCTGCTGCATCCAAGACAAACACTCTGATGCTGATGAACTGTGATGCGAGGGAACTCTTAAATGATCACAATACTTATAGCAGTTCTCAATCCCAATTTAGCCCAGAGACCTTGGGATTTAAAAACGCTGAGAGCCAATGGTGTTGCTGCTATCGTGAGACCACCACTTGGCTGCAATCAGTCTGCCTTTTCCCTCCATTGCCTCCATGACCTCCATTCTAGCTTTCCTTTTGCTTATCCTTCTCTCTCTTCTCTTTATTCGCTCTTGACTGTCCATTCTGTTAAAGTGGCTTACACTCTAAAAACAGCCTGGGTGCATTTGAGTGGCAGAGGCTAGACATGAGGGGGGGGGAGGGCTCCTGGGTCTCTATTTAGCTGCTTCCTGTTCGAGGGAGCCAATATGTATGCCCCTCCAGGCCATTGCTCAGCTTGCCATGTGTAACCCAATGAGGCTTTTCGTGGACTCGGCGGGGCTGGCAGAGCTCAGATCGCAGCTACAAAGACTCTGCTGAATATGCTAACGCTGAAAAATCTCTCTCAGCTTGTTTGCACAAACACAGGATGGAATGCTAAATATATGCCTATGATTTGTTCTGGTTTTGTTATTCGATATTTGGCCAAAATAAGAGCTGAATGTCTGAGAGAAGACTGATGAAGCTTATGAATTATGAGGTCTCTGCTTCTTATACAAAACTGCATGCTAGTTCTTATCAGAGGAGAAAAACAATAAGAAATAGTTTCTTAAAGTAAGTCTCACACACGTGGATTATTAGTACAGCTGGGTGTCAGGTCCTCGGGCGCACCGAGACGTCCATAAGCACTGAAGGCTTTTCTTCCTGTCCCAGCATGGGGCACTAAGCTAAGTCTGTGCATGAGAGTGTGTATGTGTGTGTGAAGGGTGTATGTTTTCAGCTGGCACCCCTCAACCTTGGCAGCAGCTTGTCTCCTGGCACGCACAGGAACAAATTTGTCTTTGGGGTTTGGTTCAGTTTTAGTCTCTGGTGTGATGGCGGGATGGTGTGTGTGTGCACGTGTGTTTGGGTGTGTGCATGTGCGGGTACGTGCGTGTGCGGGTGAGGAATTCGAGAGGTCTGGTCATTATCACCACTACAGCCAATGATCATGTGGCCAGAGCAAAAGGAAAAAAGGTGAAGGAGTTTGAAAAGGGAAGTAGATCTGAGGGCAACGGATGAAAATATCGAGTAAATGTGCAGAAAAAAAAATATGAACAAGGGTTTTGATACAGATGTTTAATCCATATAACAAAAACCAGAGAGCGCAAAATTAAATGAATACCGAATGTTAAAAATTCTTCTCCTCTTCTTCTCTCTCATTGTTTCTCTAACTTTACATATGCACTACTGTAAGTCTATCCTCAAACATAAGAAGACATGCACACAGTGAGATTTTCACCCTGGAATGCCGACAGAATGGCGTGTGTGTTTTCCCAGCTTGTCTTAGCTGTGGCGTGTTGTGGTCACCGGGCCTGTGTGTGGTCCTGGTGTGGTTCAGCTGCTCAGAATCATTTCCATTTAAACATATCTGTGGTCCTCAATGCAAGCCACCAATGTTATCCACTCCATCGAAGGAGGTTACACCAAAAGCTTTGCCCTCTGTGTGACCGCCCATGTGTGTACGATGTGTCCATAAGTCTGTGTGAGTTAATGCATAGCAAAGACTGTGTGTGTTTGTGTGAATGTCTAAATGTGTGAATATTTAGGATTCACTCTCATCCGTCTTCCTGCATATAAGCAGAGGAGATTTCTCATGTAGGCAAGATAATGGCGAGCAAACAGGGTTTAGAGTGGTGTGTGTGCTGATGGATGGGTGTGTTTTGAGCTTTAGGGCCCCCTCAGGGCATTGTGTCCCAGTGATCAGTGACTTCTCTCCCAGGGGTTCCTTCCCACCACAAACAGCAGCTCAGATCAGATCATTGGGAAGGAATGTGGATGCCTCCTCATGAAAAACCTTCCGTGGTGTTTCTCTAGCTCTGTCTTTGAGTGTGCCTCTTTTGATGGACAGGGTTATAGATGTCTATCCCATGTGATCATTTGCAGAGGTAGCCAAAGTAAACATTGCTTACTCAGGTAGAATTCCAGATCCATGTGAAAAGAGACTGGTAAACAAAAAGAAGTACTGATACATTTTCTTCACATGAATACAATTAAAAAACTAAAGGCTCCGAGAAGTATTCAAAGAATAAAAGGAAAAAGCTAACTGGAGCTCACGCAACAAATAAACACAAATTGTTCTCAAATACATTTAAAAAAATCAATAAATTGAAAATACAGAACAACAACTTTGTTTTTAAGTAGCCTATAAATCGCTCGGTAATGTCTTGTTGCTCTGTGTCAGCTGTGACTTTGTCTGCAATGTTGGCTAGTTCTCTTTAATCCATGTGGACACAATTTTTCCCTCAATCAAAGACATCGAATTCACAAAGCATCTCGTTTCTTTTTCGTCTGGATCTGTTCTTTTAGTTCAGCTTTATGTCTGCTACATGTGATATGCACTGAAAGCCCCTTTTCTATATGTTGTAGCTCCAAAGATTTTCTGTAGCTTTAAGTCTATGTTGAACAAGAAAGTCTGGAAAATTAGAGGTAAAGTTTAATTTTGTCAATTAAATTATATTTAAAAACTGTACCTTAAGGTATAATGAGGACATTTCATTTGTGTCGATCTTAGGGACCCATCTGGACAAGGTGTTTCGTTATCATCTTCTTGATGATCTTGTCCTGCTGTTTCAGGCATGTTAAGAATCATCAATCTGGTAAGTTTTAGTCTTGTTTAGTTTCTTTTTAGGTCATATAGAGGCATCAGTAGTAATCTCAGTCTGTTTCGTAAAGAGCAAAAACTCCTCTCAGGAACTTTAGATAAAGTCATTGTTACTTTTTGTAAACTGTCTTGAGATACAATTTGTTATGAAATGGCGCTATACAAATAAAGATTGATTACATTTTTTCTTCCCACTTCTGAACATTTGTGTGCCACACATTCATGTTTCTAAAACAAAAATGTTATCAATTGATTTTCAACACATAGTCTTTGATTCTTTTTCCTTTTACAACCGTTTTTAAAAGGTATTCAAAAGTGTCTATTACTGCTTTACAGCAAGCTGAATCCACGTCTCACATGTGCTATCTTGTATGAGAAATTCAAAGTTAGATATTTGTTAAAAAAAAGTGTTTTTAGCATTTCAATGGGTTATCTTTCCCCTGCTTGTGTGGAGAAAGAACAGCTTACACAAAACAGAGATGAGCATTTATCACTCACAGCACCCCGAGGTGGCAACCAGACTGCCAGTGTAGAATTTTCCCAGAGAGAAGATTGCTTTCCCCGAGTCTCCCTTTTCTACACACATTGCATGCACTTTCCCATAAGTCATCTGGCAAACAGGAAGGAATCACAGACCGGATTGGATGCATGACCCAAAACAGCTTCACTCCCATTATGCAGTGATAAATGACCCACCAGCAAGTCGAGGAGTCTGTGAAGCATAGAGAGAGGAAGAGCAGGATAACTGGGAATGATTAGAGTCAAACAGTGTTGCTCAAGGGACCAGATCAGTGAAACAGTAGAGAACAGATTAGACCCACTAGGACGATGAGCATTACCTTGTCAAAAGAGGAGGAGGAGGAAGTGGGGGTGAGCAGGACCGGTTGGCTTGAAGGTGGGGAAGGAGATGGAGATGAAGCATGTTTGATGTCAAGCAAGAGGGACCACAACAGAGCGACCCCCTGCTTGCACTGACAGAGCCTCTGAAAACTTCTGTCATTTTTTGCTTATTGTTTTCATCTAAATGCATGCATAAACACATACGAATCCTATTCTTGCATGTACACATGTGTTTGTTTGTCAGAAAATGTCAAAGCATAGTTTGTGTCAATTCCCTGAGCAAATGCAGATGTGAGTTGTGGTTGGCCTTCGATTCCAGTGTCATGGTCTTTGTTGTCTCTCTTTGTGTGGGGGATAGACCCGTGGGGGAAAGGCTTTCATGAATGACAGAAGAACGAAACACAAGATTCACACACGTAGTGTTCCACATCTTTGCTTATGTGGAGTTCAGAAAAGCCAAACATTTCCCTACAGACAACCAATAAGAACAGAAAGTGTAATTATCAGTCAGAACTGCCAACAACAATAGAACAGTCTAATGGGATGGGAACTTTTTCTACAAATTAAGTCCATTGTTCTCCACTAAGAGCCTTAAAACAGCAGCATTCATTTTCAACATCATTTTATTTCAAAAGTACACAAACAGGACCAATATTCTTCAATAAGGCAAAGCTCAAAAATTAACAACCACTCACGTCAGAGGACTCAAAATCTCATAGTCACAGTTTATGGAGATCACTTGCAAATCATAAATAAACTTTTTTTTATATCTATATATATATATATATATATAGACTCATCTTTTTTCTCATCATGAAAAAAAGATCATTAGACAACATTTCTTTACAACCCTGGCCCACATTTAATCATCTTCAGTATTTTTTCCCCCTCAGAAACATTATTGTCCATAAAAAGTCCTCAGAGTTGGCCAGGGGGGGAGGTGCACCTGTCTGTCTCCACAAGTTGGTGTTACGTGGCTCTAATGCCCAGTTCCAAGCCCAGCTACGGACCCCGGCCCTTAGCTGCTACCTGAAAGGACTGAACATAGTGGTGTGAGGGTCACCTGTGCAGTTTATAAGCTACGATGTGCATTGTAAGCATTATTACTTCCTAAAAGCTTTGTTTCGCCCCGAAAACCTCTCTGTGCAGCTTGTGTGATATTGCTAAAGCACCTTAATGATCACTATTTAAACAGCTATCCATTTTCAATCCTTTCAAATAAGTGCCTGCTAGAGGGGTTCCTCAGGGCGAGGGCCTTTGTAGGTGGTGAGTTGGAATTGGGCGCAATGTAAAAAGGGGCATGAGTGATTTTTTCTGTGGCATCGCCGCTATTCGTTTGTGTTCCGAGCCAAGCCGATCCAAGTCAAGTCTTGGATGGAGAGGCGTGGCTAGCTCTGGTCACCTGGAGAAAAGACCGAGGAGGATGCACAGCAGTGTTGCAACAAGGGACGAGGAGAGACCTGCAGCTCGTCCACACTCCATGGAGTTCTCCTGCGGAAGACAAGAAGAGATTTGGAGCAATAAATAAAACAACATAGAAGAAATATTTTGTCAGTATGTAAAAAGTAATTTAAAAGTGACTGATCTCTGTGTGTGTGTTCTTATCATGGAGCAGTTACCTCTGGGTGAAAAGGGTGACAGGTATCCGGGCGCCTCCTGTCCTTTTGCATCTTCAACCTCTCGCACTTGAGAGATTCATTATGTGCAGCTGAAGTTAAGGCAACAACAGACTACGGGTACCCTCTGCAGGGTGTTTTCCCACTGAACTGTATTTCAGTGTTTATAATGGAAAGGCATGCATGTTTCAAAGGTGCACTGATGAAAGAGCTTCTTATGGATACAGTAATACTTTTGGGCTCAGCATGCAGGACAAAGAAATCAGACCCAGATCTTTTGTTTGATGGCTTTTTCTTTTGTTGCATAGCAACAGAATGGCAGGCTTTATTCTACAGTAAGCACTCTGCAACAAAATAAACAGTGGCAGACATGTATATACAGCGTGACTGTACTGTATAAAGTTTCAGGGAAACACACATGCAGGAGGAACTCGCTCGTGTATGTGGTGTGGTGACGCGCTAAGCTCTTTTTGAGTTTGACTGTAGTCGGAGCTGTGTCTGCTATTGATCAGAATCACATCACTGAGAAGGATGTTGTGTAACACAGTCCAAGTACAGTCACACACACATGCACACACACACGCACACACACACACACACACACACACACACACACACACACACACACACACACACACACACACACACACACACACATCACTGTGAGACAGACCTCTAGTAGAGCTCAGTCTCAAAGCTTTGGCTTCAGATTGTGTCCCTCACAACAGTCTCATCTGAGGGGGTAGAGGGCAAACAAACTCCACAAAGCTTCCCCACAAATCAAAAATACCCCATGCTATTTACATCTTGTTATCATTGCTGCACACACACTGGCTCTATGAAAGAGAGTAGGCTTATCCCAAAAAAAAATAGCATAATAAGGTATTAGTGTTATTTTTTCCTCAGTGGGGCGAAAAGCCTGCAGCACAGCAGCTGTAAAACACATGTGAAGTTGCCCTCAAAAACCATTTCTTCACTTATGTTTTCATTTATTTCGCTTAAAATTCTTCATGCATAAAAAATGGAGCTGTGGTAATTATGACTCTTTCGCCCCGCCACTGAATCCAATTAATTCTGGTGTCATTTCCTATCAATCAAGATACAAAGAAATACAAATTCACACACTCTTTATCAAAGTCATCCCCACTTCTCAAGTCTTTGGCCTGCGAAGGATATACATGATTTCGATGGGGTCCATGGTGATTGGCTCGAACATGCTGCAGTCGCACTTGTTGTCCACCACCACCATGAAGAGATTACTGCTGGGGATCTGCTGGATCACAAAGGACCTGCCAATCACAGCACAGACAGCCAGAAACAGATGAAAAAGAAGATGAGGGAGGAAGGAGAAGCGAGGGAGCTTTGAGAGTTGGATTGGCGAGCGGACAAGGCACATGGGTAAGATGTGAATTTACTCGTGTGTCAGAGGATTTGTGTTATGAGTGTTCACATGCTCCCCCGGCGGAAAGGAGATGCATTGGATGCATGTCAAGAAGATGACTTGTCCCATTGCCAGCTGTCAATAAACATAAAAAGACAGACTTACAGCAACACACACACATGTTAAATATACACACTATCTTCTCTGACTCAGCCCTCTTCCTCATTCCTTCTTCTTCCTTCTCTTTTGTCTTTGTTTTATCCCATCCAAAGCGAGCGCCAATGAAGTGTTGCCGGATATAAAACAATCCAAAGGAAGACAAATGGGAACCACACTTTCGTGCTCACAGCTTCCCATGACTGTGTTTTACTGGCCTGAGAGATCAGGGCTCGCCTCGGCCTCCTGGCCAGTGATTTACGAGCGAGGATAAGCTTTATGAATAAGAGAAGTCGTAAAGATGATCTCTTCTTTCTGTCACCCTTTCTTTCTTTATCTCTTGCTCCTCTGACTCCCTCTCCTCTGCAGCAGCTGGGTGATTTATCGAGTTCAATGTGAGAGATTTATCAGACATGTATGAGAACACGCATGTGTGATTAAATGAACACACACAAATGCAGAAATACTGCACACACCCACACTCAAGTTTTGTGAGGCAGAACTGTAGACCTGATAGAGCAAAACAGACCTACAGGAACATCTCAATACTAACTAATTCAATATTATGACCAATTTAATCTAACCACAAACAGCCTCCAATCCCCGTGTAGCACCAGCACACCGCACTCTAATACACACATCCCACTGTGACCAACCAAACCCAACCAAACCAGACCAGCAAATAGGCCAAGCCAGTTCCAATCAGACTGAATTAGTATCTGCTGATGTTTAATAATCCGTGCTCACCCCTGCACAGCGCCGGCCCAGCTCAGCCTGCTGATAGAAAGCAGAGCAAGTGTTCTAGGAGCAAAGACTTAAACACATCCTGACAGCACAGCTGCTGGCCTTGAACATACTCGGTGCTGGGAAAGGGAGCGCTACACTGCACATACATGCACACTTGGACACAAAGACAGAGACATTTAGGCATACTCTCTCTCTCTCTCTCTCTCTCTCTCTCTCACAATCACACAGATGGCCAAGACCGTGCTTTCTTCTTGACATGGTGTCCTAATGCTGAGGCTTCAGGTGGCCAGCTAACCCACCAAGCAACTGACAACTAGGACATCCAAATGTATTTCATAAACATTCAAAATATGAAAGAAGAAAATGAAAAAGAGCAATCCGCAGAGAGAGAGAGAGAGAGAGAGAGAGAGAGAGAGAGAGAGAGAGAGAGAGAGAGAGAGAGAGAGAGAGAGAGAGAGAGACTTGGCATTACAAAAAGAAATAAATCAAAAGTTAGATTTATGTTCAGCATAGACAAAAGAATGTGTCATCCTGTAAAAGTCCTGTCAAAACACATCACACAATCTTTAGCTGGAGATGATGAAAACTAGCACAGCTTATCAGCAATTTCTTATCATGAAGTAAAAAGCCTTCCACATCCAGCGTCAGCTCTTCTGAAGCTCATTTTAATGAGAATATTTCAGATCCCATTATGCATTACATGTTCGTTGCTTTTTGATGAATATCAGCACAAAAGTGTATCTATCAAAACACTCAGTGCAGTGTAATATTTCTGTTGGTCCTGTACAGAATCTTCACATTTTCCCTCGTTGCATAACTAACCATAAACCGAGCTGCACGCACTGTATGGTTTAAAAAAAAATCTGTCATCAGAATTGGGAAATTTGACCAATAATTACTGAGTGTTATTTAACAATTACTAATTCATTGAGCTGAGATTGCTCCAGTCAAACCTCAACAAACAGACTTGTGGCTTTTGAGAGCAATGCTGTCATTCTTTTTCCATTTCTCTCATTACTCTTGAGGGAAACGAGCAGCATGATCCCAGAACTCTCTTTTTTTTTTTAGCCCTTTTGACACTTTTATATGATTCCAATATAAAGTATGTTCAGCAGGATATTAGAAGAAATTATATGATGAATTTTAGGTTTTGTAGCTCCTTGTAGCCTGTTACAAAATGCAGCTGAGAGCGTGTAACAAATGATTCTACAGGTTAAGTGACATGATCGAAGAGCAGTTTCAGAAACTGAAAAAAAGGAGATAAAAATACTGAATATGCCGTGAAATGTAGTATTTGTAACCGAAGAAATGTTGAAAGGGGACTGTTCACGGGGAGAAGTTCAATTCCAACTTAAACTAATTGTCATTCGATACACTTTTGAATGTAAAAATGTAAACTTAATTTAGCATATTAAATAGTTAACATTAACAATGCAGATATCAAGCAGCATCACTGATATTAAAACATTCATCTAAAGCATGAAGTACACATAAAAAGCTTGTTCCATTAAGATCGCTATATGACGTATTTTGTTTTACTTGTTGTCGATTACTTTATTTTCTTATATGCACTTTAGCGTTGTTCTAGTTTATACTGTCATAGTAATAGCATTATTCTTATACACATAAAGACACAGATGCATTTTAAGCGTCTCTAACAGATGAAACCACGTCTACCCGTCTGACTGACGCTCTGAAGCTGTAGCTCACTTCAGCTTTGAACCTCTCTCTTTCAGGATGGCCCAGAGAATAATGAAGGAGTATTTGGAGTGGGGAGATATATGGCTGTGAGTATTGGCGCTAATAGTCCCCTTGAAGACCTTTCTGGTTCGAGACATGACACAGTCTTTGTCCTAAATCTCATGTTACAGTGGAGAGAAGCTGGCAGGGCATAAATGGAGGTTGAGTCATCCTATAGGATCACTTAAGCCATTATATATGATATGTATAAGTTCATTGTTTCTTGTGCTCTGTCACTCAGACGCACCCATCAGGAAGTAATGGACGAACACAAATAAGGACACCATGCACACACACAGTCAGAGGTTTAAAAGGCAAGAGCTAAGGGTTTTATTTCCTAAAGCATAAAGCACACCCACACACACGTTTCCTGATGAAAATATGAGAGAAGGCCTCAGTCAGCCTGTAATGTGAAACACATGTTTATCACCAATATCCTCTATTACTAATATGAGCAATAAAATTCCATATACCCCAAATAAAAGCTCCATTTCACTTTGTTGAATTCATTGTGCTCTAAAAAAGATTTATTTGAAGGCATGTTGCTCGGAGCACGCAGCCCTGCCCGCTAATCCCAGCGCTGGTGTCATCATCGAGGATGAGACCATTTTTCTCTAAAGCGAGCTCTTTTGTCATGAGTGTGTGCTGTGAGTGTGAGAGAAACAGCTAGTGTGTGTGTGTGTGTGTGATGGGGGTCTGAATGAATCCCCAACCACATTCTACTCCTAGCACCCAGGGCAGTGGTTACCCTGCTGACCTTGTGGCGCTGTATTGACATCAGACACACCAGGAAAACAAATACACACACACACACACACACACACACACACACACACACACACACACACACACACACACACACACACACACACACACACACACACACACACACACACACACACACACACACACACACACACACACACACACACAGGATTCTGAGCTTCCCTGGCAGCTCCACAGCTGGGAGCAATGAAGGGCCCTACGGAGGGATCCAGAGAACACCCCACAATTGCCTGACAGAAAAGCCCAAATTGTTAATGGGGACCACACTCATTTTCCCATTTTTAAAGGAAGCCTTTTTTTCCACCTCTCTCCCTCATCTAAATGCCTCGTATTTCAAACTGCCACAGTAGAGAGTGTGTGTCTGTATGGATATGTGTGTGTGTGTGTGTGTGTGTGTGCGTGTGTGTTTCTAATGCATTGCCAGGATAGAAGTGTCTTCAACAGACAACAAATGATTTCAATGTGTTTCCCATTATCCGGGATTATGCAGATAAGAATATCCTGCCGGGATGAGAGTTAACAGGCTTATTTATTTTTCATTGTTTTGCTTAATTTTACAGAGCGTAGTGGCTAACCGATCGCCAATGTGTTTCATTCAAAAGTAGATATTTTGATGGTTCGCGTGTTTTTAACTTGTGTTCACGTGCTTTGTGTAGTATGTGTGTTTGTCATACTTGATACATCCATCACAGTCAAGGTTTCCGGTGTTCTCTTTGATGGTTCTCTCTGAGATGAAGGCTGGGTACTCTGTGTCACACGGTACCTGCATGGACCGACCCATCCTCTGAGCTGGAGAGAGAGAGAGACAGTGAGAGAGAGAGAGAGAGAGAGAGAGAGAGAGAGAGAGAGAGAGAGAGAGAGAGAGAGATGGACAGAGAGAAAGAGAGACAGTGAGAGAGTGAGAAGCAGACCAAGAGAGAAAGAAACTGAGTGAGAAAGTGATGGAACATCAATGTCAAAGTCAATGCATATTTAAAATAGCTTTGCAAATAGATATGTAAGCAAACACACCACATCCTTGCAAATATACAAGTTTGAAATAAAGCAGCGTTTCAGAACCAGAGCTGCCTCTCGTCCTGCTGGACACAATTCTAGTATAAATCTAGGCTGGCTTTTTATGCAGCATAGCTTGAACTCTCCTGCCACCCAGAGGTTTTTAGCAACACTGCAGTATAAAAAAAATCATTGATATTGGTCAACATGATTTAAGGCATTCTTAAAAAGCAGCGGCTTATGTAATTAAATTAGCATAATATAAATAGGCAAGTAAAACAGAAGCACTTTTTTTTGTTTTATAAGCAAATATTTTACATCACAGCAAGTTTCCTTCAGAGGGGGGATTATATGAGGGATTTGAATGGAGTATTTTAATTACTGGTGTTCAACAGTGTCGCATTATTGTGTGAAAAAAAAATTAATGTGCAGAAGTAAATATGCATGCAAGTTAGTTACACAGCCTACATGTATAAATGCCTGGGATTAGTTCAAGTCGAGAGGCTGTGTAGATTGGGTTACGGACTGCTAAATTGGGGTGTTTCAGCAGAGTGTCACAGGCCTGTGTCTCTATTGTAAAAGAAGATAGAGAAAGTGCTGCTAAGACCTGAGGCCAGCCAGCTGTGAAATTGTCTCGAATGCTTGGCGAGCAGCGATGCCCAGCTTCGCTTCGTTCTGGATAAGAGTGCGCAAGGAAAACATTTTATAGACTTTCATTTTGCGGTTCTTTTTTTCTCTCTCTCTCTCTCTCTCTCTCTCTCTCACTCTCTCTCTCTCGCTCACGTACAAAATATTAGTTTTGGCTAAAATTAATACTAAAATGTGATGCTACTTGGTGAGGCTTTAATTTCCAATGTGCAAACAGTATCCAGCACTCAATAAAGCGCAAGGAAACACAGCCTGCATAGCTTGGCTTTAAAAATGTGAGAATGTGCGTGCGTTTGTGGAAGAAAGTGAGACAGAACAAGAAAGGAAAGACAAAAAACCAGAGAAGAAGAGAAGAGAAAGAAAATAGAAGGACAGAGGACGTTTTCTCCTGTTACAAAGCGGATATTGCTTCCCACCACCACCAATATGACACACATCCATACCGATCATAAAACCCTCAAGTATATAACCCCCTCTGGACACACACACGCACACGCACACGCACACACACACACACACACACACACACACACACACACACACACACACACACACACACACACACACACTGAGGTCACTTGAGGTAATCTCATGTTCTGCCATTTTTACTTTTAGGTTTTGGATTGTGTGTCTTTATTCTGTTTTTCCAGCAGTGGTCACACTGACTCAGAGGAAGTGGAGGGGAGAGGGTGAGGAGAGAGAGAGGAGGTCAGTGCTGAGGACACTGGTTGTTTATTCTGTATGCAACGAACTCAAGCAGAAGGACGAAAAACAGAGTGTTGGTCAGCGTCTGTTTTCATTTTTGGATTATTCTTTTAGACAGAAAAAAAAACAAAAAACGAAGTATCATAGACATACAATGAACAGAATGGTCCCCTTTGTATGAATGAGATATTTAGAACTATCACAAAGACACGACACAATAATGAGCTGTGGTCCTGGATATAAACTTTAGGTACTTAAAAAAAACAATGAAGTTAACTAAATAAAAAGTAAATGTTGGGAAATAACAGATCCTTAACCTTATCGAATGATTCATGTTCATAAAGGATCAAATGTAAAAAAAAAAGTGTTCAAGTTTCCAATAAAAAAGTTATTCAGTATTTCTGTTATTCTGTTTTGTTTTACAAAAGACAAATATTTTCTAAACCCCCCCCCCCAAAAAAACGGAAATACATTGACCCATTTCATGGATTTTGAAAAATTCTAAAAACCAGAGAATCGAAAAAGTCCAAGTACTTGTTTTCTGTTGTATCTTTCATCACTATAAGTACACTGATTTACAAAAGTCTAATCCATGTAATAAAATCCTGTAATGGATGCTGCTGTAGATAAATGACTGTTAAAGATGTAAAAAATACATTTGCTAAAATAATTAGATTCCAGAATTCTTCTAATCCTACAAAAAGTGCAAACGAACTTCCCAAAGGTGTTTACAAATTTAGCAAATGAACAGTACAGAACGAATGATAATCCTGATTGGTTTTCTAGATGTTTTATAATTATTTGCTGTGGACGATGTTCTTTATTGAGATTTTTATGCGTCTCATACAACCCACAAGCATGAACTATTTTCAACTTCTGCAGAGATTTAAAAAAAACACGGCAGGCCATTAGAGCAGCTCTTACAGTTCATATGAAACAGCCGTGAGTGCATGCACAAAGCATTTTCTTATTTGTAATATAAATAAACTTTTTTGTACATGACAATAACAATATAAGCTGCTATACTTAATGAATGCACGTGAGAGAGAGAGAGAGAGAGAGAGAGAGAGAGAGAGAGACCATGCAGAGTGTGTCTTACCTTTCGCTGTGAGGTCAGAGTGCCACCAGCTGTAAAAGTTAAACTCCACCAGGAATCTAAACGTGGAGAAGACATTGGTCATAACAACACACTCTAATATACAATTACTGTATACTGTATAATACAAAGTGCGACACTCTACACTGCATTCCAGACACAGGACACACATTTCTCAAGAGCTAGAGTGGGGCAAACTGTTTATTTACACAACAGATGATGGATTCTGCTTCAAAAGAAACCATGGCGCAGATATGAATCTTTGCTTACAGATATGAATCTTTGCCTATTGGCACCTATCCTAGTCACAGTTCCGTGACAGAAAAAAAAAGTTCCTTCTTATTTATTTGCTTCTTATGCCTCAAAGTATTTCAAGGAAATAAATCGTGAAAAGCTTTCTCAAGGACTGACAGTTAAATATTGACTGAGACCATGCAAGCTGGAGCTCCATCTGACTTTTTTATGCAAGTAATTTGGTAAATACTCTCAAGTCTTCTTTTCACTTCAGTCTGTGGGAAGTTGTTTATGTCAGTAAAAGAGTCTCCTTGTTCAATAGGCCTCTTGATTTCCTTATCTTGTCATAAAAATGTTGTGAGTGTGCAGATGATTTGGTCTGATGCCCTCGTTTCAGTTCTCAGGTAAGACAGTTGTTGAATAAATGATCCTTATAATGCTGAATTTTCAAAGTTAAAGCTGAAATCAGTGAAATGTAATAAAAGTAAAGTTTACTATGATAAAAGAATACGAAAAGACTAGATATACAAAGAAAACTAAATGTAAAAAAAAACAACTAAATTTGCCAAAAATACAGTACATTCTATGATAACAGATTTATTTTGAAATTCTTTATCAGGAATAACCCCTTGAGATGTGACATCTTGTTTTCTAAGGGATCCTTGAATGCAGAAATGAAGAGTATACAGAAAAGATATTTAACAGAGCACAGGTCAGGAAACAAAAGACAAAGGGAGGAAAAAACAAAACACAAAAACAGAACTAAACCGTTGATTGAATAAAGGATCTTAAAATGTTTTACTGTTGTAGCTGATGCTTTCAAGGGCTCTACACTGTTTACCTATTCCTTAGTATTTGCATTTTTTTAAAGTAGTTTTTATTTACACATGATATCTTTTTCTATCGTGACGGCTGAAGATTTTTTTTTAAACCTTAATTAATTTGACACATCTTACAAATTTTCACTCCGATAGGATATAGGATTAATAAACATCTCAACTCAACCGAAGAAAAGCAAAGACTAAAAACAAAACACAAATAGAAAGATCACTAAAGTCTCAGGGACAAACAAAAAAACCCTGACAGTCCTTAAAATTAGAACTGACAACTCAGTGTTCCCATGATGCACTGTGGTGGTAACAGACCACCCAGACAGACTCTGCAACCACAACATGGCATCACAGGAAACATCAGGTAGCCATTACTGCTTATGATCGCTGACGATCATGTGGACATACATGTGGAGGAACTCGTAAACAAACATACAGTTTACATATAGTAACAAACACGACCTCATCTGAAGAAATGGGCAACATGTGAGTGCTTAAAAGTACATAGATGTGTTATTACAAACAGACAGAAGACACATACACAGACACAGAAGTCTTACATGACAAGCTCAGTCAGGATCCACTTTACAGCTGTGAACACAGCAAAATACGGCTAAAAGGGGGGAGAAAAAAAGGGGGGGAAACATTTTTAGATGCTAAAAGCCATTAAATATAATGCCAATTTTTCTTGTGAGCAAAAATGCAGTACTCACATCCAACAGTGTGTGTCCACTATCACTACTTTCTGAAAAAACCCAGCACAGAGCCTGGTAGTCATACAGAGTGACCCTGAGTAGATAAAGATAGAAACATGAGCGCAGCGTGTGAGACACCGATCACAAATAGAGATAGAGTGAGGCAAAGTTGGACAGAATGATTCATATCTACAGTATTTAACTTCTTAAAAGTAATAGAAGATAAAGCCCTAGATAAGGTGAGATAAGTCCTGTTTCACACTTTATCTCTTCTATTACAAGCCTGCTGGGTCTGCTCGACAGCTGTGTTGGAGCAAGAAGGACAGATCCCACCTCTGCTTTAGCCGCTGCTTTACCTGCGGATGATATATTGGATGGATGTGGCGAGAACGGGAAAGGGAAAGCAAGTGAAAGCTGAGAGCTTCCCCTAGAGGTTCCTCAAAGCGATGTAGGAAGGTGGGTGTGTGTGTGAGTGTAGATGATTTGGGGATATTGGAGGGGATATCAGAGGATTTAAGGGCTTAGCGGACCCTCAGGGTGTGAGGTCTGGCTCTGTCTGGGCGAGGTTATTGAAGGGATTCCTAACACACACTTACGCACACAGACGTCTACACACTGGACACTCTCTCTCATAGCCTGTGGACAAGTTCCTATATATTTGAGGATACTTTGTGTGCGAGTGTGTGTGTGTGTGTGTGTGTTTGATGTGTGAGTGGGTTCAGTCTATCCACAGCCCTGGGCGATGTTCAAACCTCAAGTCACAGCAACAGTGACACATAGCTCCAACACACCGCCAGGAACCAATTAGTGCTAAGCCGGGCCAAGTAATGGTGTTAGCAGCAAACTTAGACCAATGTCATATTTGTGTGTGTGTGTGTGTGTGTGTGTGTGTGTGTGTGTGTGTGTGTGTGTGTGTGTGTGTTTGCACAGATGTGTGATTACTGCATAGGCGTGTGAGCGAGCCATTCATTCTTTTTTTTTTTTGCATGGGAACATAACATCTCTTTTCTTCATTGATCTCTCTTTCTATTGCTCGTTTATAAAGACGGATAACCCAAAAGAAACAGAAAATAATTAGTCTGCATTTGTCTTCATCTGCAGCCTTGATGCTGACTCATAAATCCAAGCTGGCGGCTTATTTCGACTTTAAGTGCTGCACTTAAAAAGCCGCCTCTATTGCTTTTTAATCATGACAAAAAACTATGCTGTAGTTATGAGCATTCATTCCCCAGAGATGGCACTGAGTTACGACAGATAGCACTGGATTCATTCATGCTACGATCTAGAAGCTCTATTACTTAATCGACGTGAGAAATGTTTTTCATTCATCATGTTTTGCGCTTATTTTTTAAACAATCCATCATCACACGATTTTAAAGATGCAGTGAAAGCACTTGTAAGCTTCTTTGTTTGTGGGACTTTAAAGCATCTGCTGTCAGCTTTTAGAAGTTCATCCCTCTGATAAACAGGCGTAGTTGTCTGCTTGTGTGATGATTTGAGACATTCGTTTTAAAATGTTCTCACCCACTTCCCAACAGCAGCAGGGACTTCTGGGTAAGGTCCAAATAATGTGTTGGATATAGGTCTGTAAGCCTATGAGCACTCCGAATGTAAAGTTGACTTTGCACTCGGGTTATCTGAAGACTCCATAAATGATATATCGTACTAGTTTGACTCCACAGTCAAACTACTATTTGTGTCTGTCTGTGTCTGCATCACTGCTAATTTGAGGAAAGTTATTCTCCTGGGTTACATTTCCGAATTAATCGCAGAAAGGCGCCACCCCCTGCTCCTGGCATTTTCCAGGAGACACAGCTCCATGACAAGCAGTGTATGCGTGAATGTGTCTAGATGTGTGTGTGTGTGTGTGTGTGCGTATGGGACTTCAAGTTTCTCCTAATGCTTTCGTTTCAGGAAAAGATTTGCTGTAATCCCCAAATGGAGAACTCTGCTGAGCTAGGGGTCGGAGTTCAGCGCTGAATAGCTCAACACGATTGGCCAAGTAAAGAGCTGTCATCACAAGGCGAGACATGCTCTCATTCTGTAGCCTTCCTGGTGTTATGCACATACATTTACACCATAGACTGTAAATATTAATGGACGAAGCCTGAGTGACATCACCCATCTGTTACTGCAGGGGGCTTTGGAAGCATGTCGATGGCGGTCGCCATGCTGGAAATGCTGTCTTAACCTAATTTTCAGTCAACCTAACATCAGGCTAAGGAGCTGGAGCCTGCGCCTCCTGACAAACAGCTACGCATCACCCGCCCGTCAATCAGGTCGGCTACGCTTTTTTAAAATGGGGTGTGTGTGAATTCTGGTGCTTCTGCAGCCAGCCAACCAACTACAGGATGTTGCACTTCCGCATTGGCGTCAATTTTCAACACTGGAGGTTGCCGCTTGATTTACAGAGATACAAACAAGTGAAGTACACACTTACACATGCACTTTCAAACAGGTTGCTTACCTCTTGAAAGAGCCCATCTGCAGAAGCTTACTCATTACAGCTCCCTCTGCTTCTCCGAAAAACTTCCCTGTCTGAGAAATAAGAGAAATAGATTGATACAAGTCATACAAAATGTGCATGTTAAAGCTAATATCTGCGTTTTTCTGTGTTTCTTATAATAGTAGAAGATCTAACAAGTAAACAAAATTATATTTGTAAATACCAGATCACATTTGATGAAACCCTAAAACATGCAACCTCATCCTTCTGCCAAGTGATCAAGACAAGAATCAATAATAAAACACATATTTAGAACAGAACTAAGGATTCAATCTTACAGTCATTACATTTTGAATGGTTGGAACGAAAAAGACCTGATGACCTCGCACGATCATTCGGAGCAGTTCCTGATAGTTTGCTTACATTTTTACTGTTAACCAAAATTCGACATGACTAGTGGGGGCCTTAAATGTTTGATCACCTTCAAATGACGATCGAAAAAGAACAGGAGCCAACGAGTGAGAGGCACGGGGAAAGAACATGCAGAGCGAGGGAAGGGCAGTGACAGCCAGCGGACTGGCTTCTAGATGAGCCAAAGCTGGAGTGACAGCATGTCTGGTGACAGCTAAGCAGAGGGTATATGCTAGGGCAGCAGCACGTCTCCTTGAGAGCAGTCCAAACAATATGCATGAGACACAGGAAACAATTATATAACAGCAAAATATATAGAGGGAAACTTTACATTTGGATTTCCACATTACATGTATCTTGTTTTGATGTAAATGGTAACCCCACACTTGGCACAAACACAATTGTGTTATTCATGTCATGCTAGTAGGTTCTGGCAAATGGCCCTTCTTCAACTAAAATTTAAAGAACAGGGCGCCGGTTTGGATTAGTGGATGATGCGCGCCTCATGTACAAAGGCTGTTAGTCCTCGTCACAGCAATTGTGGGTTTGAATCAGACCTCGGCCTTTTACTGCATGTCATCCTCCACTCTCTCCTCCCAACATTTGCTGTCTGTCTTCAGCTGTCCAATCGTATAAAGGCAAAAATGGCCACAAAAAATACCCCAAAAAAACGAATTAACCAACTCAAATCAAACTTCTTTGAAACTGACTTTGATGCATCCTGTATGTTGTTTCTACCTTATTCTGGCTCTATATGTGCATTACCATGTGCATCATGTGCATCTGATGTCTTACCAGAGTATAGTCCTCTGCTACCAGAACAAAGCCATTGTTGTCGATGAGGTAGCAGTTAATGTCCTGATAAATAAAAAGCAAAGTGTGAAAGCAAATGTAAGGAGTAAAAGAGACCACATTGCTTTTATTTTCTCAAGGATATAAAATCTGACTGACCTCATCATCACAGCTTATGGAGCATTTTCCATCTAATGCTGCACACTGTGAGATTAAAAAAAGACATCAGCAAACTGGACCTGGTCACCTAAGCAAATATTATAATGGTTTGGTTGAGAACACAGAACACAGCTTTGTCAGCTGCAATCATCTTCCAAAATTATTCTCGAATTAAAAGTTGTACCGAAATAAGTCAAATAATTTATGAAATAAATGTGCAACACAGTCGTAGCTTAATATCGAGGAGTTACAACAAAGTAGTTTTGAATATGACACGCATTTGTGCATACACACCTGTCTGCTGGCTGTCCAGAACTTCTTCTGGAAGAACTCCAGTTTCATCTGGATGCCGACAGCTGAAAGAGAGACGATGCATTCACAACAGGACATGTGTTCTGTGTGTTTAAGTGCAAGTATGCTCTTTATTACAGTCGTCCAAATGACAAGAGAGTGATCACTATAAATGCACAGAGTCACAGTGCATCTTTTTATGAATCCCCATCAACTACATTTCCATTTTCTTTATTTTCTGGAAGGCTGTGTTTATGTCATGGTGTACTTTCTGCACACATATTGCACTCAGCTTAGCCGACCACACTTAAAATGCAGTTTCACACATTTCTAAACCAGACCTCTTTCCCTGTGACCAAACGTAATCCCCTCCATTCCTCAGTCGTCCTCCCTGTTGTTTTCCACACAGCCATTTCCAGAGCTGGTATACAGAACCCCTCTTACTTCCATAAGCCTCATCACAGCAGGTCCCTAAATGCACAGATCTGACCAGAATTGCTTGCCTGGAAAAATCCCAGTCCCCGACATTAAACATTTCAGGTTTCTTTTAGAGTTAGCTGAGGAAAAATTGACACATTCACCACAAGCTTCAACACCACAGGCCCCTCTCCTCATCATCCTCTTCTCCCACTACCCCCTGCTACTAAGACTCAGAGGACCCTAGCTTTGTCTCAGTGGGGGTTTGCCATGCGTTTGGGCTCTGTAAATCTTCCCCAGAGCAAAAATACAATTTTCATCCAAATGAAGAAAAGATGAGGGTATCAAATGGAAGAGAGTGCTGCATTTGGATGGATTTGTGTAAATTGAATGTGGTAAATTGTGCCCAAATAAGACAGATACACTGATTGGACAAAGTTTTTTACTTAATTTATCTAGCTGATATTGAGCTAAAATACATGTAATGAATATTATTAAATGCTGTACATGTCAATTAAAGGATGGGATGTAATACTTAGGGAAATGTATCAAAATAAAGAAAGATTTTTAAAAATCAGATTAAAATCTGGACCTCAGGGAAAGAATCTTGCAGAGGCATAGTGGAGAAGAAAGTGATGAAGTTTCATGCATGCATACATGTAAAATGCTCCAGAAACAAATACAGTATGTGTTAATGTATTGGGCAAAGTTGCCTCCAGGCTGCATTAAAATAAATATGAGTGGTCCAAGATCAAACCTTTTTTGTTGCTGTAAATGTGATGCCTGCACAATTAAAAGAGCATGTTAAACCTGGCTACACACAGTGCCAAGTACTAGATCGATAGCTCATTTGAGCAAGAATATTCAACGTATCAGTGAGAAATATTCCACTGGCTTTGCACTTCTTGCAGTGTAATTGTGCATTTGCATGAGTTTGGAAGTGCAGAGGGGTACTGCTGTGGCCTGTTTTAGCCCTTGCCCAGAGGAACAGGTGCAGATTATCCCGTCATAAGCTTTGCCAGATCCTTTCAGCAGCCCACCATTTCCACACCCACATGGAAAACCCAGGGGGGCGGGCTAATTTAAGATGCTGGGCAACAGCAATGGAAACACACATGGTGCAAAACCAGGGAGAACATACATCATTAAGATAATAAAAGATACAGGAGCATCTTGTCTGAAAAAAGCTGTAACAACAAAGGACTAGTGCCTGTGCAGGGAAAAAAGACAGAGAAGGTCAAATTAAGCTGTCAAATGTTAATATCCTGTAGTCTGACACGTGGAACATTCAAATAAAACAAAGCTTTAAAAAAAGTGAAAACACACCTCGTCTAAAATATGAATGGTGCATTTGTAATTTAAACAAAAAATGAAACGAATAATATTACACGGGATAGAATATCTGTTCAGCAGGGGAAATAATTCATGGAAATAAAAATCCAATATGAGCAGTAGAGGAGAAAAGTATTAGATGTCAGAGGTGCACTGATGTTGGCTGTTAAATGGGAGTCGGCTCAGTATGAAAAGACAAAAGCCCAAATCTGTCTCACTAATGCTCGGGAATTTTCTGCACTACGGGGGGAACATTTAATTTCCCTGGGTATGATTTAAGAACTTGGGGCTATTTATGCTCTGAGCTGGGTTTATGAGTCCAATGATGAGGAGACATAAAACCCTCTCCAAATCCACCACATCACCAATCTGCTATCAGTGCTATCCCAGGCAGGGAGTGATGACAACCGCTTTAAATCCTACAGGTACTTGGGATTCTAATAAGGATGGTATAAGCATGTACAACTGTCAGTGCAAGGGGGTACATGAGTGTGTGTATGTATGTGCTTGTGTACAGACTGTAGCAAGGGCACGCATACAGCGTGTAGGTGTGGATTTAAGTTTTTAAGGCTTAAATTCAAATCTCAATGGCGGATAATCACCTCTAGGACACTTATGCAAATGTGGTCATGCATTTTGCAGGGGCAGATCGCTTCAGGATGCTGAGCAACATTCAAAGCATGAGCTGTTGCTAAGGATGCCATCAGTCCACAAGACTTGGGCTCCACTGACCTCTCCTTCCTGTGCATTCTTGTTAAGATAAACTCAAGGATGGATATTTGCTGTTGCAAAATCCAGTTAAGAGAATGAGGTTATTGTGAAAAGTATATTTTCAAAAAGTCCTCTGAACGAGTCTTAAGACATATTTAAAAGATAATAAACAAAGGCATGCAAAACGCATTTGTAATTTGCCCTTAAGGCTGTAATGCCACAAGCTTTAAATGCGTCAGAGATGCACATGATGATAAAAAATGATGTCTAAGAGCAGGAATAGTAGGGCATGTTTTCTCTCTCCTCTTTTGTAACTTGATGCTTAACAATTTTAGACATTGCATCACAAACACAACAGGCTGTCAGTTCGCATCAACCATATGGGTTTTTAGCAAACACAGAGGCGTCATCACACATTTAAGGACTTATTTTCCTATGTAGGTGTACATGACCACTCACGTTTGCCTGTTAGTGTGTGGGTGTGCAGGCCTCTATGTGTACATCTTAAGCACATTGATGCGTGAATTTATTGCTCGAGGCTGATATCTTGGCACCATTACTGCGATACATTCTTTAAATATGAGCTGGTGACACCCATTGATTGCAGTTCTAGCTGTACATGACAGAATGAAAATAATTGTCATGCCCTTCAGCAGACGAAAGGATATAAATATGGATGGACAGGAGGGCAAATCCAAAGGAGAGTATGACAAGCCAAGGTCAGCTTGTAAGCGTCCATCGTTATAAATGATTTGACCATTAATCTCTTTCCGTCTCTTCCTTTGTTCTTTTTTTTTTTTGCTTCTTCTCCAAGTGACCCACAAGCTGATAAAAGCTTAACAGTCAATCCAATTTTAATGCAAAGTCCATGCAAATTTCCTGCAACAGCTTAATATCCTGCCGTGTGCGTGTGTGCATGCGTATGTGTGCATTCTTGCGTTCTGTGTTGCTGTGCTGGGGGCGTGTTCTGCCAGCCCTTCTACCCACGGCTCATGCATAATATCATCAGTGCATGCCACAGCGACGGGCATCCTCACTGTGTGTCGAAGTGTTTGCGTATTTTGTGTGGACACATTGCAATCCAGATCTAAATTTGTCTTGTTGTTCAACCCGTTTGCCAGAGTGATAGGAGGGAACGTGAATGTCAGCGTACGTGTATGTGTGTGTGATTTAAGAGATACAGCTGTCCGCTGGGAGATGACACACCATCACACTCACTAAATACAACTGGGAGAGCTGAGAGAGCGGGCGAGCCAAACACAAGGAGAGAGAGAGAGGGGTCAGGTTGTTGATTTGGATTCAGGAAAGGATTAGACGTAAAACAAAATCAAGTGAGCACAAAAGGAGATCGGAAACTGCATGAAGAAGAATACAAGGGACAGAAAGAGAGGGTTGAGAGATAGTGAGAGGACTAGATAGAGAGATAGAGCGAGAGAGAGAGAAAGAGAGAGAGGCAGAGCTCCCATTCTCCAGTGATTCCCACACTAGCTGCCTGGCTGGCAGTAAGCTCTGCGCTCTGATCTGCACGCTCTGATGGGGTTTCTTGCCTGTGAAGGTAGGACTGAGGATCCTGAAGGCATCGCAGGTTTCGGCTACTGATTTGGCCTCTTTTATTTCTGTGACCTATGACCAATGACAGCCAGGACAACTAGTCTCAAGCTAACTGATGGCTGATGGATCATCAACCAATGACGGTCATTAGAATCCAAGAAGGGAGTTAAAAGAAGATCGAACGCAAGCAGCCAAAGGACAACTGGTAGAAATGAGAGGTATGAGATACATTACTTGGGAGAATATCAACATGAGTGCATTTGTATGTGTGTGTATTAGTAGATGTGGATAGCTAGGTGGGATGCTATCAGTTGCAGAGGCTATTATGTTGTGTATACTGTTGTATAACTGAGTGATACTAAAGCTTGGGCTGCACTTTTTCTGATTTATAACACTCAAGTTTAACATACACAGCAGCCTGTTTATATCTCTACATTGGTTTTGCCTCTGAGTGTGATTGACATTGGTACCAAGCTGACTCTTTAGTTGCACTTGCAGTGGGTTGTGTGTGCATGTCATTAAAAGCTTCCCTGTGTGTACTTTGGACTGGAGGGACACATCAGAGCAAAGAGCCATTCTGCTGTGTTGACCTGATTCCAGAGCTGCTGTTACAACGCTCCACTGATCATGTGTCTCCATATATGCATTGTACGTATATGAGTATGTTTATGAATGTGTGCACACATGGTTGAACACGTGATTGAATGCATCCTCCCATACACACGCTCTCACAAATTTGCAATTAGCAAAGGGCTTTGCAGAGCTCTTAATCTAAAAAAAAAGAAAAGAAGCCATGTTCTGATGTTTTTTTGTTAAAACGAGCAACATCATTTTATAGAAACAACACTGCCAATGTACCAAACCAACACCTGAGATTAGACCTGGGAGCAGCTGTGCATGATTATTTCCAAACCTGTGACTCAAAATCCACTGCAAAAAGAAACAACAACAACCCAAATGCATGCTGCTGGTGTACGTCTGAGAAGCAGTTGTGTTGTTGAGTATTGTGTTGCAAAAAGTTAGATCATAATAACAATTAGATCATACTGTGACAATGAAATTAACATTCCATGACTGTTTTTCCTTCTGAGCTGAAAAGTTCTTTCCAGAAATAATTCTTGAAATTTGCTTTCTATGATATAAGAGTAACAGCCGTTTATCACAAAGGCATCACTTTGGGGAAATATTGAGGGAAATTATGTGGGATAAAGAAGAACATTTGAGAGATTTAAAAGGAAAATAGGCTTAAAATGCTCAATATTTCAGTGAAGACAAACACAGCTTATCTATATTTCCAGGATCTACGTGTAACTTGCGAGCTAGTTACATGAGCAGGCTTGAGTCTGAGATTCATTTCACAGAGCCTCAGGCTAGCCCAGCCAGTGCTATAAATACTGCTGTAATGTTCCCCAAGAAATGGACATGAGAAGTCATCTCAAAGGGAATCAGACACCCAATTTCTGCTGTGTATGGATTTACGTGTGGGTGGAGTGTGGGTGAGGGGTTATGAGGCGACGGTGGAGTCGACAAGGGCCACTGTCTAAGGGAGGGTGGGAGGTGTGAGATGGCATATTAGAAATAAGTTTACTTTCTTATCTATCAGACAAAGAAAATGTTTTTAAGACAAACCAAATGATCAATTTTAAGTATATATGTTCAGCAAGTACGATACAAAGATTTGAGGATTGGCCAATGCCAAGTACAAATCCATGAAGAGAATCAGCATGATATTGTTTTAAAAACACTCATTCCTGACAGGTTTGCTTTGCTACTTTGGCTATCATTACACTCTGCTAGCACCACAGTATTGTTGTTTGTTTTTATTACATGATAATGAACGTGAAACCTGTTGTTTTTTTGGTTGGCTCATTGATATGGTAGGGTGTCATATTGGTGCATGATATGGCAACCTTGCAAATTCCTGATACTGATGTATTAGAGGCTGATACTAATAACTGTATGACGCTGTTATTGGTATCTCTTCTACGACAAATGTGTTTATGAACTTCAGTGAAGGGGTTTTGATAGCAGATTAAAACTGTGGTATGAATGTACGCAGTTATCTGAGTGTAGAACATGTTATTCTTTAGTGGACAAATACTTAGATGTCATGTCTAATATTGTGTCCCCATGTTTCCACAGTGGTACTGGTTTGTGCCCTCCTCTCCCTCTTGCCGTCATCACAAGCCTGTCCAAAGGAGTGTAGCTGCAATGGCAACACCAAAGTTGTGGACTGCCGGGGTCGAGGCCTCTATGACATCCCTCGACGACTACATCCAGACACCCAGGAACTGTACCTCCAAGATAACCGTATCAGGGGGCTGGGATCGATGGCTTTCCGAGAAATACCGCTTGTTCGCATTCTGGATCTGTCTAATAACTCTATAACGTCCGTTTCACCAACTGCTCTGCTGGGTCTACGAAGTCTACACCGCCTCAGCCTGGCCCACAACAGCCTAAGAGAGCTGGACAAACGGTTGCTTGGACCTATTCGTTCCCTTTCACACCTTGACCTCTCACACAACAGGTTAGGACACAAAAATTGAACATATTCAATGTTGTATGTTTTTTTTCCCCACACTCTCTTAACTTGATCACACAAAACCTATTGTATCGTATCTTTCCCATGCTATGTCCCTTTCTCCAGCCTGTGGGGTTTGCCTGGAGCCATCGGGGACAGTTTGACAAACCTAAGCCACCTGGGACTAGCACACAACAGAATAACAAGAATGGACCGCTCTTTGTTGGAGGCCCTGACCCGCCTGGACAGCATCACACTACGAGGCAATCCCTGGAGGTGTGACTGCCAGCTTATAGGCCTCAAACTCTGGCTGGAGACGTACCTCTTCAAAGGTTAGACCACTAGTAGCATTAAGTACTAGCTAGGGGAATATCTCAGAAGTTTTTAAACCTTCATCCAACCTCTCCTGCTGGGTATTAAATTATGGTAATGTTTCATTATGGAAATATTGACCTTTTAAACAAGTAAATAACCCAGACCCAGTAGTGTATACGAATAGAAATAGCTGGACTCCACGGCCAGTTTACACAATACACAAGGAGCCTCTTTTAGAGATTAAAATACACTAACCCCAAATTGATGTAATGTTTATATATTTAGACCTTGGAGAGATTGACAGAGTGGAGATAAGAACAGGCTTAAAGGTCTGTCCAGTTATTAAAGATGGTGGAATGAATTTGTGTGTGTGTGGGGCATGTTATTCTCTGTACGGCAGGAGAAGGAATGCAGGTTATTTAGGCTTTATACAACTATCGACATTTGATGAGTATGATGTTAAGGGTGACCACAAACATAATGTTAGATAATGTTACAGTTATGATTTAATGTTTTTGAAGTAGAGTCCTTATTGTGATTGCTGGCCCCCGACATTGCCTGACCTTAAAGCTTGGTAAAAATGCTGCCATAACAATCTCCTGAATATTGTTGATCTTAAGCATTGTTTGCAGCTGCCTTTATGGCCACAGTAATGATCTCTACTGCCGCAGGAAAAGATTTTATTCATCCGATTGAGAGTTAAATTGCCAACTACATTATTTTCTTCGCTAGACCAACCCCAGCATTAGATAACAAATAAGCACTGTACAGTGAAAGCTAGGCTCGCTCGGTCCGCCTACATGCCCGTGTTACTCTGACACTGCTTTCGTCTTCGAGGCTGTGAATTCTAATTACTGCAAAACAGAACAATGGACCATGATACAAGGATGTGTGCCTAATGGAAAGCCAGTGGTTAATCAGGCAGGCAGAGGGGAACACAGTTTAACATGAAAATCAACAACGAGAATAATAAAGGCATTCAAGGGTCAAACAGAGTGCAGCTAAAGTGAACAAGTCGATTCTTCATTTTGGTTTATTGAACTGTTCACTGTATCAAACACACTAATACAGTGCAATTTGAAGAGTCCATGGCATCCCATCTTAAGTAATGTGTTTGTTCAGACTCAGCTATAATGATTATGATTTTGGCTTTCTCTGTAGTAAGCTGCCAAAAAAGAAAGCATGTATTTGACAGCAGGTAATGCACTCAAAACTGACTGTTGTATTCCTCCCATCCCCCATCCATCCAACCTGCCACACAGTCTTTGTTTTTTCCACTCCTCTCTGATCTAACTACAATATTTATTTCTAATTCAAAGGTGGAGTAGCGGATGAGGTGCTTTGCTCACAGCCAGAGGAAATGAAGGACAGAGACCTACAGAAAGTCCCCTACCAGCTCTTTCATGCCTGCATGACCACAAGCTACCATTACCTGTTTGCAAACATACACCACCTGGAGTCAGAGAGGCTGCTGCGAGGCCACACCCATGGTAACCATGCTCATCCCTCCAGCCACGCTCTCCACGTCCCCATGGTGATCGGGGAGGGTTATGGTGTTGGAGGAGGAGGTGGAGGAGGAGGAGGGAGTTTGCCAGAGTGTGAACCTAAGCAGAGGCCACGGCCTGTCAACCTGCGCCACGCGATCGCCACAGTGATCATCACGGGTGTAGTGTGTGGGATCGTGTTGCTGATGATGCTGGCTGCAGCAGTGTACGGCTGTGCCTACGCCGCGATCATGGCCAAATACCAGCGGGAGCTAAAGAAGAACGAGGAGTTGGCAGCAGCGCGGGGGAAGGATCACAACAAAGCTGATGAGAAGGAACCACTGGAGAATGCTATCGCTTAAGAGTCGATAACATGAACCCTTGACTTGAAACCTGGGCCTCAACCCTTTAACCTGATCCTCTCTGAATGCCATGTGTGTTTGTGAATGTGTGTTGGTGAGAAAAAGGAGAGAGTGGGACTATTTACATGTGTGTTTGTTCACCTCCTGTCTGAGACTTGGGTAGCTAACTTCCACAGGTATTTGACTATGCACTGATAAGAGGAGAATCAGGACAGGCCAAAGAATCTAAAAGGAATCAATTCCATTTTTTCTGAGAAATGCATATTACAGATATGAACAAAATGCTATATATTTATAATAGTGTGTTTGTAGGTCTAATAGTAAAGCTCTATTTAGGAAAATATATATATAATTCAGAGTTTGGTTATCTTTGGAGGTCATTTTGAAAACTCATAGTAGGCAGCTGCTGTCAGTTACGTTCTGTCAAGTTTTCTGCATCCTTAACGTGAGAGAATGAGAAAAGTAATGAGTGTTTGTGTCAGTGTTTTATCTGTACTCGAGTGCGTGTTTTGGGAGATGTTTACCGTATGCACATATTTATAGAGATTTTAAGAGTTCGTGCCTAATAACGTGTTATAGTTTTGAAGAGGAAAAATGTGTTTTCTTAAAGGATATTTTTTCTGACATACGAAGAGGAGACGGGAAATTCGCTGAAGCAATAATGAAACAAACTAAAAAAAAGAAAACAACAACAAAACCTGGACTCTGCCTTGTTGTTTTTCTATGACTCTCCAGGTTAATACGTCAGAATCATCGTCTTGCTGCAAACACCGACAAAAACTTTTAGATTGGCAGTTTTGGAGTCTTGTTTGTGATTTCATGCTGATTTCTCATGGTAGTCCTGTGCATCAGTATGTATTATATAAAATAAAAGGGAACAATGGACCTCAAATGGAGAAAATATTTTTAAAAGAGGGGGTTTAGAAAAGAAAGAAGTTTCTGTATGTATATCATAATATTTACAGTAGAGCCCGACCGATCAATCGGCCAGCCGATAATATCGAACGATATGATCATATCTAGTGACTATCTGTATCTGCTACTCTTATCGCAGATATGTGCCAATATTACTAGATTTATTCACCAGTCAAAAAGCATTTCATTTGATTTTCATTGTATTACACTAGCAGTTCTCTGTGTGAGTGTGCTGTATGGACTACAACGACTCACTGAGTGTCAAGCGGTGCACGTCCATGCGCAGGTACTTTACAGTTGAGTGACCATCTTGTCTTCATTATACATTTTTTCTATAAGTGTTTGATAACTTTATTTGAGGGATCAACGTTATAAACGTGTATATCTAAATCTATATCGATATCTACAGATCGAACATAGATTTTAGAAAGATATCGGCAAATATATCAGAATCTGATTTTTTTCCTCCTCCCCAATATCGATATCGGCCCCAAATATCTCATATCGGTCGGGTTCTCATTTACAGTAAACAATGCATAGTGCTTACCTAGGGTGACATTACATTCCGAAAAAAAATATAAGCTAAACATCATTTTGAAAACTGATTTTCTGTAACCTTGCAACCTTAGAAATAAAGGTCAGAGATGTATATACATATTTCACCCCAGTGATGATCCTGTTGAACTTTTATCAACATGGCACCAATGTAATATGGTTAAAACAGACACATTTCTAGCAGGGTTTAATGAACAATAGTTCATAAAGGTAATGTGAACTTGTGATACATTTTTTTAACCTATGATGATATATCCCTCAAACATGCAGATGTCTTTTCCCCCCATTGACTGGTATAACAAGGGATTACATAGTAATCAACGCAGTGATTGGTTAATGTGATTTGTGTCTCCTGTTGGTAAAATATCACAGAGAAGATATTTAGGCGTTATGGATTAGATTCTAAAAAAATAATAAAAATGACTATGTTCATTAGAAGCACTGAATTGTTTTAATAATGTATCAATAATGTCCACCTGCATTGATATATAGCTTAATCTGTACAGTCCGGATACACATGAAGGAAACAGATGCCTATGGTCTTAACGCCTGACCTGAGTCTTATGTCTGTGTGTGTTACTGCAGCCGACTCACTGCACGTGGCTCAGGATGTGACCACAAACACTGTGCACACACGCGCGTGTCTGCACGCACACGTTAACATTGTGACTCCAGAGATGTCTGCAGGGCCCGTGACGTGTGATGTCATCAGCCTGTCCTGTTAAGTTAGTGTATTAGCGTATTCACAAGTCTACAGCTCAGTGGAGCGCAGGGCAGTGAAAACTGGCCCTAACCGGCCCACGCTAAATTTGCATTCCAGCCTACATCTCTCCTCCCATCTGACTCTATTATATAAAATCATGCTTACAGACATCCCCCGATCTGATGAGCATGATCGTCATTACTGCTCATCAGCAACCAATGAAGTGATAAGATATTCTTTAGTCATTCGGTTTGCTGCTTAACAGGATTTAAGAGAATGATATTATCTTACAATACAAGTGAGCACGTCAGCAGGGTCAAATAAATCTGGGGGCTGGTGTAAACTGTGTGCTGCTTGTGTACCACTGATACAAATCTGATGCATAATCTGTGGGTATGTGTGCAGTGGCACCGCACAGATTCTCCCATCTCTGTCCTTCTGCTCCAGTGGTTTCCCCCAGGCCAAGAGTACCCACAATGCAGTGCTTTCATGTCAGTGCATCCAGGCACCGTGAAATAATTTTCTCTTTCTGTGTCCTTTTATTTCTTCTCTCATGTTATTGCTGCATTTCCCCAAGATTTCCCTCTTTCGCCTTTCACCAGTTTTTTCTTTTCTCTGTCCAGGTAGATTTTTAGTGATTCTTCTACTGGCAACACAGGCTGCCATTTGTTGATAGAAGCTGTTACAAAGATCCTCAACAGAAGCAGTTTTTTTTTAATATGAAGCAAAAGCTGTGCTTGAAATTTGTCCTACTTAAAGTGGAGGATGGATTGCAATAAAAAACTGTACACTGTACTAGAATTGGAAAAACAGAGAGCAATCCTACCAGAAGGTAGTATTTACATAAAACACATTGTGTACCTTTCTGCATTATAAATTATATCCAAGTGAATGTGTTTCAAATTATACATATTACAAGAAGAAACAAATATTTCTATTTTTGCAAATCAAGGTACCCCAGAATTTGTCTAGCTTTACTGTAGAAAAAGTACATTTCTTATGAACTTCTCAAACTGATCTGTAATATTGCAATAGTTACAAAACAAAAAAAACCATCACTGGAAGTCTTCTTATGCTTCTCTTGGGAGTTGGGTGTCTTATACATGATGTCATATTCCATGACAACTCCAAACAATACAGCTATATCCCATTCCCTATTCCCCCCTTCTCTAATGTCCCTTTGTCTTCCATTGAATCTCTAATTCCTTTTCGTTGTAACTAGCTGAAGGCAAACAGAACGAGGGCTGCTCTCTCCATATCCTCCATTTTGCTGATTGCACAAAGTTGCATTATATGGGCGTGACATATTTGGGCTTCTGAGTCACCAGGAAGTGAGATGAGGCAGGCCACAATGAAATCCTCCAGGCCACAATATGCCTTAAATACGCACAGAGTTAAAAAGGAGTTTATGAAACAAGCGTCTATTAATATGTTCATGCATAGATGCTGTCTACGTTGCACTCTAGCCTTCTTCTCTGCGTATATTCATGTAGAGGGCAAACGAGCGTATTATAAAAAAAGCAGCAGAGTCACTGAATGTGGGCAGTGAATGTTTCAGCTCTATAAGAGGAAATTAAGTAGGGGCTGAAAACTGAAGACCAGGAAAACGAAACCCACATTGCAGCATCATGAGGAGAACATTTCAAAGCCTTTCAGTGCAGAAGTGTGTGAGAAAGAAGGAGCCACTTGAGTCCCCACTTACCCGCAGCAATGGGCGATTTCCTCTCATCCAGAAGCTGAATGGCAGTGCTGGCCAATACGACACTCTTGTTTTCTGATCCTAAGCCACACACATGAAAGCACAAAACACACACAGACACATACAAAGAGTTCACATCAGTCATTGCATAATTCTCTATATTAGCTCTGAACTGACTACAGGATGATTGGAGAGAGACACACTGTGCATGAATACCACAGAGCACTTTTTCATAGCTGCAGCGAGCTGCCTCAGTCCTGGGAGGAAAAGTGCATCCAAGGCAAGTCCTCGGAGTAAATAAGAGGCTTTCAGATCACTTGTATTAGCTGGCACTAATGGAAAGCCTAAGGCAGGGGACAGATGAGAACACATTCTCCCTTTGGGGGGTGGAACCATTTTTTAGAGACATAGTTAAACTGCACATGCTAGAGGTGCTCGTGTGTGTGTGTGTGTGTCTTTTTTTGTGAGTGTGTTCTCGCCAAATCACTATGGAAAGGGCTGACCCTCTTCCTAAGGTATCTGATTTCAACCCACAGCAATCAGTCCTGTCCACAAGAACACAGCCCAGAATTAATAAGAGAGGAAGGAGAGGTGGAGATGTAACATGAGAAAAAAAAAAAGCCAAACATGGGTGAAAGAGGAAAAGAGGAGAAAGTTGTATTCATGCATTTGAAATATTATTTTATAGCACCTATAGCTCTCATCTGCTACATTTTCAGAATACTTACGGACATTTGGTTGCCTGATTTATTATATCTTACTAGAGATGGCTACTGTGCTGATGTAAAATGAATTGGGAAGTATTATTTATCCATTGTACAAAGTGGAAATGAATAACTAACCTGTATTGAAAGGCAGAGAGTAGACAAAGGTTCCTGGAACTTGTTCTGCTGCTCTCTTGTACCACAGGGGAAAGTGATCGGCGTTGAACACCCCCTCTTTGTCTTCAGCTGTCAGGAAGTCTCTTGAAGCAGAGCGGGAACAGAAAGAGATGATGATACAGACTAATCATGGTATATAGAACTAATGGAATAATAAACAAAGGGGAAAATAAACACATGCACTGAGCATTCTTACTGGTTCGTGAGCTCATCCGGCACCACAAACAGGTTAATTCTGGACAGGCCAGTTCTTGTGCCCAGGTAGGCTATTTCCACTCCTTTATCAGAGTTCCTGTAAAGTATGACAAATTATATAGTTTTTTGCCTTACTTAAAATTGATCTCATGCAAATATTAGTCTGCAAACGTTTTCACGACAAAAAGTATTGACTCTATTACTAGGAAACAGGTTGTGTAGTTGCTATGAACAAACATTTTCATTAAGACGATGGAAGAAGAGAAGAAGGGATGACATACTCAGACTTATTGAGCACGAGGCTCGTCCAGTAGGCCTCCAAAGGAGCAGTCACCACCGCATCAAAGAGAACTTCCTGAACCAGCTCCTTGTCGCCTAACAGGGCAAACAAAAAATATTTTCTTGACAATGCAACACAGAGATACTTAATGCAATGAGAAGAGATGGGGATCTTAGTCTTTGGAGGTGGGTTTAACTTACAGTGTAGGTGAGGTTCGTGTCCACTGAGGTACATTTTGATTGCCTCAATCTGGGACAGGTAGCGGTGCTCTGGGTGCTCGTCTGTGTTGCAGTATGTCCTGAAATGTAAAACAGATCATTAAAATCACTGAGATATTAGAAAATGATCAGCCTTGGATTGTAAACACAACTCAAACTTGATCATCAAAACAAGTATCAAGTTGCTGACAGGCACTTGTGCATCACAATTAATTTAGGATGATTACAGTAAAACAGAGAGGGTTTTCCATTCAGTAATCATGTTTGAAAAGCAGTCAGCGTTATGTGGTTAGATGTTGGTTTACTAATCCTGATAAGCACAAGTTATTAAGGGACACAAAACATCAAGGCAAGGTACTACAGATCTTAAAGCTGTAAGATATATATTATGAGTTCTTATATTTAATATTTCTTGCAAAAAAAAAGTCAAATTAAATTGTCTGCATAAAACATCCCGATGACATTGTCGCAATAGAAAATAAAGCAGTGTTGACTTTCTCTTACCATTCGTCTGCCAGCGCTACATCAGGATGCTCCAAGTCATGGAGCCCTGTGATAAAATAAGAACAGTGTATCTCAGGCTAAACAAGCAAGAAACACTCAATATGAACTCATAATAATAGGGTAAGGCATCTACACCTCAATTGCACACACTGTTGAAAAATACACACAGCAAGGTTGAGAAATGTGTTTTTTGAATGGATGTGACAGGTCTGATGAGATCAGGAAGAGCCAAGTCATGCTCAGAGGTCTCTACATGATGGACATGTTTAGAGAAACACACAGACTCAGACACACACAGACCAACCACCACATGAATATTAACATGCATGAGGCTGGACATAAGAAAAATAGGCACATGTTCACACAGAGGCTCACAGAGGCCGGGGCTGACATACGCACTGTCAAGACATGAACAAGTTAAAGGAGCCACTACATTTTTTGTTTTTTTAACTTCAGGTCCAATAGTAACTGTTTTGAGGAATGAATACAAAGACATGGTAAGCAACCATGCAAAATGTATTTATGTTTTACTTCTAGTTTAAGAGTATTTCAAAGTCATAGCTACATGTCATTACGCATTAAATAGTTATAAGATCGTCTTCCAAAAAAGAAGATGTGTTTGCTTGTAAAAAATTCCCTGAAAAATGTGTATAGATGAAGCAGCTTCTGCTAGACCAGCTCCAAAACTAAAACGCAACTTCATTCTCTGTGCATCAATATATACAATCCTAAAGAGCCACTGAAGTCCTAAAAAGTACAAAAATAAAATAATAACTTGTGCACACAAGATATATTTTTGTTTTACTTTTTGGGCCATGAGAGGCTCCGTACAATCTTGTAACATAGTTTTAAGTGTAAAGTTTTTATTTTATTATTGTGTCATACATACAATTATATGCCCAGCCCAAATTGGCTTACATGTGCATAATAGGTCTATTCATTGTCATGGAAGAGAGAAAAAACAAAAGCAAGACAAACACTAATTAAACAGAATATCACGTCTTCTTTTCCAAGATTTTGAGACAAAATTAGCAAGCTTCAACACATCAAACTTAAACAGTCATTCCAGTTTTAGCACATCTGTCCACCCCAATATTTCAGGTTTTTGACGAGCGACTTCATGGAAACAACATATTTAAAATAATATATTTAATTAGGTCTGAAAAACAGCCACTCTGCATGGCACATTTTACAAGTCATACTTCAGTAATGGTAGTGTGGCTCCATCTATTTCCTGAAAATGTTCAATTAAATTATAATGTAAAGGTATGCATGACGCACATTTCAACAACCCTTTTTTTCTGTCTTTATTCTTTGTGTCACACTTGTTTTAGAGTCCCTCACTAAAGGTACAAGAAAGAAACACGCACACACAATTAACAAGTTAGGCACTAATAGCACATTAAAGACTGATGTGTTCTTCAGGCTTGAAAGAAACTAACAGTCACCCACAATTTGTTATACAGTACATGGGCAAAACAAGTGGCTAACTGTTTTGTCTGCAAAAATACAGCAATTAAACTACAGGACTACATATCCCTAGAAAATGAAAAACAACATTTTATAATTAAAATAAAATGGTCCTGTCTATGGATTGGTCTAACCTAATCTAAATGCATTATGCCTTTAATGCCAATGTGTTGTTACCACTGTTACATCTTCAAACCATGACATTTAATGCATTTATTAAATGATGTTTATGTTGTGGTAATAGATTGCTATTTCTTTAGTTACTTACTTACTGAGTGAGACAAACAAAGACAATGAACATGTGAGTGAAGCAGAGAAAGAAAAGGGAGGATCTCTTACCTTCCTCCACTGTGACATTCCCTCTGAAGAAAAACTTCCCATGGCCTCTGGAAAGAGCTACCCCTAGACTAAAATAAGACAGCTCCATGTCAGCCAGTGCCTTGTTGTGCAAAGAAAACTGGAACTTTTAATCCATCAGTGGTTTTAAACTTTGTTCACTATGTAGAGAAATGTCTCCAGCTCTCTTACCTGAAAGGAGTCCCCAGGATGTCTGTGTAGTAGTAATCATTATGCAACACCAGAACACGTTTCTGAAATAAAAGAGATTAATGCCTTCCATTATATGCTACAGTAAACAGCAGGCAGTGTGACAGCAGTTAGCTGATGGGATTCCCTGCAGTCTGGCTCCATCTAGTGGTGAAAAGAGTTTCTGCTGTGGTTGGCGGTCTGTCACTGTGATTCTGCAGATGGATGTGTTTTCACAGCATGTGAGTGTTTGGATAAGGATTGTGAATATGCATGTGTCTCTACATTTGAGTGTATTTCACTGTGTGTCTGCAGATGTGCATTTACATATTGAATGCTTAATAATCAGGGTTATGTAAAATGCTCTTTCCTAGGATTTGAAAATGCAAAGTGCACACACACCTGAATGCCTCCCTCCCCCCTCTCCCCCCCCCCTCTCTCTCTCTTTCTGTTAGATAGGCAAGTTGTAAAAGAGAATCATTGGGCCGCTGTTTCTCTCCCGCATTCAGCAACATGTGCTCAGTAGAGATAAGGGGCTCACACACACAGACAGACACACACCCATGCATGCAGAGCAAACAAAATCTAAAAAAACAAAATCCCCAAGTCAATCCTGTAACATTACTGTGCCAAGTGTAACAACCCCTGGCAGAGTGGATTCACCCCGCTGACTGTTTTCTCTGACACTTCCTTTGGGACCTTCAGAAAAGTTCTTGTTTTTATGCGTTTGTGTGTTTCTGATATTTTGGATTCCTCACCCCTTTATCAACACTCTTTTTCACCTCCATGGAGAAGGTCCCGGTCTTCCTGTTGACCATGGCATTTCTCAGCTAGAAGCACAAATCACAAAGCAAAATCTCAAGCATCAGATTTTTTATCAAGACTGGTGCACTGTTGATGTTTAATGTCGATTAATAAAAGGGTCCTACTGTGTCTTCCTTGTCCTCCCATTCCACCTCGGAAAGATCCACACTGCTGTAGCTTGGCTTCCTTCGCTTCTTGCCATCTCCATACTGCACACACAAACCCATGTAAATACACACACATGCTCAGACAGAGATACAAAATAAAGAAAACACTGCACTGTCCTGCTGCCTACACTGCTGACTGTTTGCACTGCCAAGATATTATTCTATTCTAAATTACATACAGTACATTTTTTTTGTTGAAAAAGGCCTTTTACAGGTTCCCAGAGCCCAATGAGACATTATCATTTTTTTTGTTTTGTTCAAATATCAGCAAGATACATTAAACAAGTAAATACACCACAGTGTTTGAAGCTGAAAGCAGCAACTTCAGGCCAACATAGGTTGAGGTGTCTCTTTTGGATTTGTATGGTTCTTCTCACTTTCCTCTTGGCTTGAAATGGAACATGTGGAGGCTACATATCAAACCTTCAATGAGTCATTTGGCTACTGATTCGTGTAAGTGTTTGTTTTTTTACAGATAAAGAAATAGATCTGAAGACTAATTGCAATTTCATTTTGTTTTAGTTGAGTTGACTAAACTTCAATGTATTTAAAGTTTAATTGCAATGTTCTTGCGGTTCACCTCCCTCCAGATACCTGGAAAAATCTATTTGATGTGGACATTGTATTGCCAGAGCATTATTGTGTACTTTATGTGTTTCTCTATCTCTATTTAGACTGCCGTTTCAAGCTGCGATATTTACGTCCACGTGGCTTTTCGCCTTCAATCGGAATGTCGCGTAGGCGTGATGGGGTGGACAAAGTGATTCCCCCTCTGTACTGTCTTCGGAGGTAAAAGTTAGAGAGGCGAGATGGGATCAGCTGAGCCAGAAAGGGAGCGCAGCACTGTGTGTGCGTGCGTGTCTAACTGTGTGTGTATGTGGAGTTCCTGCTTTGCCGTGCTACCGCAACGTTGAAACGTAATGTGTTCACAGACTGGGACACCGATCTTACGCCGTCGTTGAATCAATATGAAAGTACAAAGACGTGATAAAGACAGAGCTTAGTTACGGAACTATTGCGAAAAAAGACTTGTGTGTGTGTGTTTCTGTGTGTATTGAAAATGCATGTGTGTACTTGTGAGTACTCCCTCTTCATTCATCTCTCACCAAGGACAGCCCACCTCCCACCCCTCATTAGTTGTTAAGCACTTTTCATTAACATCTTTAATTAGCCCACTATTAAACCATCTGTCTGTCTGTTCTCTCTTCTTTTCCCTGTCTGCTCTCTTCTCATCCCTCCATCTCTTTCTGTTTCCTTCCAGTGTTGCAACCTGCTTTGTCACCCTGCACCTTTTACTACCGTTAAGCAGGTTCCCCGCTCTCCTCCCTACCCCTCCCCTCCCTCTTTGCACTCTCTCCCCTCATCCTCTTGTGAGAGGAGTGAGTGAGTACAATGGAGTTAATCACAGCCATTCAGTAGTGTATCTCTGTCTATTCACAGCAACAGCAGAAGCCTGGAACACACGCCTCTCATCTACATACCACCTTGCAGCCAACACGCGCACACCGCATGGCACACAGAGCACCAACACACCAATTCTCCATGTCAATCAGCCTCTCTATGTGACGGGAAATCAGTAATTGTCTTGACATGAACTCAAATGTTAGTATTCCTCAGTCGCTTGTACAAAGTAAATGAATACATTTGAACTTCTGTCTCTGAATTGTTATGATAATTAGGTTCAGTTAACTTGTTATAGAGAGTGAAAGGTGCTGCAGGTATTACTCACAAGTGGCCGCAGATCTGGATGGGTGAGGATGTATCCGTTGTTAGTGATTGCAAAGGCGTAGCCGTGAATACCCAGCTGGAATGACACACACGCACACAGAATGAAAGCATGTTAAGTCTTTGCCTAATTGCTAGTCTGGTATAATCAAGCTCTTTTCATTTTTTACTGGACAAATCTTTGTCTTTGTGTTCAAACCGACAGACATTGTGATACAAGAGGGTGACAGCATTCATCTTATTCCAACACTTTAAATGTCAAAACATTACACTGAACCAAGCGTCAGGTTTACATGTGAAAGAAATCAGCACAGGGGATGTGGCTGAGGGTGCTATCAGGATACAATAGTACGCGTAGTGAATCATTTTCCTGTCATCACGGGAATTGAGGAAGCAGACATGAATAATCAATCAACAAAACGCCAACATACCTGTTTTATTCTTAATCACTACACTAAGGAGCTGGAATAGCTTCACCACAAATACATGTTGTTTTTTTCTATCTAACTTGCCTGAGATGTTCACTGACTCAGCATTCAAAGTCCAATCAAATGCTTTGAAGGATATTGTTGTGCTATAGTGGGGTACCTTACATAGCCATTGGAATCCATTCATCTTTAGTAGAGGTATCTTAATAATGTTAGGAGGGGTACCTTATATTTGGGGATGGTCTTGAGCAGCTCGGAGACTGGCACATCCGTCCCAACAACTCCCAACAGGATGCCTCGATTTCTCTGTAAATTGCAATTTGCATTAGCAATGTTACGTACATAACTCAGAAATGTCAGTCCATAAATATACTTCCAATTAGTGACGCTTGGCTGTTTCCTATTTTACAGACGCAAATTAAACAGAAATTAGTGTCCTCAAGTAAAAATATAAATGATTAAACATTATTTATTAATTTGTGTCTCTTTTCTCATATCCGAAGTCCTCGTGGGTCAAGGAAAAACAATTTGTGGAAACACCACGGCAGTAATAGTTATCAGTTTGAAAGCATCGTAAGTGCACTTACAGTCTCGTTCTTGGTACTGAACACCGGCATGGCCACTGTGGTCATCAAAACCGGACCTTGACCATCATCCATCTGAGTGAGTCACGAGAGAAAATCAGTGAAAGAAAGCAGTTTAGAGGGTAAGAAAGAGAGAGAGAGAGAGAGAGAGAGAGAGAGAGAGAGAGAGAGAGAGAGAGAGGGAAGAAGAGGGAAGCCAATGATGAAACATTATATAAAAGAAATGTAACTGCACACCACATTGCATGGCGTCATGCACATTAAATGAATCATCTTGCTTAGTGACAGTCAGTGAGTATCTCAACACTCGTTCCTTAAGTAAAGATTCTAAAAGGAATCCTGCAGCAGATCTTGTCATATTAACTTCTCGAGGGACCCTCTAAACTTCCATGACATGTTTTATTCATGTTTATTATTTGCCTTAAAATGTCTTCAATCACAGCCAGCCTTTGATGTCTTGCAGAATAAGCTTATCCAAAGGCAGCGCTCCTAGTCTGAGTCGGAGTATCTACCCTCCCCAAAGACTGCTGGAATAATTATGATATTTATCTTTCCAGCGCCTGTCTGTATCCGACGATGATCCATTAGAGATGAAAGCTAGACATAGTTATGAAGAAACTGAAGTGAGAACATAGCACTCAGCATATCAAAGGGGGCTGACCTTGTCCACTCACAATGCAGAAATTGTCACTAAATGTCAGTCAATTATGCAGTTTATGTTCAAGACATTTAAAGTAGTTGCTGCATTAAGTGCGACATGAAGAATCGCAGGAACAAATCTGCAATTTTTTTAAATTAGATGCAGAAAACCGAAACCATGTCAAATATGATCTTTTTTTCTGTTGCAGCAATCAATACAATTTGCTCTATCGACTTCAAATAGTATTCTACTTCCTCCCCTCCTCTGCCCTCCCTTTCCCTCTAGTAATAATAGGTAATGACAGGAAGCCACTAGCATCCCTTCTGTCTCCCTCACACACTGAAAAAAAAGAGGAATCGGCGACCTGAGCACAGACAGCTGGTAATAGCAATCCAGGACGTAGTATTAGACATCAAAGAGAGAACAAAGCACACATAAGTACAGCTGGTGTTACAATGTGCTGCGGGAGAAAAGGATCGATCAAAGGGCAAGGGAAAAAGGAGCAGAGGCTCCTCTTAAAATAATAGATCTATTTCCAGGCTTGTGTATTGGATCATATATCAACAGTCTGTAAATATGGGGACTGATATTTACTGTCATGAACTATTGTTGGTAGGGCCAATAAAAAATGTGCATTCTTTGAACTTCACCAATAATTTCATTTCTGAATGAATATTTTCTGTAAACATAAATGTCTGTATATTTATGCTTGTACATGGGGGTGTCCATGGTAGGGCATAGGTTGGCATGAGCCCCCCAGAAATTAGATTCACAATTCCATGTGCCTCGCCGTAATGCTACTCTACTGGGTTATTTGCCGTGTTAGAAGTGGAACTTTTGTTTAAACCAATGTGTGGCCTGTGTTGCAACGGCTGTTGCAACGGCTGCTAGCAATTGTAGCATTTCTGTTACGCTTATTTTCTGTTGTTGGCACTTTAAACTGTAACTTTTGGAGAGGCATATTCTTTTATAGGCCTTAAATAATGAGGTATGGATGGTACATATTTTGTTGCTGCCCAGGAAGATACCCCGATTTTACCTGGAAAACCCAAACATACCAATGTCACATCTATGTGGTACCTAAATGTGAGTAATTACAGATAATATAATAAGTATACTATAAAACAATGCACCTTCAGTACATATTTTGTATTATAATTTATATTTTTTTTAGATTTTCATCTAACAGTATATTTTATCCTATTCTCTTTAAGTTCCCTGACAAGTGGAGTACTAGCTTTTCTACTATTTGATTCCTCTACTATGTTCATGGTTTTTTCACCAAAACACCAAGACAAGTTCCTTATATGTGTAAAAATATTTGGCACTAAACCTGATTCTGAACAAGTCTGAACACGCCCCTGGTTTGGTAGAGTTCAGGCTTGACCAGCTGCTCTGGGATATAACATACAGTAATTAAGATAATAACAGGAGCTGTATAGAGAAATGCAGCTGGAGGTGTATTCAAAGCAAAGAGGAAAAAAAAACTTGAACCCAAAGTGAGTTTCCTCCAGCATGACCATGCACCGAATCCCTAAAGGAGTGCTCTGTAACTAGACTTTGACATATACATAACCTGCAACCTCTAATCCAAGGTCAGAACTTTTTACACATTTGGGCCAAATCTGCAACATCATTGCCTCTGATGTTTGAGCTGCATCAGTCAGTGCTAATGGGCTGTAGAAGTCCTTTTCTCCTGCTGTGGGTCAGAGAATACAGAAAGAACCCCTCTGGACCTGAATACACTCGCTCCCATCTGACACAAATACACACACGCACACGCACACGCACACACACACAAACACACACACACACACACACACACACACACACACACACACACACACACACACACACACGCCCCTGCCTTGTGTTTGGTGTCTCATAGGACACCTTCTAATCTAGGTTGCAGTGACAAATTGGGTTCCTGTGGACAGGGTGACCCTTGTTTCTTTGGAGACGGGGTTTTAGTGGTGAAGGTGTGTGTAAGCTGGGAGCCGAAGCGCACAGTGGGAAAATGAATACGAACCCAACATGGAGAAGAGATGGATCTGAACCTGGCACAATTTTTTAAATGCACAGGGGTTTTGGGACACATTTAAAAGCTCCCAATAACCTCGATCAATATTAGCAAAACGTCTTTAAACTGTGGTGTTTATGTTTGGCTGATAGAACTTTTTGAGGAGCTTACTATTTCAATTTGTCACCTTAAATAGCTCTGAGCTTTCCTCTTCTCTGTCATCAGGCTGAACCAAATATCAGTCTTTTCCTTTGAACTTCCATACAAAAACTTTTTCTCAAAATTGCATACTTCTTTGCACTCTCTTCAAAACTTTCGCTTGATACCCTTTCTCTCTTTTTCCCTACACTTGACCTAAAATGCCAAACCCCCCCCCCCCGCCCCTGATCTCCCGTGTCAGTTCATCCGACAGAGTGGGAAACAAAGCCAAATGAGCCAGAGAATGATGGATGAAGCTGGTGAGAGGGAAAGGGGGAGGGGAGCAGGAGAGGAGGGAAGGAGACAGGTGGGGGCTTGGGGCTGGAGAAGGAGACAGTGAAAAAGAAGAAGAGAGAGGAGATATGCAGGGATAGAAAAAAATATTGGAAAGGGATGGAGAGCAGAAGGAACAGATAGGATGAAGGTCACATCTGGAAAGATGATACACATCAGCACTGGAACATAAATAACGGATGCTCATCACTTTCTGAACACTGGGCCAATCCCGGGAGTTTTGCTAACTTCTTATCAGACACCATCACCATGCAGAATGTGTGTGTGTGTGTGTGTGTGTGTGTGTGTGTGTGTGTGTGTGTGTGTGTGTGTGTGTCTTTCTGTCTGTCACTGTCTGTCTCACTATCCGAGCACCCAGACCGTAGCTGCACTGACTGATTACATGCAGAGAAGCAGTGCAGATTCCTTGCCAATCCCAATTATTAAGTCTGACAATATCATATCTATTTCTGTTTTCTGCTTAGCTGCTCCGATGTCAATAAGCTCTGGTGTATCACACTACCAGTATGATGTCAGACATATGGCCTGCCAGCTGTCTAATGGGACTGCCCATTCTAATGGGGGGGTGTGGGAGGGGAGGGGGGCAGAGGACTCTTCTGTTCGACCATCATCATTATTATCAAAGAGCTGCTTATCTCAAACCACACATGATGCACAAAACAGTGGAAAATAAACGCTGAAAACGATAAAAAGGCATCAGAACAGATCATCCTGCCAGTCATTACAGGCTATTGGATTTTCACCCAGAAGATAACAAAACAGCTTATTCTCCAGATTTTCTACCACAACAAATAACACAAGCAATCTTGTTTTTCACACCAAAAATCACACAGGCGAAAGAGCAGAAATGTAGCCTCACACTTAAACAAATGGTTACACTGCCAGCACCGGAGATACTGGCAAAGCACGGCCGACACAGCATCACTAATGATCAATGAGTACACAGTTGTGTGCGTGTGTTGGAGAAGACGTGCAGAAGAGAGAGCAATCAGCTGATCCGATGACCACCACGATGCATGATTTGAATCAGGAAGTTGTTCAGCAACATACGACACTGACACACAAAAAAATGCCATGGGTCAGTATGGTGGTTAGTTCGCCCAAAAAAATGTGTTGTCATCCTGCAGACATCAGAGACCACATGCACATGAAATGCACAAGAACACACACCAGGCCTCGACACAGCACAATACAGCAGTGACCTCGGATCAGATTTTCTTTTACCTTTTGTGCTTGTGGGAGCTAAAGAGAGCAGATTAAAGAGGAGGGGTGGGGAGGGGGGAGAGAAAGGGTCAATATGTCTGTGGATAGAAGTCTGCAAAAGTCTTTCCATGCAGTTTCCACTTTGCGAGCACCAGTGGGCGCGTAAAATCCACTGACATTGACTTTGACTGTGACTTTAAAAAAGAGTGCCAGTGTCAAGAGAGGAGGACTTTATGGCTGGGAGGGTCACAGCAGAGGAAACAACACTTGTGCTGTTATTATTGAGTCAGTGTTCGCTGAATGTACTCTGGCTGTGATAAATGGAGAAAGATAATGAGGGCAAAGAAAAAGAAAATAAGCAGAGGAAGACAGCAGAAGGTAAACCATGGGAGAAACGAATAGGAGTCCTCTATGGTGCAGTTGTTTATAGCCTACGTTCTTCTGCTAATTCTTCTCCTTACATTTTTATTAAACCTCTTGCTCCTTTTCTTTTCAGAAATAGTGGCGGACAATTGGCTTCAGTTCACTCTTTATGGCCATCATTGTGCCCGTGTGAAAACTTCAGTTTGTTGTTTATTTCATAGATAGCAGAGAGATCTACTCTGTAGGTGAGGCACTATGGTGTCCTAGCAAGGAAAATGTGCAGGAAACAAAAGCCTAGGCATGTACAAAACAAGGGGTAACGTTTTGAATATTAATAATAGTTATTTATGTATTTGTTTATTTGACATGGACATACAGTAACATTGGTGCTGTAACATTTAATCATGCACAAGGCCCAGATGCACTGCTCTTTGATTTTAGCAACACCTGTCCACGGGAGGCTTTTAGATAGCGATATGTATTATAGGCAAATGAATCACACACATGGGCTTATTCACTGCCATTTTAAGGTAGGTGTATCTCTGTGTGTTTGGCCAGGGTGTGAGGTTGTGGTATTAGCGACTAACTCACAATTGATGTTCCACTAAAGCTACACAGCTTCTAAACACACACAGGAGGCTCATTCATTTAATGGTTTCATCTACTGCAGACACACACTGTCACACATTCAGACGTAGAGAGGCATTGTCGTGCCTCTGCTTTCACTGTATTGCTATTCTTCTTCTTAAGGTTGGATCGTGGATATGTAAATGTTCTTCTTTGAATGAAAGCTGAAATATTCTGCATTTAGGATAAAGTTGTTGATGTACAAAGTGCAATGGATTGGTGGACTTACAGTGTTATCGATGTAGGCCTCAGTCCACACCGTGTCATGCTCCTGGTCGATCACCTTTGGACGACTCAGCACGTGGAGATACTCCATCACATTCTCCTGCACATCCGCCAGTGTGGAAATCTGAGTGAAGTAGCCTGTTGGACAAAATGAGGAGGAGAGAAAGAAGATGAATCATAAGACTTAGAAGCAATCAAACAATGGAGAAAGGACAGGTTGAGCCTTCTGTGCTGCTTCCAAGAAACCTAGACAAGAAGTAGACTAAGTGAGCCTCAAAAAAAGCAAATGCAGCAAATGTCATGTTCAATATCAGCTTGGCTATATAATATTTCCAAGCCATCAATTCCATTTCATATACCTTGGTACTAAAGCAGAGGAAATACATTCGGAATACAGTACAGTAGGCAGCGGATATTAGCTTGATGAAGCAGATGGAAATCTAGAGTCATGTCTGAGTAATAGCTTAAGAATTCCCTGCAGTGATATACAAGTGAGAGCAAAGCAGCATGGGTTTATGAATGGGTAAGTGGTATGTAAATGTAACAGGGGAAAAAAAGAGATCTCAGTTAAACCAAATGTGTTGCCATTTCCTAGGATGGTAATGCCACCATTATGATGCTAATGTGCATGTGCAGGGGGGGATATACTGTTATCTCAGCAGGGGGACAGAGAAAGGAGGAGAAGAGGAGAAGAGGGAATCAGGACAAACGAGACAGAGGGGAGAAAGAGAGAGAGAGAGAAAGAAGTGACACAGAGGATAAGGGGGAGAAAGACAGAGACCAACACATTTCCAGCCAACCGGAAAACACCAAACTGCCTCCATCACTGTGAGGCAGTCAAGGAGAAAATCATAGCTAGAGGAAACAGATTTCGGGGTCATCGTTCCCAGCAACGACCTTTACTCCACAGGGAGACAAGAGACTAGACACAATCCACAGATCAATGAGGGATGCCAAGTATCCCCCAAATGACAAAGGATAGGCTCTATTGCAGATAATCCAGTTTAGAGAAGAACAAAGTTAAAATAAAAGAATAAAAAAAAGGATCAATCTCATATTTTACAGACAGAAAGTATCAAAAACACATGTTCGCAACAAGAATGCATTTGCCCCCCGGCCTCGACCTGGAAGTGAACCTTGACAGATTCCTTCTTTTCATCCTCAGAGACATTCAGACAAAGGATAGGTAGCTATTATTCCAGCAGACAGGTACAATGACAACACACACATACAAACTGGTTTCACACACAGAAAGCGAGCTGCCTCAGTCTAACGGCATCGTTCATCACACTGTGAGTGAAGAATGATTCTCCCTGTGGAGGGCTGAGGGCGTCCTTCGGGCTGAGCCACTGGGGAGCCAGTGAGATGAGCTGAGGAGAAAAAAAGAAGCCTCTTGTTTTCAGTGACACTGCTCTTCTGTCGTACATACAGGACAGGATCGCCATGGCACGGTCTGCTCAGGATGAGGGCATACAAATATTTCTAAAGGACCTTGGTTTGGGTGATATGTAAGCAACAAACAAAAACAGGTTTAGGGTGTCCTAAAACATGAAAATTATGGATGATAAAAAGTTAGGTAGAGTTGAATAACAAGCATGTGGACATCCTTATATGTGCCCATTCATGGGCATAGAAGAGGAGCCCTACATTGATTCAACAAGTTGTTTGACATATTACTCAGAGATCTTCGTTGGTTTGATGGCTTCACATCCATGATGCTACTCTCCTGTTCCATCAAAATCCAAAAGCAGCTTTACTCGATGGAGATCTGGTAACTGACAAAACTAATTTCCTGTTCAAAAACTAGTCTGATCTGCTGTTTATCTCGCGGCATGGTGGCCTGTCCTGCTGGAAGTAGTTCCGCGTTGATTACACTGTGTTCATAAAGGGTTGGACGCAGTCAGCCCACCCAATACTCAGGTAGACTGTGGTGATTGAACAGTGGTACTAAGTCCCAAATTATCCCTCACATCACCATTACAGCACCACTACTGTTGATGGTGAAGGTCTACATGTCTAAATGCTGCCTAGCTTTTATGTTGGCTTGAACCTGACAGATAAGGTAAGCCTCATAACAATAGTCAACTTTAGCCACAGAGTATGAACCCTTTATCTTAATTCTCATGTAGAATTTTAATTTCTCTGAACTATAGAACATCATAATAAGAACATGGTCTGGTACTGGGGTGTCCACATTAGATAGATAGATAGATAGATAGACTTTATTGTCTGTCCCAACAGAGACAGAAATTCTCCTTTGACAAGGCTCAAACAACAATAAACACCACTTACATTAAAAACACAGAGAGTGCAGTAGGCCTACATTAAAAGAGGACTGTTAAAAACAACAGCTTCCATTATGTTGTCCATTAAGTTTTTGTTAAATATGTTTGATGTATGATATTTTATGGACATGGAAAAATCTACTTATCAACATTCAAAAACGTTCTTCTTTGACTTTAACATAATATCATTTGGTATAGTCCTGTGGAGCAAGTTACGCCTGGCAAAGTCCTGCGGAGCAAGAGAATGGGAAGTAGAAAGAAGGGTCAAGTGAAGCTGAAGGCTCAACTCTTTGTCAACCTTACCTGTCAGAACATGCTACACAACTTGTGGTACAGGCTCTTGTGCTATCACGCATAGACTACTGCAACTCTCTACTGGCAGGTCTTCCTACATGCACAACCAAACCTCTGCAGATGATACAGAACGCAGCAGCACGACTGGTCTTCAACCTTCCAAAAAGAGCTCATGTCACTCCGCTGTTCATCTCCTTACACTGGCTCCCAGTCACTGCTCGCATTAAATTTAAAACTCTGCTGCTCGCCTACAAAACAGCAACAAAAACGGCTCCTCCTTACTTTGACTCTCTATTTCAGGTCTACACTCCCTCCCGTCCACTACGCTCTGCCAATGAAAGGCGTTTGATCCAACCTTCACAACAGGGTCCAAAGACGAGGACTAGACTCTTCTCCTCTGTCGCCCCCCGGTGGTGGAATGAACTTCCAAACTCCATTCGATCTGCAGAGTCCCTCTGTACCTTTAAGAAAAAGCTAAAGACCCAGCTCTTTCAGGAATACCTACTAACTTAGCTTAATGATGATGATCTGGATAGTATTGATGTAATGATGGTAATGATGATGTTTTTTTGTTTTTTTTTTTGAAAACGACGACGTATAAGATGGTTTATATACTGATTAGAGTCTCAGACTGGCAGTTCATGTTGTGCCTTGCCTCTGGGCAATGCCTTTCAGCACCTGTGTGTCCAATCGGACTCAAAGCTGATCGTTCGTCCTTACTGACATTGTTCCTTTATTTTTCCTTGATCCTTGCTTGTGTTGTTCTTACTCTCTGATGTACGTCGCTTTGGATAAAAGCGTCTGCTAAGTGAATTGTAGAATTGTAGAATTGTAGGATGTAATGTACAATAATTGATAACCCTCATTCCTGTGGTATTGTATGACGCTTCATCTTCTGTCTGCTTCTCTGTGTTATCCCAAATGAACCGAAACCAACTGTGCTCACTACTCAGTTGTTAATAAAAAAAGAAGAAGAGAGGATCAGAGTGGTCCTGACCGAGTTGGCACAGACACTGAGTCTACTGAGCAACACTGTCAGAAACAACTGAAAGTAAGTTAAGCTCATCAGGACTCAGTAAGGGTCTGCATTCTTCTACATGTGACCTATTAGTGGCTCGTACAGCTATAAGGCTCAAGAGGTATTACAATCCTCAAGACCTTCAAGTACTACTTTTTCTGTGTCATTTATGAAGAATTTGAACACAACAGCCTTCAGTGTTAGGACAAACAGGGTATTACTATTTAACCAGAGACTACTTCTCAAACAAAAGAAGACATAATGCCAAATCTTCTGCTGGTCTGGAGTGGAGGAGTTGTTCCTGGGGAGTAGAAATAAGACTCTTCTGCTCAACTCCTGCAGGCTGACAGAGGATGTCACTGTTATAAACCTGAATCATCATGTGGCATACCAACACACACTTATGTCGCGTGACACACACAAACACACTAACTAACACCATCAAACTGACTGGATGGTTCTCTGATATCACTTCCAAGCAACACTGTGGATGCCCTTCCCCTCTTATCTACACACACTCTCACACAATTTAAAAACACGCGCACACCCCAAGTGTGACCTAAGACTTGCCTGTCTTATCTATGGCAGCCTGAGGAAATGGAGCCAGACTTGTCTCTGTCACCCACCTCCCAGCTAAATATAGAATCTGCAGAAAAAAGCTCTACTCGCAGAGACAACCATGACCACACATAACGCAGCTGAAAAGTGGCGTATCACCAAGATAGTTTGGACTTTACGCTAAGACGAAGATATAATGGGACATATCTTGTCAGTGCAAACACATGCTAATTATGATGAGCACTGACAAACACATGTTTGTGCAACTTCATGTACGCATACCAAGACAACTAAAAGATCCTGAGTTCCATAATGTATTCATTGTCCTTGCCTGTCTATCAGCAGGATGCAGAAACGCTCTTCTGTAAAAACAGATAATTCTGAATGTGTTGTAGGATCCCACCTTTGTTAGCACACGCCATCCATTTCAGATTATCTGCGAAGGCGGACTCTCGGCCAATGAGGTAAGGGAAGATGCGAACCTGTGGAGAGAGAGAGAGCAGATAGCTTCCGTCAGTCATTTTAATCACATTTGGATAGGGTCCACCACACCACCATAAAGAAGATAACACCGTGAAAGGCAGGCAGAAGGCTCATTCTTTATCTGACGCTGATTAGCCAGCCCTTTCTCCTCGTTTTAATAGAGTCCATTATGGACTCATAAAAGTCTTGAACTTGTTTTTAAGACTTCATTTTAAGTTTACATAATTCAAATAATCTTTAGCAATTCAAGAAAAGACAAACTTGAGCATTAACAGAAATGGGTTTTCTAAAAAAACGTATGTTTATCTAGAATCTGCAATTAGAATGAAAGCAAATGATAAACCATGACACCAATATTTTGAGTTGACAAATGCTAAATCATAGCTGTATGGGCTCATTCCAGAGAATCCTCTAAACTCTCTGCTGCCAAACCCATTTTTACCCGGCAGTGCTTAGTTGGCTCCAGCAGCAGGTGTAGTTGGCAGGTGTGTGTGTGTGTGTGTGTATGTGTATGTACATGTATGTGTGAGAAGTGGGTTGCCAGATTGGACCAGATGCTAGCCTTTGGGGGCACAGCTGCCATTGCTCCCATGCCTGCATTTTTCACTGTCTCCCAACATCACCCTGACAGCATGTGTCTGTGTGTGTGTGTGTGTGTGTGTGTGTGTGTGTGTGTGTGTGTGTGTGTGTGTGTGTGTGTGTGTGTGTGTGTGTGTGCGTGCGTGCGTGCGTGTGCGTGTGTGCGTGTGTGTGTGTGTGTGTGTGTGTGTGTGTGTGTGAACATGCCTAGTTGTGGGCCTTTATGATTTTTGATGGATTTTTGATGACTAATCTCAGGGGCTGGAAATTACAAAAATATGATTGTCAATGAACTTATTTGTAATCTATGTTTCTTTTTTCTGTATTTAAATATGTATTTACTTGTCATTACTACAGTGTGTCACAGAGGAACTCCTTTTTTATTTATTATAACAGCACTAGCCATCAAAGATACATAACAGAGAGACATTCGAAGCTCTTATTTTCTAGTATTTTTCGATCTTTTGTCAGCTGTAATTAGTTTCACTATGGATAAGTAGAGTTGTCAGACTGTCATTTTTAAACAGCCCTTATTATTTAGAGACAATAATCATCCTCTATTCATTGAAACCTTAGCCATTTGAACGACATTGTTAAAAAGAAACACAACACATGTGTGACTAAGAGGTGCCAAAGTGGGCTTTTCTATTTGTGGTTATGTGTTTTCCCTCACTGGTGGCAGAGAGAAACTCCAGCAGGCTGCCTATTAAATATAGAAGAGGTTTACAGCTGAGTTAAGTGCAGTGAAGATAAAAAGGCCCAGCATGCAATCTCTAACCTACTTGACTGCACACATTTTACATAACCAGGAATAAAAGAACACATACGTACAAGGATAAAAGTCACAGACATGCCAGTGAACATATCTGTATGTTTACAGGCACACTCAGACACTTCCATACAAGAGTATCACATGTGCTCAGACTGGTTTCAGACGAATGCAAACACTGTATTATAACATGGAAAACGTGTTCACACTCCTACATAATGAATTGAGCACTTAACTCAGTGATTGCACTCTCCAATGTAAACATTAACACAAACGTTTAAAGCTGTCTGTAAGGCTACATGTGTTTTAACGTTAAGACCACACATCTACAACTTCCACTGTGGTTATAGCACACTAATTGTTCTCATGTTCTCATTCAATATGCAGCAACATCTAGGATTAGACAAGGCCTACTGCTGGTTATAAAAGGGTTATAAAAAGAGGTTTCAACCCAAAACCAAAACTAAATAGTTTAAAGCTAGGGTAGGTAGTTTTCGAAAACTAGCATGATTTTGAAAGTAGCATTCTCTCCGTGCTCTGTCTTCACCCACCCCCTCCCCTCTGTGCTCCCTCAAAAGCCGCGCCCCTCACTTACATGCACTAGCGCCATTGGTCCAGAAGCGGATTGGTTTATAAAACTCGAACTGAGTGCAGACATTGGTCGAAGTTTTTACGAGTTTACAACTGCTACAGTTGACGGATTTTCTTTGTTTTTTTTTAAGGGGACATGAATTATTCATTTCTGTCAGGACCTAAAGACAGTTTCAACCAAAATCTTAAAAAGTGTATCTGGAGGAAATTACCAACCCTACGGGGGGGGGGGGGGGGGGTTACCTTTATTGGCTTGGATAGTATGACATTGGGAGACAGGGGGGATGACATGCAGGAGAGGAGCCACAGGTAGGACTTGAACCCAGCCCTCCTGCTTGAAGGGCTATAGCCTATAGGTACATGGGGCGCTGGAATTGAGGAATTTACCATTTCTAATGACTTTCTTATCTGAAAATCAATCTTGCTTAGGAATGTTGGCCAGGTGCCAATTGAAAAAATTGTGTCTGGGATTATTGTTAGAGTTCCTGGTTGAATTGAGTCTGTCTTTGAGGAGGCAGATCTAACAATTCATGTTGGGATAGACTTTCTTGGGCAGGATCGGCCATGCTAAGCCAAAATCAGATTTTTGGCCAAACTCAGATGGTTTCCGGTTCGATTTGAGAAATTCTGGACAGCAAACGCAAAGATGAAATGTGACTTTTGAAAATCCAATCCACATTTGAAGATGGTTGGAAATGTGAATCCAATCAGATTTCTAGTAAAGCGTCTCAGCTCTAATCTCACTGCTTAATTTATGCCTCTCATTTTTGGGAAAGGCTCTAGTCATCTGTTCAGGTTTCAGTGCTGCATAGTAGTTTCCCATTTCTACAGGCGGTGAAGGTTAGGCTTTTGCTTTTGAGGAAACACATATCTGGTTTGCAAATAACCACAATTGGGCCTCATGATGTTCTGCAAAACGTTGACAGATTAAGGCATGTGCAGTGAAGAAAGTAAAGTGTACCAGCAAGCATGGGTAAGGTTGTATGTAGGCCTGCATATATCGATCTCCTACAGCTTAGAGCAGAACACGTAGCTCCCTTACATATTTCTAAACCTTTGGCTTCAAGGTTAGTGAGGCTGACAAGGACAGACAGAAAACAACATCTTTCATCAGCTCCCTGGGTTCGCTAACTTCCTCTTGTCTTTGCCAGATGGACTACAATCCAGACTGTTGGCAAACTCCAAGCCCAATTATCAGTGCTGGTCTGTGCAGTGATTTTGGTGTAATTGCCTTTTCTATAAAGCGAAATTGTGTGATTTACTCAGGCTGTATTTTTTTTGCCATTTTACAAAGAAAATAGCGAAAAAACATTGGGAAAATAAATCCTAAGCGCTACACAAAATAAATAGTGAATCTACAAATGATTCAACTTTGAACCATGAGCTGCAATCAACCTTCCGTTTGCTCTGACCCGAAATAAAACGAGATTTTTCTGCTGACAAAGCCAGAGAGAGATACTAATGTGGAAGAGGCTGTTAAACGGCTGAACAAGTATTTTAGCTTGTATGCAGAGCGATCTACTTTCATTGGTTTGACTCTGTGCCACCATGCAAAACCGCATGAAGGCTTTAAAAAAAATAATATAGAGGCACATCACATGTTCTTGTCCCTGAGGCAGGTTCATGTGCCAAACACGAACAATCTGTCAGGAGATCAGATGTCGGGGGAGTCGGGACTGTCCAGGACGCTTCACTTTCAGGTGATTTTGGAAAGAAGGAATTTGGCATCGACACAGACGGGAAATGGTCTGTCTTTCTTTGTTAGGGGAGACTGCAGATCTGATTTTTATTTATTTACTTTCTTTTTACCTTTCTCTGTATTTGAGTTCTGTAAGTAGATTTATACGTGGGCTCATTTGTGAGGGCAGTTATGCACATGAGACATTTTAGATGCGAATGATCCATTTCAAAGCAGATAAATAATACACAGCGCTCAGTTATACTAAAGTTTTGGGACATCAGTTCTGGTAAATAAAGCAATGTACTGTTCAAAAAGTCATTCTTTGTTCCGCATTTTATTATAAGTACTTTGTTCTTTTTGAGGTCACGCTTCCTACGTAAAAAGAAATGCTAAACACTTCTGTAGCATTCTTTTCCCACAAACTGCAATCATCAAAACAGCAAAACCTTTTTGAAAATAATGACTGATGTAACATGAAAGAAAAATCATTACAGATTGTATTGAATTGGTTTTGATTATTTTAGACTTTTCATCCTCCCTTTTCTCGTGGCGATACTTTCTCTACTGTCTTGTGTTATGATCACCATATAGCATTTGGAATAAATTCCATCTGATATCCTGTTACTAATTTGTATTCAGTTATTCTACAGCATGCATGCATGCATTCTCAGTGTGATGCTAGACAGTGGTGTGACGCTGTACGGCTGGTTGGAAGGAAGCCATTAAAGGCCAATAGAAAAAAAAACAGAGAGAGAGAGAGAGAGAGAGAAAGAGAGAGAGAGAGACACAGAGAGGCAGACTGGAGAGTGACAGAGACCGAAGACTTCCATTATCAGCGGGGCTTCTTCTAAATGGAACTATCTAGTAGCCTTGTCCTGTCTCCGCTCACTGCTGTTCAGCCTTGAGGCACGAGTAAGAAAAGGGGTGTGGGGGTGTACGTGAGCCGTTTCAACTGGGGCCATAAGATGTGGCCAAGCATTTATGGTGACAAACTGGTGCCTATATGAATGCAAAAAAACATAAAGTCCCATGGGTTCAAGATTTAAATAGGCTCATAATTCCTATGTAGAGGCAACGTTTGTAATTCTTGATACGCTTACAGTCATATTATCACACATTTCTATATTTTTATATGTTGTATGCATCTTCCACTTCCATCTCTATAGCAATTCTTTTTGCAACCTTTAAGGGTAAGGACCTTGTGAGCTTTCCTTTACAGAAGAAAATTACCCAGGAATCCTCTTTCTTCCCCTCCATCTCGTCTCTCCCTCCCCTTTCATTTCATGGCCTGTCAGCTGAGCGCCACAATTACCTGGTAGGACAGCAAGAAAGACAGCATGGTCCTCAGAGACAGGGCCCTGCTAAACTCTGTCTTAAAGGCCTCTCAAAAGACCCCATAGGCTGCGTTCACACTGAAAAGCCTTAATGCTCAATTCAGAATCAAGATTTTTTTTTTGTTCAGATCAGATTTTTTGGTTTGGCTGTTCACATTACTTTTTTAAATGTGGCCTGTATCAGACTCCTGAACTGACCCGCATGCGCAAAAGAACAACCACAAACACTTCATACGCAGCACGGTATGAAGAGAGTGATTATTTTATGATGAGCAGAACTGATGATCTTAAACCCTCTGCAGAACAACAAAGTGCCATCCTTTACTTTTACTGAGGTAAACATAAGGGTTAACTCCGTCTTTTCATATAAAGGTGGTTCACTTCCTACCAGGTTAATGGATAATGAAGCACTTTTCTATAGTCTTCTGACTACTCAGAGCGCTTTATACACCGCAGGTCCCACTTACACATCCACACTGATGACTGACGCTGCTATGTACTGTATAGTGTCCAAGTAATAAGTATTACCTTATCCCATTCATTATAAGCCTTAATTTGCGCAATCACAGCCTAATTATTTCGCTCAGTTCTTCCTCCATTTGTCGCTGCAGCTGTGTTTATATTTTGTGTGTTTAACTTCTACATATTTTTGAATATCACAGTTTGAGTTTGTAATATATGACAAACTGCTGACAGCAGCCTTGTCCATGATCGTGAATGCTTGGGTCTGTTGAACATAGTGGTCATGTTAGCCCCCCCCCCTCCCTCGCTCCAGTGGTGCCAGCAAGTGACGTCCAAAATCGCATGCATTCTGACCTGGCTGTTCAGACTGAGGTTGCATTGCAAAAGATCTGACTTGTATGTGATTTGGATTCCACGTCTGAAAGTCGCCCAAATCTGATTTGAACAGATCAGATTCAATATGACTTGTGCTTCTCACACTGTCAGAAACAAATCAGATAAGTCACATAGGACAAATCTGATTCAGGTCACTTTTGCTTCAGTGTTAGCGCAGCCAAAGTGAGCCTTTACTCAATACCTTCTTCTTTTCCAATATGCTCTATCACAACTTTGCAAAACAGGCTTGGAAATGTGACAATAACAAACCAGTGCACCACTTTGAGAAAAATGAACACATTTTCTTTTTCATTTTTTTCTGTCAGATTCAGCGAGAGGAGCAGTCTTTCCCCAAAAACTGTATTTCTGATGCAACTATGATAGCTGTATGCCATTAGTACTGGAATATCTACTTTTTGGATCGATTGATGTAAGGAAGCCTTCGGTATCCCTGGAAAATGGATATTTTCCTAATGTCCTAACATATTTGGGAATTGCATTCTATGCAGTGTTTAAAAAAACAAAACGTATTCAAAGCCACAGGAGGACATTAGTCTATAGCTCTCCAGTGCTCACCCTCCATTGATATGCTCTGAACTACAATGGTACAGTAATGTCATGCGTGGGTTTTTGTTTAATACACTACCTTCCTATCAGGCCAATTATACTTGGCAAAGATGGCATCGTATGTGTCCACTGCACCGTCCGTCACCAACATGATGGCCTGGCTGCATTCACTGCCCCTCCCAGTCTCGTTGAACTGGAGATGAAAAAAAAAGAAGTTAATGCAGCAGGAGGAAAAAAAAAGCTCCCTTCAAATCTGTTTTTCCAAACATTTACCAAAAAGTACACATATTTACCTTCCATTAGAAAATGTAAAACCTTGACATGCCTCAACTTCAAATCATAAAAGCAAACAGTGCTGTATAAGCTAATAGAATAATAATACACATGCGAGCAAACTACCTTCAGAGTGCATTACGCCCCCTCAGATTACAGAGAGGAGTCATTAAGCAAGATGGTCACACGTGTCATTGTAGTGAGCACTTTGATAGACACATGTTGTTAAAATACATCATGAATGCATCAAAAGAAGGAGGGTAAATGTGTGTGTATGTATGTGTTTAATTGCTTGTCCATAATGAGATGTTGAACCTGTAACCTGAGTCATTAAGCGCCTTGTTTACTTCTTGTTTTTGAATGATTCTTTTCATGCGGCGAATAATTACAACACGCTTTGTGCACAAGACAGCTTCTTTTCTGTGTGTGTGTGCGTCTGAGTGTGTGTGTGTGTGTGTGTGTGTGTGTGTGTGTGTGTGTGTGTGTGTGTATGAGGGCTTTACTTACATCACTGAGAAGATTGAAGGCCTCAGTCAGAGCTATGTCCAACATCCCAATGCCTTTAGCAAACAGCTTGTCAAGGTGCTCCCGGAAATGCTGGGAAAATAAAGTTACAATCATGGTGAGAAGAATACACTTGGAAAGAATTGAGCTCTTTTTTTTTAATGGAAAAAAGGAACTTTAAAAAAATGTTAAGATACTGATTTTGCTTTGCTCAAAAATCATATGACCCAGATTTACTGCCATCTTGAAGAGAAATAAAATGATCTGTTTGCCCTCTATCTTTTTTTGCTTAAAACAGTTTTATCTGGTGTACATACGCAAATGATTGTGTCTCTTCATAGATCTAATAACGCCATCCTTTCCGCTCTGTGGCAGATAATGACGAGTTAAATGATGTCAGCAATCTTAAGGGTCTCATGTGCAACAGCCTGAAGAGCAAAAAGGCATGAAACTCTTAACTCAACTTACACTTTACATAAACATCCGTCCTGGGTGATCTGATAACAAGTGGACAGCACTTTAATGCTTTGCAAACACTTTGCATTAATAGTGCGTCTACATTGAGCAGTTGGGATCAGAATTAACTCCCCAAATTAGCGCCCTCCCTTTTGAGGAGACTGTATCGTTGCTTACACCTAGCAGGAGGCAGCACTTTTTCTCCTAGTCGAGGGGGCGGTCCTTAATGATGTCCAGGGTGCATGAGCATTTACACAACCAAACCAATGTGGATAAATGCGTGCCAGACCACGTCTGTACTGTGTGTGATCTGAGCTGTTGGATCTAACTCCGTCCTCATGGCGAATTGAGGTGTGTTGACACCTAGCATTAAAGCTATCCACTTGTTATCAGTTAACCCAGGATGGATGTTAATACACATTTTAAGCAGCCTTTTAGATCCAGTCGTTGGCACTTTGAGTGTCACCTGTTGACACAGGTCCTTTACAGCTACCTGCAACAACATTTTCCACCTTTAAAGATTAGCCATCCAAATCTACACCCAACCTTTATCTCCATCTTCTGAGCTTTTTTATTTTTCTAGTGCTCTTTTCTCTCTCTCTCTCTCCCTCTCTCTCTCTCTCTCTCTCTCTCTCTCGACATTGATCTTCCCCAGTCTTCTGCTCTTTACTGATGGGAGGAGAAAAGTCTCTCAACACAGTAGGGGGCCAAAGCAGTATAAGGCCATTTCCGAGCTTTCTCACTTGGGGGCAAACACACACAATAACACACACACGCATAACAACCAGCAAAATACAATACAATTGAGCAGAAAAACAACCTCAAGCGTTCCAGACAACCCCCCCGTATGGCAAAAGACACAACCTTTTCTTTGATGTCGATAAAAAGGTTAATCGGTTCCAACAAAAGGCCGTACCCTGGAGCACAGTAAACTTTAGGCATTGCATGAGACTGTGTGTGTGTGTATGCGTGTGTTGTGATCAAAGTGATTTGTCTCAGCAAAGCGGTCTATGCTCAATCCCTAGTGCAGCAGTGTACTTAAGTGGCAGACTTCAGAAAGTGTGTGTGTGTGTGTGTGTGTGTGTGTGTGTGTGTGTGTGTGTGTGTGTGTGTGTGTGTGTGTGTGTGTGTGCAATGCCAAATTTCGCTAACCTTGTGTTGCACCACAAGGCACTGAACTGTACATTGGACATCAAACCGATACATGCTCCAGATATATTCAAAAGTGATCACAGCAGCCAGCGTAATGAAGACATCTTAAATCACAGCTTGTTGAAGCCTGAGGTTTTGATTTCACAGCGAGTTGTTTATCGCAAAACAGAGGCAGGTGCTGTTCTGATAAATGAACAGAAGAGAGAGGGACAACAAAAGCTTGTTTGTTTTCTATTTCAATAGAATAGGCTTGTCTCAGCAGTAAATTAACAGGCAGTTCCATGATCAATAATGATAAGTGAGATTTAAGCCCCTGCGTTACATTCATTCAAAACGACAAACTATTTCTAACATCCTGCCTCGTTTGAATGGATTTAGAAAATTCCAGTAAAAAGTATCATTAGGCGAAGTTACAATTTGGAACATTTGGATACATTGACATGTAGTTAAAACCATGTTCATGTCTGTCTCTCTTCCCCCACGTGGTGGCACGGCTAACGAGGGAGGGGTTCACAATGAAAAAAACATGTATGAAACACGGTGGGGCCTCCGTCCCATCAGTGTGAAATCAGAGCTCAGGACAACAAACCCATCTTAAGTTCACTCGCCTTTTAGAAAGACAACGATATATTTAGTCAGGATATATGTGATATCTGCTATAAGAATGTTTAAAGTCTTGCTTATTATACCTTTAAGTCTACAATGGGACAGTCACTTTCTACCCTCAGCTGAAGTCAAAGACATTAGCCTTATCTGCTAGTGCAGACTGCCTTACCTCCTTAGCAGGCTGACTCACACAAACGTGGAACTACCATCTGGAATTAAACACATAATGCTAATACATATGCATTAGTGTACACTCACTTAGAGATAAACATAAATTAAGTTTTAAACCAACAGGCACACACACACAGATGTGTGTATACATATATTTCATTCTACAGTACCAGGCCCGGACTCGAGGTAATAGAGGTTATTGAATTGAATTGAATTTTAAAAATTGAATCTCCTAATGGAAACTGAAGTAATATGAATGAGATGGAAATCTAATTGGATACCTGGAGATAGAGCATTTACTGTATGAAACAGAGAGGAGCGGATACTCAGGAATCAGGACAGGAATGATGCACACGGGACTCTCAAACATTACCTCAAGTGCCATCTGAAGGTAATTCATCCTATTTTACACACATAGCTTAAAGGCCTCCAAAGCCTTTATTACACCTGTTACAAATAGTACTCCTATAGTATATAGTATGTCTATAGTACGCCTGTTAACAGTCTTTTGTGTGTGAAATCAGAGGAGTGTCTCTTTAACGCACCATTCACTCACATCAGGCCTAACTCGCCTTCTGCAGTCTTGAAATCATTATAAGAAGCACTAATAGGCTCAGAGACTCTTTCTTTATAAGTGATGGTTCACACACAGCAACATCCTGATACACTCTTATAGTCAATGAAGATTAAAATAAGTCTTCAATATGAAACATTCAAAACCTGTATTTTGTCCTTCATAACCTTTCATATACATGTGTAGGGTTTACATTTCTTCTTACTTTGCAAGAAGGTGACAATAATGTCTACCACTGAGGTCTGCAATGATATCGAAGTCAAGACAACAGGAGAAAAACAGCAGCGGATAAGAAAGAAAATATCTTACATCTTTGTTGGTGACATCTGCTTGGACCAGAGTCCCATTGAGGCACGGCTCCACATAATGCAATTCCTCATTGTACTGAAACAATACAGAAAGACAAATTCACATCATTCTTTTTGACCCCTTAATTGTGCTTCAATGTCTAAACTTATGTTTAAGAATGCAAAAATGAAAAAGTCAGAAAAATGCTCTCATCTTGATGAAAAGCGCGCACACTGCACAGTAACACAATGTACCCAGCGCCTGGTATGTCGTGATAATACTCACTATTTAATGCATGAGTATGAAAACGACTTCAAAGTTCAATAAAAAAAATGGAAGTGTGTTCCTTCAGAGGCAACAAATATGCAAATATGTGTGTGTGTGTGTGTACACAGGGAGAGACACGTGCACCAACAATCACTGCAAAAGACTGACTTTAAAAAAACAAAAACTGTTTTCTCTCCTTGCAGATACTTTAGACAAAATTAATGACTTTTTTTCCACAAAACTTTGTTTCTTGTATCAGAGAAATTCCTTCATGTTTATAGACGGTGTCACAGTAAAAGTGGCACAAATTAAAAAGAAGAAAGAGATGTGACAAAATGACACATCCATTGAAAGAGTGTGAGGTGAAAACAATATGTTTCCGCCTGATTGCACAAATCCCCCTTTTCTTTACTTCTCAAAAGAATAATTTTCAAAATAACATGATTAGGATATCAAATGATAATGAAGACTTTGTTCCGTTGAGAAAAAGGATGGAGGCTGGCAAAGTGACTAGCTACGGTTTGATGTGAAATATCATCAGACACACACAACAGCGAGTGCATGCTCATGCACGCACACACACAAATATACAAGCTTATGGAGTTTCATCAGACTGAGAAGCGATAACAATGGCTTCGGTGCCCGAGGCGGGATCCAATCACAACTGTCGCTTTTGCAATTCAAATCTTCATTCAGCTAACTGTTAATTGGTTGTGAGCGTGACGGGAGAGAAAGCTGATTCGTTATAGCGTTTCCTCTGATCCGAGGATGTGGGAATGTGAGTTTGTTAAGTAGTTTGTGTACCCCCCAGCTGTGTTTACATCTGCACTGACTCACAGCGATGATGTTAAAAAAGTCGTCATCTCCAAGAGTGTCCAGTATGGAGGAGACAGTCTGCCTGGCGATGGTCAGCCTGAGGCCCTTCATGCTGCCGCTCACATCAACCAGGATGACCACGTCCTTTGGAGAGGTGGCAGCTTGAATGTACCATTTCCTGTTACGACAGTCAAAAGCTATGACTCCGTGTTCATCTGGCTTCCACTTGATCCCTTGAAGACACAGAGTCAGGATCACTAGTTAATAATAGTGCAGGAATTTCATTTAAATGAAATGGAAAAAGCTGGCCAGGTGTGCTGTAGACAAACATTTTCCTAAAACATTCAAATAACCACCTTTAACTTAAGAGTAAGAAATTTTTTTTTTACAGTTTGGTTCTCCTAAAATACAAAAAAGACATTTCTTCCTTCTTATGATCTTTGGCATTGCAGATAAAGATGTAAGTACTGTTGAGGTGAGTGGAGTGCTCATTGCAATGGAAAATTACACTGAAAAAATGCAACAGTAACATCCCTGACTAGACGTGTCCAAATCGCACAGAATAATTTACAGGAAACACTGATTTCTGAAGTTCTTTTTGAATTTTTTTTCCCCCAAGCTTTACTCCCAAGAATTTTAAGGGATATAAAAGAATCATTTTTCTTTCTCATTTTTGAGTCTTTGAGCGGCAATATCTTTGGAGTCGTCCAGGTCAGAAAACCAAGGATAGACAGTGGAGGAGGCCTTTTGATAGCCAGAGCTGCACACAATGTATATGACAGAGGAGGACTGAGGCTTGTGATATTAAACAGCATAATTAAAAACACTTTTATGCGGGTTCATGAGGTCAAAAGATAAAAAAGAAGAAGCAAAAAGGCATTTTCATTGATTTTCTTATACTTTGTCCTGCATATGACCAATTCCCTACAATAGGATAATCTCTTTAATTATCTATTAGCTTCCATTCTTATTCATTCCACTTCACCTGAAAATGTGATTTTTATCCATTTACTTCACCCACTCTCTAACTCTCTCACCTATCTGTCTTTATCACCCCCAAACCCTCTCTCTCTCTCTCTCCCTTCTCAACCTGCTACTCCCCCAGTTATCTACCTGTCAGTCACCAAAAATTCCCACGCACCCCTGCCTCTGCTTTAAGGAGACACCTACGTTTAATTACAAACACACATGCATGCACACACACACAGAAAGCTACAACCTAACCAACATCCACCCTCAGAGACAAACACCCACTCACCTGGGTACTGCCTGAAAAAGCCTTTGGCACTGCCAAAGTACTGCCATATGAGTGATGGGTCTCTCTCAAAGTTATCCACAAACACCTTGTTCAGGGCCTCTGACCAGTACACACCGTTGACAATCGCAGAGTCTGAGGGTTGGAGAGAAAAAGAAGGGAAGACTGATGAGCATAGAGAGGAAAGAAAAGCATTATTTGAGTGAAATGGTTACATTGTATTAAAGTCCTGAAGGTTGGAAAATTCATTCTTTAGCAACAATTCAACCACATAAATCACATTATATACCTCGCACCTCCACCTATCCCCTTTAGGGCCTTTTCTTTCTTACAGACAGATGCAGGGAAAGTGTTCGCCAAAAACAGAGATAGAGCGAGAATAGAGAATAAGCGAGATAAAAGAGAGTATAAATAGTAGAGACAGTGGACTCTTCTTCCCGACAAAGGAAAAATGCAGGACCAGCAAATTTTGGGGAAAAAAGAGTCAAGAGCTGAATTTGACTTTGTGGCAGCTGTTTTAATTCGAAATTGCTATGGTAACGGACCAATTCTACCAATGGCTGGCATCATGTAAATTACTAGATGGTTAATAAATGTATTATATTGATTTCCATATAAAAATTATAGTAGAAAGACATTGAGGCACTTATTCTAACAGACACTGTACATGTATGTTGGGCTCAACAGCCTATAGCCTTTTTATCAAAATATTTTTTCCTGAAAAAACCCTAACTAAAAGACAAATCTAAAAAAAACTTAGATTCAGATAAAGCTATTTTGTCTTGCATGTCATGAAAATAAACCAAAGTATCGTGTAAGCTCTGTGTCAGTTATTGTGGGGATAAAATAACCAAGCAAATGCATAATAAGTCATCACAACAACCTTTGTATGATAACTAAAAAAGCAGGTTTTTTTAATTAACTGTTACCTCTCAGCCTTTACATGGCAGCGTTAATGTATGCCCATGGGCTTCTACACTTCATGTGATTTGGCTTTTGCTCACAATTCCTTTCAATCTGATTGTGATTTACTGAATATTGGGTCCTATGATATCCAATCACTGCGGCTTCTTTTCTATTTACAGACTGCAGGCGTCATGAAAGTTACTGGTCAGCGACCAGGCAGCTACGCTTATTTCAGCCACTTGCTACCTCAATGCAGTCGGTTCAGAGGCAGGGCGGGGGTAGCTGGAAGCGGAAAAGGATAAACTGGCAGAGAGACACTTTATACAGTAAGACACGTACACAAAAGCCTTTAGAGAGAGATAAAAATGAGAGCCAGAAAAGGCAGGCAGACAGACACGTACCTAATGGACAGAGAGAAAGAAAGCAGATAACAGATTTCCCATCATCCCCTATGCTGGCAACATTGTTCTGCTGTCAACAGTCATGCCAATAAGCCATGATTGAATTAGCCTTCTGGAAGCTAGCACACTAAAGCCCGCTCTCATGATAGTAAACACCCGTCCACCTCTATGGAGTGGAGGCTGGATGAAATCCAGGCTCCATTTACACTACAATACGGTCACTTCTGGAGCAGTTAGAGAGTCTATTACAGTCTCCACTCGTCATGATGAGGCAGAGAGTACGGGCTCTGCTTTTCCTCTAAGCCGTCATTTAAATTCATCTTAATAATACACTCCATGATTCACTCTGACCGAAGAAGCTCCCATGACTCTATATATTCATGTCACATGTGGCCTGAGATTAAAAAAAAAGTAGAAATGCATAGATCTCCCACTGCACAGATCTAAGCTGAAATCAACTTAATTCTAATTGGTAAGTTGAACATGATCAGTGAGGAGGGTTTAACAAGACGAGCGAGGAAGCATCAGTAGAAACAGGAGAGCAGTAAGAAGAGACAAGTGTGCGTACAAGTGCATTCCGTCACGTGAATGCGAACACTCGTCAGTCATAAAGAGAACAAAGGTTAGGTTATGGACATTACAGTATATCGACCTGCTGTGGATGCGTGAATGGCTTCACTGCGTCCCTGGAACATGTTCCTGTCATGTAGCCTCATGAAGCATGATGGTGTGGCTCATGTTGTGAGTTTGGAAGATGGATGTTTGGCGTGGCGTGTTCCTCCTGCGATTAATCTCCACGGGCATGCAGCTCTCTGCTGTCATGGACTTCACCTCTAATTCATCACTGCTGCTACCAAACCATTTATGAAGTGCACAGGCAACGGCACAACCTTCAGCAGCATGACAAAAAGGTTCAGATGACAGGGACTGGCTAGTAGTGCTAGCTAAGGTCTGAGAAATGAGACAAATTGCGATGAAACAAGCGGAAAATGAAAAAACATCATTCTTTATTTAAAAAAAATGTAGATCAATTCTTGCACTGATTGCAGGTAAAATACAATTTATGGTGTGTCTTATATTAGCTGCTGTGAATTATTGTGCATCTATTAAGCCTTAAACCCATGGATGTCTGCACAAAGATGATCTCCTGGATCTCCTATCATCCAAAGTTTTACCAAACAGCATCTTGGTCACTGGCCCTTATGAAGTGACCACCAATATATACGGTAGATGCTTTCCTTTAGATAATTGTGTGATGTGGAATTGAAGTCAGAGGCCGTGGTATATACTGTAAAAGGGTTGGCAATTTGGGGTGATGAAAGGGTCAATCAAAAATCACAGGGCTTCATTCAGGAAGCTGAGGTCCACTTCTTGATGGAAACAAATTGTTAATGTTGAATTCTTTTAGTAAATTGATGGAATATACAACAGGTTGGTAACGTTCCCAAGTTAATTATGTCCTGTTATGTAACATTCGTAAATACATCACTAGTGTGTGCGTCATCAAACGTTAGCATCTATTTAGACCCAAATCACAAACTTTTCCAGGGAGTTCTTCCTCCATCAAAATACTGGGTTTATTTTTTTTATCTGAAAACAAAAACAAAACTGCAACAGTTTGGCAGTGTCAACCACGTTCTTATGATCTGCACTTTTTTTCCAAAATGATTCAAATCTTTCTGAAGTCTTTCTGCATACCTCTATCTCTTTTCCTCAGCCCCTCCAATCAAGGCAGACGACTGTTTGGATGTCTTCTAAAGGTTTGTGCCTGTTTAAAGGAAGATGTCCTCGCCACTATTGCTAAATGTTGTTGAGTTCTTTCTCATCGTGGATTCATGTTTGGTCTCTATAAATAACATGACAAAGAATGTTATCTAGACATGCTCTTCTTGTGTCCAAAGATCACTTTTATTAGGATTTTGTTGCTATATTAAAAAGTTGGACTGCACGCTTATTTCAAACATATTATCAGACCTGGCTTATCACTAATTGTATAATTCAAAACTTTATCTCGAAAGCTGAGCTAAACATTTCATTTTACTAGAGCTAACTTTACTGCACAGTCCTGCAGGTGCCAGAGAGACACCACAGGGGCAAACAGCTTAATGAGTTAGGAGCAAGAAAATGTTGCTTTCATTTTATTGACCGCACTTGTAGCAACACACAGCAACACACACACACACACACACGCCACTGATTTAGTGGAATGCTTTTGGCATTCTGAGAAACCTACAAACCTCTTGGCTGATTATGCTGTATTAACAGGCATACAAACGTAAAGCACATTTTAAAATGCTCTCAAAAGTCTTTAAAAAAGAATCATTCACAGTTTCCCAAACCGAGCTTCTCTCTCTCTCTCTCTCTCTGTCTCTCTCTCCTTTTGCTTAACCGTGATTCTTTGCCCACCAACGAGCAGCCTGCAGTCCCAGCCGCAAATCAATGTTATCAGTACCAGCGAACAAAGCCTGCAGATCTAAAACCCTTACAAGAGCTCTCTCCCTCCTTCTCTCTCCCTCTTTCTGTGTGTGTGTGTAATTCTACTCATTTGCCTGTGAATCAAATCAAAATGACTCTTCCTCTCCGTGTATCGGTGCGCCGGTCTGCCAGCCTCACTCTCCTGGCTCCTTCATTTAATTTCTTCCCATTTCAATCTCGCTCCTCCTGTCACTTTCACTCCCCTCGTCTCCTTTTCCCACCTTGCTGTAATTAATCTGTTGCTCAGACCTTCCATCAGTCTGACTTAACCTACTTTCTTTCTCATTTACTCCCTCTACCTTCTCTTCTCTTCTCTCCTCTCTCTCTTTGCATAACATTTCTTTGCCTCTGGTAGCCGGACTAAGCCGACATGACATTCCCTGTGTCCACTGAGCTTTGTACAAGGCCATGACTTCTCTGGGATGGACTTGAGTAGATGGTAAATTAGCAGAATGTCTGATGATTTAACTGCTCATTAAGTCAGTGTGTGGTAGGGACTGTCCACAGAGTTACAGTTCATGAAGTCAAACCCTCATGCGGACACAGGCGTACATCCACGTGCACACATTAAGAAGATCTTTACATCAGTGTTTCAATTAACAAATGAATACAAATAATTGAGAGATGTAGATTATAAGTTAGTTGACACTATTCACATTGTTGTAACACTAAATCATGTGTTTATTTTGTGTCATTTGGTTTAAGATAAGGGTGATTAGGTTTGACCACCAAATACAAGTCAAACACATTTTTTATAAAACTGTTTCTTTCATTAAAGTTACATCTTATCATGCTGATTTATGTCAGTGTTCACTTTCCTGAGAAGTCTCCTTTTAATGTATTATTCAATGCCAAAAAGGAGAATCAGATGCAGCACGGTGTGCGATGGGTGAGAAGACTGGAGGAGTAATGGTGAGAGGAAAGTGACAGATGCAGACACGAGACACAGACATCTGTTCTGCTATGGACTGCACCGAGTCGACCGGTTCCACTCCCGACCTGCTACCATTTGGTGCATGTGATTCCGACCCGCTCTATTCTGCTCCAAAAGTCTCTTTTGGCTTTGTACAACTGGAGGAGGTGCAGACATGTGTCCATATTTATATTCAGTCAATGGTCTGGGCATGTCATAGGGAAGGTACATGTTTTTTTTTAAGATTTATTTGTGGGCTTTTTGCTCCTTTATTGGAGGGATAGGACAGTGGACAGAGCCGGAAACCAAGGAGAGAGAGTGGGGAAAGACATGCGGGAAAGGAGCCTCAGGTTGGATTTGAACCTGGGCCGCCCGCTTGAGGACCACAGCCTCCGTACATGGGGCACGAGCACTTAACCACTGAGCCAACAGGGCCCCTGAAGGTACATGTTTTTATCAGGGTCAAGAAACATGAAAGGTAACAATGATCTTTGTTTTCTTTTTTTAAACCACACTTGACCCTGGGTAAGAGTCAGTGCCTAGGAGCCTCAGTGGCCAGTTATATTTTGACTTTATCAATAGTCATTAGTTAATCAGGGAACAAATCATCACTACCATGCTCATGATGTTAGGATGAACTTTTGTACCAGAAATTGATCAGTAAACAAACCTTTGTTGTACATGTTGGTCGGCACCTGCACCACGCTGAGGCTGAGGTTTACGGACAGGTTGTTAAAGTGGTCGTTAGGTTGCAGGAGGAATTCTCCTCCCAGCTCCACGCTGTTCCCCTCATCATCAACCTCATTGATCAGCACTGCGTTGAAGTATTCATACTGGAGATAAAAAAAAAGACAGAGATGAAGGGAAAGAAAAAGAGACAGGGATTAGTTTTCACGTTCAATTAGCACACCTTTGTTTCATTCAGACTCCTAACATCTCCGCTTCTACGTGATTGACTTGCTGAATTATCGCTGAGTAGGACGACTGGGCCACTTTAGTGCTGAGTCAGAGTTGAGTTGGCGTACTGAGGTAACCTGAGTCCCTGGATCATCCCAGTTTTACATGTTACAGTGGAAAGCTGCTGAGTTTACAAATCCTCCCTCGGCTCCAACACTCCCATCCTAGCTCGATGCTGCATGTGGTGCTCGGCCGCCACAGTATTTTTAGTACTGCGCATACCGAAGAGACTATTAATAAATCATAGAGCTAGATAAATATAGAGCACATGGCTCACTGCAACACAAAGGCTCTGTGGACCGAGTTTCCACACAGCGGCAGCAGAACCTGCAAAAGGCCTCAGTACGTGTAATGGCAACAAAACGGAAAAAAAAGAAACAGAAGCAGGTGGAAGAAAACTTGACATTTTAAAGTAAATGAATTTAGTTTTGTAAATATCTAAAACATACACAAAGGCAAAACAACAAGTCATTGAAAGATGTAAATCGAAGGTGAAACCAGAGAACTTCTCGTGACTTTTCATCTTTCATTGGACTTGAGAGGACTGGTTCTTGCTGCGGTTACAGTGAATCAATGATGAACTACACATGCATGGCATTTATTTATACTAACTTGTCCTTTAAAATAATTGGGCCTACATCACAAGCCTAGTCTGTGTGCTTCCAAATATTTCAAACATACTTCTTTCTTGTTTCAAAGTGTTTTTCTCTTTGCTTTGACGTGATCTTAAATTGTTTACAGAGTTGTAATCCTCGACACAATTTTACTAACGTAAGTGGATGAAATAACGAGCGTTAGCTGAAGAAAAACAAGCTTAATACCAACAGTCACACGTATTTATTTCTTAAATAGAAATGTATTTGACTGTTCGTACTGTCACCAGCAGCAGAAGTTCAATCTTCGCACAGGTGAGCGCTGGTGATTACATGGCTTAAGGCCACATTGATTTCTCTTATAATGGCCAAGAGAATAGGATTTGAAAAAGCCCTCTGAGGAGAATGAATTGCCATTCTCAAGAGTCCAATACAAAGCTTCAGTACATGTGCTATCATTCAGAGGGGGACAGACACTGTCTGGACTTTAGTTTTTTTTTTTTTAAAGAGACTGAAAGGACTGCAGGAGCAGGAAAAGAGGCGATATGTGCAGAGAACAAACGCAGTGACATTAAAAAGTCCTCATTCCTTACTGTATATATTCATTACAAAACCTAACACAAGCCCTCAGATCTTCAGCACATGTCACAGTTGCAGCACCAGTAACCTTCATGTGGGCAAAATCTTTGCAGTTCCTCCTGAGGAACATCATCATCCGCTCAGCCCAGTGCAAAACACAGATAAAGCCATCAATTAGGCTGGCAAACGCAGTGCCTATCGGTGTAATTAATCAGCCCTGATTAGGCTTATTAGCCCTTTATCAAGGAGAACACTGCAATGTCAAGGTGAGAGAGAGAGCACAGTGGTGCATATTTCTGCTTTGAGTTTCCTTCTTCTCACCTTCTGTCTCCGTCTATATCTGTGTGGACTCAAAACTAAAGATATGTTGCCAAAAGGAGAAACGTCAATGCCTTTAGGTGTGACAAATGATGAAAAAACAAAAATACTTGATCAGGCTAGAAGACTGAAAGAGTGAAGAGACATGGTGAGAATGAATAGACAAAGTGGCAGCCTTTCATAGTATGGCAGTAAGTAGGACAGGGGTTTCTTCTGGAAACATTTAGCTGGGTCTGTACCTGACATCAGTATTCCTCTCAATATTAGTTCTTGACCCATAAGTCGTGAAGATCAGATCTACATATCTACATACCTTTACAGTGTTTGGGATAACGGCTATTTTCTACAAGCAGTGTAGTACTGATTCTTCCATTACAACAAGGTAAACAGAATCCAAATGAGTCGACGTGAAGGACTTTTTTATTTAAGGTTCAATGTGATGCTTTTTTGGAAAATAAAACAACAACCTTGTGTTTTTAAGCAAAATGAACAACTGAGTGGGTGAGAGAAAAATAAAATAAACATTTCAGGATATCTAGTTTAACTGTGTAAGGTCAGCGCTAAGAGCAAGACTCAAAGAAGGAAAGTAAAGATATATTCAAGTTGTCATTTTCAAAACAAAAACTAGAGTGCTTCAAATAATGGCATTCAGGCAGGACATTCAAAACAGGCAGGATAGTAGCAACAAAAACAAGAGTAAAGAAACATCAACATAAAGGCAAGACAAGAAATCAGTCAAAAAAACAAAGACTGTTGCTACATCCAGCTGATTTTCCATTAAAGGACATACAATTGAAGATAAGGAGAGGACTTTAATGCAGGGATCAAAGTGGTTCAGACATGACGGCTAGACGAGTGAGGAGGAGAGGAAAGGGCTTTAAAAAGAGAAAAGACAGCACTTGACAGGACAGAGCGATATCATCGGGTCAAGCAGAACGGGACAGAAGAGGACAATATGATGGGACATATTACAAAAAGCAAATATGACAGAGCAAAATACAAAATGCGAAAAAGAGAGAGAGAGAGAGAGAGAGAGAGAGAGAGATAAAAGAATATCTGAAAAGGATCAGAAATATTATACTGTAACATCAAACGAGCGTAAAAAAGGATTTTAAGCTATAATCAATATTGATATATTCAGAATGGATCACACGACTACCTGTAGCTGAATATACTTTATATGGCTCTCCACTGACAGAGATATTGCCCAACTGGAGCTCTATTACAGTGTGCCAAAACACTAAATATTACTGGCTGGTCCAAGCTACTACAGAAAATCTGTGCTTTGCTGTAGTTATCTGTAATGAATTAGCCCTGCTAATAACATCCATGCTTGCTCACTCACTCACTCATTCTGGATCTTTTATGTAACCCCCCTTCTCATACTGAATACATACTACATGTACATGTATGTACTTTTGTGGTTATTTCTGTGGATATCATCATTTCGTCATGGATGATGAAGGAAATCAGCAGAATGCTTTTGATTCTTGTTTGCTTGAATGGTTTTGTTGATGTCCAGATTTCTGAGGGCATCCCTGGGTGATGGGGTAATAAGGCTGGGAGGTCTAGTTTTTCCATGTTTGTTTGTTTTTTGCATTTTTTTGTGTCTTTTTATCATGTTTTTATTGTCATTTGTTTCTGTCTCTTTTTTTGTAGGTACTTAGGTCCTTGCCTTCTTTATATTTTTCTCTGGTGTACACTGACGAGGTGCTGTGGTGGACGGGTGGGAGGGGGATGGGAAGCAGGTACTGCGGTATCACAATGTATGCCTCATGTAATTGTTTTGCTGCCTCCCCATATTGAAAAATATCCAATACATCATTGATCACAACATGCTTGTAGCTGAATGTGCTTATAATAATGAAATAATCCTCAAGCAGCTCTTACTGTGGTTGTCCACGATATTTTGAGGAGTGTTTGCAGAAAGTTGAAGCTCATTATTTGGCTCATTCAGCTCCTAACTTCAGAGTTGTTGTTTTTTTACCAATCTTAAAGCATTTTTCTAAAACTGTTTTGTTCTGAGAAAAAGAAACCATTTAACACTGTCATTGCCTTGTTAAGCATTAAACAATAGATGACAAAATGAGTGTTTTACTGTTGAACATAGTGGAGCTTAACCGACACGTATATCAATCAGAAAATCAGTGCAGACCAAACAGAGCCAAAAGGAAGTCCAGTTGGTCCAGAGAAGTACCATGAGACTGCTTTTTATCAGCTCAATGTGTCAATAGGAAACTTTTGGTGCAAGAGCAAGTTTGCCGTATCATCCTAAAAGCAGAAAATGTGTCAGCATTGTGTTGCAGCTTTTATTGATTGGGCTTGATATCGTGTGAATCTTTGTTCTGGTTAGATGACACTGAGTTTTCCTTGATCTTGTCTGCGGTGGTATGTAAACTGTGATCAAGCAAAGGTTGCCACTAGCTTAAACAAGTGTCATATCAAATCTGATGATGTTGCAGAATGAATGACCTTGAAGCAGTAGGGAAAATCTGGCAGTGTGTGTCAATGCAGAGAACTGCTTACGCATGTCACCTATCTGACCTCCTGGCAGCTGCACGTTGACTTCCTGCCAAAGAAGATCAAAGTGTCTGGAGACAAGGCCAACTGATTACCACTTCACAACCTCGCCAGGTCTCTCTCAGCATGTTGTTCTCCAGGCTTACATTTAAAAACAGAATCTAAACTTTGGAATAAGTACCATAAAGTATGTGTTCTTTTCTTAAATGTTCATTTTATTGTCTTTTTGGTGAATTTGAAGGTCCAAATATTCATTATATTTAATTTCAAATCATTCAAAAGTTTAAAAAAGCTAACATTGCCTCTCTGGAAGGCGCAAAATGCAAAGTGTAATGCGCAAAATGGATTAACAGGGATCTGCTGCACTTGAGTTAGATCAGAGTTATTTTGATAGGAAAATAAATTCCAGTTCTCTTGAATCAAACTACTTTGCAGAGAACATACATTTGACTTTAATGTAACAACAATCTTGAGTGGCTGAAGAGGAAACTAATAATTATGATTTGACACAAACACACAGACTCAGACATGGACGTACAGACATGAAATTCACGCACACTCAGAGCTAACTGGACCTGTATTGTTCCTCCTGTTTTCTATTTGTCATTGTCCTGTTAGTACATGTTCTATGATCCTCACTCTACCTCCCTCTGTCTCTTTCTTTTTCTGGCTCAGTCAGTTTCTTTCCAATCTATTGTTCACTGCCTGTTTGCAATCGTCATCAAGCTCCTCACCACCCGCTGTCTCCTCCAGGTATTCAAATCAAACCTGCTCTCTCCTGTGCATGCAGCTCTCATTGGCAGGGTTTGGCTACTATCAGCGCTATCTGTGAGACCATTGTTGCCACAGCCAGGTGATCTCCGTCTAGTCCATGTTTCAATCACGCTGGCTGTGCTCCAAATTTTCTCTCTATCTGTTTATCGTTTTAGTCATTTCCCAAGACTGAAGAACTTTTTTTCGGTCAAATGCAGACGCTAACAATGTTTGTGAAATGTTGAAAACATACAGTATGCCAACATGTATATTGGACAGACACACATGGACAGAAAAACAAACACAAACATAGAGCCAAGTTCTACAGTAGCAGATCCAAAGCAGGATCCCACAGAGACTAATGACTCGATTCACAGAGACAATTAGAGTTGCGCAGATGTCTTGGCTCTATAAGTAAGTTTCTACAAAGACAGAGAAAAGGGCGAAACGCCACCGGGGGCAGAAGCTGTTAGAAGTACTCTGAATAAAAAGACAAGCAGAAAAAAAAGTTAAACAAACAACAGTTAATGAGTCTGCTAATAGACTTATTTAAATTCACAACATGTGGGCTTTAATTTTGATTAAAATCGCACCCATAAGCTTTTGAGTTTCAACAGTGTGGGAGGGAGAGTGGGAGTGTGAGTGGATGCAGGAGGGGGCGACTGTGGAGTGTGTGGATGTGTGTGCAGCTGTGCATCCTCCTGAGCATCATTTTAAGGCTGTGTGACTGTAGAGAAGTGTGTGTGTGTGTGTGTGTGTGTGTGTGTGTGTGTGTGTGTGTGTGTGTGTGTGTGTGTGTGCGTGTAAGTCAATTATGTGGCTCCAGCATTACAGTGAAGGAGTGCTCAGTGCCACTAATGCAGTCCCTGATCATGGTGTTAACAACCTGATCTTTAACGCTGCAGTGCATTACGCTAAGAGATCGCACACGTGTTATCAGCACCCACTCACTCAGTTTGCTTCAGACAGAGAGGGCGAGGATAAGGAGGGGTTACAGGAGGTAACAAACTGGAACATATTTCAGCTACCTGCTACAAAACATAGACCCCCAAAAATGGGTAGATTGAAGGTGGTACATGAAACACACAGTAGCGCATTTTACATAGATACATTTTTAAAAATTGAATTGAACATTTATCATGGGATCCTTCTTGCTCTGGTTTGTTTTATTATTCATTTCTCTTGTCATTGTTGCATCCTAACAAAGTGCTAAATGAGAGTCGAAATGTAAGGAGGAATACTAATTTAAATAGGTATTAGAGGGAGGTGGCATTATTTAAACATAACGTTTTCAGGTGTCAATATTAACTTTAAACATCAAGCCCTAATCAGATAAACCAGTGTTCACTATCCCAACCTTCTGCCAAAGTTCAACTTAATCACAATAACACATATTGCAATTAGTCCATTGACAAAAATACATATTTCCAACTTTAGTATAAATCATTCATTTCAGTCTTTTTCAAGCCAAAACAAAACAAAAACAAAAACAACAATAATGTTCCTTCCTGATGTGCTGCCTATCTTTGTTCTAAATAACTAAAAAGCAGAGGTGTTCAGGCTCCTGACTAAAGACATGTGAAGACCTCACTCAGAATGTGAAATAATGCTTTTTCTGATGTTTAGAGTGTAAATATATATTTCATTAATCCAGGTGATTGACATTCATTGCAGACTCAAATGTGTACAACTGGAGCTTTCTTCTCTCTCTCTCTCTCTCTCTCTCTCTCTCTCTCTCTCTCTCTCTCTCTCTCTCTCTCCTGTGACGTCCAGCATATTAACTGTACGTTTACTATGTTTGATTGAATGAATGCATGAATCATGAACAAAGGTGTGACAGTAATCAGGTAGTAAAGTCTGCAGAAACAAGTGACGCAGGTTTCTTTAAGTTAAGCCTCATCGATGGATGCTCAGAGATAAAAAGAAGCAGCTATAACTTCTGAGGTTTCTGAACAAGTTGTATTTTTTTGATTTCTTTCTCATCAAGCTTTTCACGACATTTATTCTCTTGAATATCTCTTTTTTTAATTTGACTATAAAATATGAGTTATTGAAACAACATATTTTGTGTAAGATTAAACTTTATTTAAGTACGATGTTAAAAACTGCAACAGCCATAGTAGGAAAGTGTGCTGTGATGCTAAGGGGCTCCTGCCTTCATGTCAGTGTTGTCTACACACTCAGAATCTTTCTGTGAGTGTTGAGTGAGACAGATGCAGTAATGTTTTATATGAAGTCACAGTTGAAACACTGCTATTTCCCAGCTTGTAGTGAGTTGAGTGTCTGTCTTTTTAAAGGTGCACTGTGGAGTTTTGGTAGATAAATGTGAAAGTTAGAAAGGGGAAAGATTCTGTGGTATATGTTCATAACTCTTTACACAAACTGTCCTCAGAGGAAAGTTTGGTCCCTGTAACACTGTTTGAAGATAAAATGCTACGTGAGAAGTTATGGTGGGGGGCCCGCAACAGTGAAACCGAAACTCTCCTGGTAGCTTTTTAGCTCCTAACAGTGTTCCAGGGACACATTTTGTCCTTTGAGTAAAGTTTGTGTATTTAGTTCAGAAAATATAGCAACAAACTGCTTCACTTCCCCTACTTTCAAATTTCACTACCAAATCTCCATCGTGCAGCTTTAACACTGATTTTCATCTATTCAGATACTTCATTCATTGATTTTCATAATGTAAGCTGCAGGAGAATAACTACTGCATAGTATGATTGTTTTTTTGTGTGTCTTCTTGAGGAAAAGGGCATACTGACTTTAAAAGCAATGAAAGCATCGAGTAAAAGTCGCATTTGTCTTCAAGGCACATCTTAGATCACATCTAATGTTGTTCCATTTATTTTATTGTTGTTTGGGTTCTCGTGCTTTGTTTTTATGTATGTCGAAGCACTTTGTAAACCTTTGTTTTTAAAGGGGCTGTATATATAATGTTATTATTGTAACTATGATTATGTGCACCTCAGTCTACGACATGCACCTTAGCACAAGCAGAATGTAAAAGTGTGACCCACATGCACGCTACACAAATATCCACAATCCTGTTGATTTTCATAAACACTCTTACTGCAAAGAGCACAACAGTGAGTCAACATCCTCAAGGGGAAAAAAGAGAGAGAGGAGTCAGAGAGGAGGCCAAATGTGATGCAGTGGGTTGACCGTGACGCCCCACCCTCTGGTGTTCACTTTTAACTCTCATCTTTTCGGCTCCCCTCTTTTTTTTTTTATTCACCCTCCTCCCCACGCACTTTCTCCACGCTTTGGAGAGAGGGGAGACAGCACTCCCAGAGTGTGGAAATGTGACTGGAAAACAACTAGGGGGCACAGATACAAGTAATCAGTGCGCAAACAAGACAGCACGTTGAGTAAGTGAGATGGAGGAGAGGCCAAGTTGGGGTTCATAAACCAAGCTTAAAAGCCTTTGTCATGCATCTTGTATCTGTGTGTGTGTGTGTGTGTGTGTGTTAGAGAACGTCTGAAGAACAACATTTTTATCACTGTTGTAAACTTACATTGTTTCAGTCCAGAGTTAAATTCTAGATATTAAAATCAATGCTTCTAATAGATTTAACAGATCTAATAATTGTGAATTAGTTACATTCAGTTGCATACTGGTAAAAAGCTGAATTCCATTAAAGCTTTTTTTCAAAGTTTTTCTGTGTAAACAGCAGTATTTTGTCCAGAGGAAATGAATAATTCATTCGATAACTGCGGCTGCTTTCCATCCGGACTCTCCCATAGAGAAGAAGAAGTGTGAGAAGTGACCTGGGTGAAGTATGTCAAGTAAGACAAAAATGATATGAGTTTTTTTTACTTTCAGTTGTCTCATCAAAACTTCTGCGTTATTAGTTTATAATGTATAAAGTATTAGCTCACTGTGGGATGTGAGATGCATTAAGTTGTGCAATTACTCTTTGATGTTCAAATAAACTGCTTGTCTTCAAACTTCTCTGAAAAGTGCAGTGATGCTTGTTTTAGGTTTACTGCAAGTTATTCTAAAAAGAAGCTCTTGAATGCCAGAAAAATGTTTTTAATGTTTTTTAATTTTCTCAGACTTTTACTTTGAAATATTTTCCTTTTCTACTTTCTAAAACTCGGTCTTTATCGAGGCTCGTCAACTCCATTTTTGGAGGATTGTAGTGAACCTTTTTGAAACTTTTGTCATGAAATGCTTTGAGTCTTTGAATTTAAGGAGATGTAACTCAGGTGAAACATAATATGCTTTGTATAAGGAAGTAGTCATTGTGTGTGGTACATTTGAGCATCATTTGTTGGTCAGTCAACTCTTGAATGAATGACCACCTTTGAGTCTCTATCAGTGCATGCAACAGGACAGTGGAGACGAAGATATGTTGGGTATAAACTGGGAACAAACTCAGGGTCAAATCATTTTAGTCCATAATAAGACGAGCAAATGGGCAAATCAACAAGCATGCGGCCACCTCTCTGCACTCTATGATAGTACCTCAGAGAGCAGGGTACGACAACAAAAGAGGATGAGAAAAAAAAAAACAGATTAAGCATTTCTCTCCGGTTGCTCCCTGCAGACTGGGGCTACATTTTCAGTGAACATCAAGCCTGGCAATTGGCAGTTTGTCTCCAACCTCCAAGGAAGGATTTCATTGGCTGCAGAGGGCATGGGAGACTGCTCTCCGTTTGCCTATTTACAGTATGCGAGCGTTGCGGGTAAAAGAGCAAGGGAGGAAAATCGCAGCAGATTACTGTGCCAATTTCACATGGAAGCAAAAGAGCTCTGGAAAGGATAGATAAGGAAATTCCTATCAAACCGCTGCCAGCCAAATATGTATCCAGTGGCAAAAAAAAACACACAAACATTTTATAATAAACCCCGAATAGTGATGGAGGAGGTTTCACCCTACAGCGTTGAGATGGTATTTTTAGCCCAGCTTGTGATAATTACCATCTATTCGCCATGTTGTGCAGTAAAAGGCGCCATTAGAAATGCCACCATCAGAGCTGTATAAACACATGCACACATACACAGGTGGAAGTGTAGAGCGCCCACAAACATGTACCTACCTATTAATATTCATGCCTAGAAACAGCAACCAAAAAGTGAATTCAGTTTAGATGTCAACTAAAGAAAAGCTGGAATATTTCAATTCATGCTCAGGGAATCCAAAACACAATGAGAATACAGAAAAAATGGCTGCCACATCATTTACCAAGAGGTAAAGCAAAACCTGCTTAACTACAGTTGAATACCAAGTCGTACGACAAATACTTCTGAGTGGAAAAAAAAGGTAATCACACCTGGCTGTATCCACATCCCAATCCAGGTGGTGGTGATGCTTGTAACTGTCTGCTTAGCCCTTTTAAACTACAAACAAAGAAGAAGAAGCGGACACAACAAAACACACGAAGAAGAAGAAGAGTAATATACAGTAGCAAGATGACACGGTGTAGCTACAAGACCCACCTGCTTTTGTAAATCGGTTGTGTGGGGACATTTCGGGTTCACAGTTTGGTATGTCTGTTGAAACACATCGACTGAATGTGCCAATCCACAGAGCTAGGCAAAAGAAAATAGGTATCTAACAACTTAACCCTGCTGTTTTTTAAAAACCCTCTGGGTGTGAAAGCAAAGAGGGTTATGGACATTAATGAATCTAAAACATTTTGAAGACGATGTTGGCATATGCAGTAGTAGACGACCCCAGCTTACAGTGTGTACAAAAGTGCCCAAGCTGCACCCGCTGTCACTAACTACAGATGGATGGACCTCTCGTGACACTTACAGCTAGGGGAACACACACTTCATAAATTATAAATATAATACAATACTCCTAAACACGTTTTCCATTTTGTCTTATATTTTACATAGTACTTATTTTACGTTTTCAATTAAGGAGATATTGTTTATTTCCTTGTTGCTGAACTGTTACCAAACCGTGCTGCCATCAGGTCGGAGATACAGAACTCTGACCTGAAAGAGGGCTAAGCTTTAAAAAGAGCTTATTAAGAGCTTGCTGAGCACACTGACACTGATGTGTTTCTTCCTGTCTATGTTATCATGTATGTATAACGGTGTACCAATTGTGCAAAGTTGTGACAACAAATTTCCCCCTGTGGGACAATAAAGTATTGTATTGTATTGTGACCCTAAAACCAATGTACGAACAGAACTGTGTCCTCTGTTCACTGTTACACCCCTAAAAAGGTGTCAGTACCCCTGGTATTGTAGGGGTACTCGGTATCAGCCAATACTCAACTCCAGAATTTAATTGACATGGGGAAGGGGAAAAAGGTATCAGAACATTGTTTGTTGCAGATGTTCCTGGTTTAGTAAGAGAGAGAAAAACACTCTCTCTTTAATCTGCGATTTAAAAGAGATGCTATTCATGCTAACATGCATCTGGTTGGTCCATGATATTTCATTTTCTCCTCTTTTATCCCTCTCACCTTCCTTCTTCTCCTTCCTCCCTTGTGCCTACACTTTTGGCATTCTAGCAACTAGCATTGTGAAATAGCATGATAATATAATTATAATATATCTTGTAGTAAATAGGCATTTTGAATCTATAATGATTTCTCACTCTGTCCTAGACATCCTGAAACTCTCTCACACTATATACTGTACATTCTCTCTATCAGTCATCATCAGCTCGCTCTGTACTGTAGCTGTGTCATTAAAGCAGAAACAAAAAGGACTCTGACTTCGCTGGGTTCATCTCATCGCGGCCAAGTAATTACTGGCATAAAGCACCGCTGCGAGCCCACACAGTGTTGCTGCCCCTCTAGCAGCATATGAAAAAGCACAAACACACACAGACGAGTGTCCACAAGTGACACATCGATGCAGAAACACAAACGCCTGTCCACAAAATCATGCAAAATTGTTGTAGTGCACTTGATGAGTATGAGGGCAGATTTATTAATATGCAAGCAAGGGGAATTTTCCAATGAATTATAACACTTTTTTATAGCTTATCTGTTGGTGTCTGTTGCTCCAGCAGTGTCCTTGATGCATTTTGTTTTTCCTTTTAGAACTTGTACTTTAATGCAAAGTAGTGAGTCTTGACAGGCTACCTCTATGATTCATATGGGCTTAAACTGTATGTAAAGTATAAACGCTTACCTTTCAAACATCAAACTAAACTTTAGTTGAACTTAATCTCCTCTAATGATTACTCTATCACTTAGTGTGCTGAAGTTGTCCCCGCACTAGCAAATATAGACGCAGAATATTGTTTTTTGGATGGATTTTTTTGCTTCACTTAGTTGAGTTTCAGAAAAAATGACAGAATTTTTGTTCTGACTAACAACAGTTCAAGTTATCTACACAAATATAAAAAAAAAAATGCACTATCTGATCCAAATGACCTACATACTGTATATTATTCTTCCATTTTAAAACATTTCAAGTGAAAAATTCCTAAAATTGAATAATCAGACGGACAATTGAAAAAGAAGGATCTATGAAAGGAAGATTCAAGGCTGGACGGCAGTCAGTGGTTGAATTTAGTAATTGATCCTCCTTAATGGCCCATGACAGCAGAAAACCTCAGGACATTCACTGTAATGCCTTAAAAAGCTGACAGAGTAAACACACACTCGTCGCCACAGGCAGAGACACGGGCACACACACATAACAAACACACACACACACCACAGACTTTATAAGTAGTTTAGCAGAAAATACTTCCAAGTCGGCTTAGCATCATATTTCCGCTTTAAAACTCAACTTACTGTTGCTGCTCCTCCTACTTTCATAAACTCTGTTCTGAGATGAGCATGATGTGCAGCACACTCAGGCGAAACATCACAAGTGCACAATCTCTTTCTTTCTTTCTCTCTCTACAGCTAATACACACACACACACATACATACACATACACACTGTATAAAGCTGCACTCTAAAAATTAAAGCTGCACAAATGGATTTGAGGCAGAACCGGTGAGCAGAGGCTGGGTTTGGGGGTGTGTATGCAGATATGATTAGCTGAATGCATTTCCCAAAGTCTGCAGAAGTGATCGTGGGGGCTCACAGAAAACAGTTTAAGATGTGTTTACTTTTTGAGTAGGAATTTGACAGGGATATCATACCTTCAATAATTTATGGTTTAGATTTCTCAAACGTTGTGTTAAAAGTTAAACCGAGTGAATGAAAGGGTTCAATTTGATTAAATAAAGGAAAAACAGCCACGTCGTCTAACGGTTATAGATCCATTTAAATGCATGACTTTGAACAAACTTGTATGTGTAATACTGGCTCCTACCATCCAATTAACAACACATGTATTATAGATAGTTTTCTTGTTGCGTAACTGAAGGCCATTAAGTCATATGTTGATCAAAACTGGGTGCTATACAGACAGTTACGTCCATCTATAAGTCACTCAGGGTACCAATTACATTAAGTGCAAAACCATGAACAAAATGATGAAACAAAAAACGTATTTTAACTCTTACCATTTAACATAAATTCGGGATCGGTATAAAGGATAGGCATCATTTCATGATTGAGATTATTTCAAAACATTTTCAACACTTAGAAATAAAGTAAGAGTTAAAAAAACAGTTAAATTACAGCTTAGGGGAAAACTTGTAGGTAGCAAAAATGTCTTTGTGTTTCAAAACTTTTTTTTGTGACACATCAAATAAAACATTCATTGAATGACTGTCAACAGCTGTCCTCAAGATCTATGCAAAACTATCCACCTTATCGATGTACTTGAACCCGGTAAAATCCAGTATCCTCGGCGAATTGCTACATGCTACATGCTAATAGCTAATTCTGTTCTGAGCAGACAATGTTATTTTTGTTAAGGGAGAGTCTTGCTCTATACTCAATAATAGCAATAATAATAATAAAAAAAAGGGTTCAAATCACTTTTTTGTGTTCATGTTTGTTGGCATGTTTGCCCAGTGGGACTGTAAATATACATACGAGTACGGCAGAAGCAGACAGAGACAAACGTTAAAGAGACACATTTTGTATTGAAACAGACAACAGAACAAGATTCCTGCCTTTTCTCCTCGGTCTCTCTTCTGTTGTGATTGTGAGGTCCTATCTCTGAAACACTGGCGTAAATTACTTTCAGCAGGATTGAATTAATGCTGTTACATGAACAGGGAATGGGCATGTCGATTGTGATCATGTCTGTGTGGTCAGAATACAGTGTAGATAAGACATGTTTAACGTACCTGCAGGTCTGGATCCTCCTCGTGCTGTAGGTGGGCTTCCTCTGCAGCCTCCACCAGCCTCTGGAAGAGGGCAGGAAGGGGAGAGAGGGGAGAAGGACAGAGAGGAGGAGAAATACAATAGTTTGAGCACCAAATTGAATCGCTTAGTGGATGAAAATAATAGGCAGAAAAACGGATATACAGTGAGCCGCTTTACAACTGGCTTTATAATTCCCCCTTAGCACAATAGAGCATCACTACAACCTTTCAGGACTCACACATACAGAGCACTCACACACACACACACACACACACACACACACACACACACACACACACACACACACACACACACACACACACACACACACACACACACACACACACACACACAGAGCACAAACTCACACAAACAGAGACAGCGGACAGACATGTGGCCATTTCTGAAAAGAGGCTGTTTTCCTAAATGGTTCAGCAACAGAGGTAATGATTGCCTCAGGTTCTTTGGACACTACCACAACAAAGTCCATCATTGCTCCATGCTGTTTTACACACACGCACGCACACACACATTTAGCCTAACCCTTAATATACAGCATCTGGTTGGTTAACTTAAGAAGCACATGTCACTTAAGTCCTTTAATAAATGACCTTTTATTGTCTTGTAGTAGATCTACTACAAGACAATAAAAGGTCATTTATTTTCAAATGGCCATCATAATGAGTGAGCACCTTTTCCTCTGCAAATAAAGTGTTTGTTTTGTATCATTACAGAAGTTCATTGGACTATAAGATCTTTAAATTGTGATTATTCGTTTCTTAATCAATCTGCCATGATTTTAGACGTTGTTATAACTGTGAGTCATATGTGTTTATCGTAATGTGTGTGTTTATATTATTGTTATAATTATTAGATTCATCTGCCTCTGTGGGGTGTGCTGTTGTTTTTGTTGGTTGAGCCTGTCCCTCTTTTTGTGCTTTGCTGCAGGTGCCGATGATTGGACAAGAACTGACGGTGTGCGCCTGTCGAGTATTGGACGGGAGCTGGTGCTGCCTGCCTGCGCGTGATTGGAGGAGAGCTGATGGAGAAAGTTCTGAAACGTAGCAGCGAAAGCCGATAACACCGCCATCTTCTTCCTCACTTCCAACGTGACCAGCGCAGTGAGAGATTGCATATAGTAACTGAGAGTGTCAGGCACATCATCTTTTGAGATTTTGTGTATCATTGTAAATATTGTAATATTGTAAATAATTCATTTTTTTCTATATTCAGAGGTGAGACAGTATGGATTTTTGTTTATTATTTTGGCCTGGGCTCTCCCTGAAGTTTGTGTTATATGTTATATATTTACAATATTAAACAGAGTCAATATTGCTGCTAGTAACACCATGTATGAGTTTATGAAGTACTGTATGGAAATTAAGTGGTGATTGGTGAAAAATGTAAACAATCAGCTTACAGTGAAAGAGCTTTTTAAAGGAAAGGGGCCAAGGACACAGCCCTGATGGTCTCCAGTATTGGTGATAACCGTTTAAGATGCAACTCCTATTGCCTGTGGTCTGTCACAGAGGAAACTGGGAATGATGCTCAATAAACTCTAAAGTCTGAAGTAATAATGACTTGGAGGAGAAGCCTTTCAAATGGGTTAAAGTTGAAGGAAGGTAGAAAAAGGTTTTTCGGGCACTGAGTAACAACTTGAATCTCAGGAATTACTCACACAAACACACACACATACACACAAGCACTTCCTTCCACTTCTAGCTGCGATGCATACGATATGTTATCAGAGCAAGTCATCTCTCTCATTCGCAGCTGGTCCTGGGGGCTATATGTTTTGGTAATGCACTTCCATTTCACATTTCCATTCAAATGGCTTCACCCGTAAAACTACTGCAATCAGCCAGCTTATTTCAGCTGAGCCATGTGTGAGGCTGTGTGTGTGTGTAGGCTGTGTGTGTGTGTGTGTGTGCTGCTGTGTGTGCAGGAGGGCTGTTTTGGGAAGTGAACACTGTAATCTAGAGCCCAGCCAATCATTTTCTTCACCATAGCAACACAGCTGGCCACTGCATATCGTTGCACATCAATTTTGATAGCTTGATTCCATTCGACTATCGATCAATGCATACATTTTCCCTGTGTCCTCTCTGGCCTGGACTTATTCAGGTCTTTAATTTAAAATCAAATAAGCAACTTTCATGCCTATGTAGGAGCATATGTGCTGATCCATGTGGCTACCTCAGGGTGTTGAGAGACACCAAAAAAGTCTGGTGTGTGAATCTGCTGTAAAGAAACGACAAAGCATGCTTTAGGAACAAACAAAGATAAGGAGGAAGGCGGAATAAAAGAAAGATGAGAGAGGAAAGAAAGAATAACACTCTAAAGGTCTGAACGCTTAGCCTCACATCCCCACGAAAATGTCAGACGCTTCCTGTGAAGCATGTGTCCACAGAAACACACTTCCAGCTTTTGTCGGTGGGTGATGGTGTGTGAATCTGTGTGTGCATGAAGAGATGTTAATGGTTTGCTCTGCCAACACGTGTTAAGAAATTAGCCCTTTGACCTATTCTGTCTTGTCAGGACTTCTTCAAATGCCAATCACTGAATGGGAGAGTACGCAGGTATGTCAATGTGTGCTTGGTGAAATCTGTAATCTGACATTTAATTTGAGAGCAAGCATGACATCAAACGTTGCAGACAATAATGCTTTATCTACTGCACTCATTTTGCAGGAGGAAAGGAGTCGAAGCTCAAGGTAAAAAATACCTTGCATATACTGTAGTAGAGGGCTGTTTTTCAATGGGGAAAACAGATTAGTGATAAGTAGGTACATCTCACTCCTGTGAATTTCAATAACAGCATATTATTAGAATGAACGCTCTAGTCACTGGATTTTTTGTGTTGTTGTTGTGGTGCTGGAAAAGGTACGAGAATGTGTGCAACACCAATCAGTAAGTGTTTGTGTCTAGCATTACATTCAAATGAGCTGCCATCTCTTTTTGTCAATAGGTGGTCCTGCAAGTGTATGATGCCGTTTTAAAAGGGAGAGGAAATTACTTCTTTTTCTTTCAAAGACACTGTCAAGGCCCGGGCTCGCTATGAGATGACAGCAATAATTAAACTGACACAGTCAGAGAGGCAGGCCCTGTTGTCTCCCTGAAAACACACACGCTCACACACACACAAACGTGGACATTCAGAAGCCTTCACTGTGTCTGACAGTTTAAAAGCTGAGCACACAGAGTTAACAAGACTGGCTGTGGTGACTGGATTAGATGTGTTAGCCCTCGAAGAAGAGTCTGATTACAGATCCCTGATGTGTTTCTGCTGGTCTCTGTCATCACTACAGAGGCTTTGATTTTCAGCAAAAACCTGATTTAGTTCGATACTGGTCTGCTCCAAGTCAGCCTTTAATTCTCCTTTAATTCCCCCAAGCTCATTTGATTTGTCAATTTGTGCTAAATCTGAATCGAACCAAAGGAAATTTGGTGTTGGGCTACTTAGTCACTGTTTATGATATTTACATATCATGTCCATGATATTTATATACTGTATACTTCTATTTAGAAGCTTTGGCCGAGATGATTCATTTTCACACACAAACATGACACTTGTGAAGAAGAAATTGGAGTCCAGAGATGGAAATGTCAGTCGTCTGTTACAATTTGAAAACTGATTTTAAAGACAAACTTGGTTCGGATTTTATTTGAATATGTCAGTACCTTAAGAAGGTATTTTACGTCTTAAATCAATAACATGAGCTTTTTTATTAAAGGAATGATCTTAACTTCATAAGAAATTGATCTCAGCAAGGCTTAAACGTGTGTGTGTGTGTGTGTTTGTGTGTTAAACATGAACTCAATGTCTTGCTTGTCCCTCAATCAACTTAATTTCTATTCCTATTTCATTATTTATCACCCGCCCCCTTCCTCCCGCCCAATCCATTCCTCTGCCATTTGCACTCATCTGCCCCCTTTCATTATCCCACATCCTGTTATTATGATTTTCCTGACAAAGGCGTCAGCTTGTTTACACTCTCAAAAGTTCATAAACGATCCCACTCATTTAGCTGTCAGCTAGATTGGCCTATTGTTCTTGCGTGGTATACATGCTGTGTGGTGGGTTCAGGACTGGTTGGAGCCCCTGACCTTAACAAATGCCTATCCTTTATGATTGCTACACTAAAGCTGTGATAGTTAGCCAAAGCTGTCATATATATAACTGAGTAATGCTAACGACTGCTGTCAGAGCAGCTGGGGAGGGGTGGATGCAGGGTCACATGCATTATTGACTGCAAGCGGAAGTCTTGGATTCTTTTTTAGCAGTACATTAAGGCTTGCCTCGGCACATTCCCTCAACCGAGGGGAGGTGAAGGCAGTGGCCTGAATCTAAATGTTCTCCCAAGGTACCAAAGAATAAGTCCAAAGATCTAAATAGACTCTCTAAAAGAAATTTCCCAAAGGTGCTGTCTACTGTTGGTTCATTGTCCACTATTACTTTGAGTTTGAACATAACTTTATCCATATTATGTTTTTTAGGATTTGTTAAGTACAGCCTTATAACAATCAAAGACTTATGTAGTAAGCTTGTTTCTGCTAAGCCTGATGTATTGCTGTTCCTCAGTCTTAAAGAGGAAATGCTAACAAAGCTTTGGCCTATTGGATCGGGGCAGGTCCTGCGGGGTGTTGGTTCTGCCAGAGGCCTGATCCATCGAGGCCAGATCTGGGCTGAGCTGGATTGACCCGGGTCAGCCCATCAATAGCACTAGGGGACAGCAATTAATATTGTCCAAGCAGCCAGGGAAGACTTGCAGCATCAACAAAATGGAAAAGTGCTCTGTGACACTTTGCTACCTCTGTTATGCACATTTAGATTGGGCCCAGGCCAAGTAGACAGAGCATTTGTGAGAGAGGGATACAAAGGGAAAGTGAAAGAGAGAGGGAAAGAGAAAAGGGAAAGGGAGGAGTGTGCTTAGATACATCAGGTCCCAATAATCAATGCTTGACAAGTTCTGAGCAGTTCTGCTGACTAAAAAAAGAAAATGGAAAGCTGTACCCGGCACTGCCTGCCCTCTCTCTTCCGTCTCATCTGTCCCTTTTCTATGCATTTTCATTTAATGCTTAGATGGAACTTTTGACTCATCTTTTTATCATGACATTTAACTTTCTAATCCTTCCCACCTACATCCCCATCTAATAATTCTAGAAAACAATCATTTCGCTCTCCCTTTGAATTCTCGGTGACAGAATAACAACCCGAGAGAGAGAAAAGGAAAGACGGTGGTGTCCTGATCTCCACTGGCTGGCTCTGCTCTGTCATTAGGAGCCATCACTCTCAACAGACTCTCACACACAGACACACACTGATGTGGCAATGAGCTGAGACGGAGGACAGCCAGTGAAAATGAGGGAAATGAGACTAGCAGTGCCGTGAGCTCAGTGTGACTGTGTGTGTATGTCAGTGAGGAAGGAAGATGGGGGGGGAGGGGGCTGCACTGTTATGATCCCCAACACAGCTCAGAACTAAACACCTACAAATAAGGAGTCTCTCCATCTTCTTTCTCACATGCATGGCACTCCTGAACATTTCCTGACACCGTCCGGGTAAGTTGTGAGAATGCAAATGAACTAATCTTCTCATCTCTTCTTTATGCAGGCATGTCCTGACAGCCTGGTGAGCTGATGTGTGAACTCAGCCAGTATTGGAACATTCCCCATGAACGAATGGGCGGGGTGATGACATCGCACACTGAGGGGAGTTTTGTTTCTTTATAGTCTTTACTGCTATGCCTTATTGTTTTTATTGTTTTCTACAGCCTTGTTTCTGCTGCAGAAACGCCATTTTACAAGTTGTAGTGACATTAATACAATTACCAACGACTCCTCCCACTTCTTCTAACCAGCCCTCTCACCTTGCATAAAAAAAACAGAGTGTATTGAGTTGTGAAAGCGCACTGTGAGGTGCTTGTGTGAAAGTTAAGTTCCTCAAAATGTCAGGGCTTTAATGTCCTGAACATTTCTAGAAAATGTCAGGAGTTCATGTGTGAGATAGGGCTTTCACACTTGCAGAAAACTCCTGATATTTCCAGGAGGAGCTGTATGTGAACAGCCGCATTTTTCACTCGGAATTGACCCGGAGTTTCCCCACAGCAAGTCCGGAGTGTGTGAGCTGATTTTAAAAAAGCAGCAGGATATTTCCAGAGAATTCACCTCGAGCCAGTGGGAGGGGGAGTAGCATTTATATACTGTGACTGCTGCATGGTGCATAGAATGTATACACGCGACCACTACGATCTCCGTGCACATAATTAAATTACGCATTACGTTTTCTGTTCATCAGAATGTTGTTTTCCGCTTTTTTGTTGATATTGTCATTCAGTTGAACTACAAGTAGCATTTATATAAAGGCAAATATTCTCATTATAACATCGTATAGCGGGCTCTGTTGCTTCGTCTGCTACTTCCGTGTCTTTTCTTTTACGTCACGGTTATCCCTCAGGAGACCCCCCCTCCCGTTTGACAGGGATAGTCTCCAGCTCTGAGGAGCATATGTGAACAACCAGGTCGGGAGAATCTCTGGAGCAGTCCTCCCGTAATTATCTAGATATTATCCGGAGTGCATATGTGAAAACGGCTATAGAGAAGAAAAACAATTCTAAGGCTTTCTCTTTTCAAATACTTCAAATGCATCTTTTTTCATAGCACGGCCTTTAATGCCTTTTCCGAGTTGAATCCAAGAGAGCATAACATTCCAGAAATAATCAGAAAATTGTGTGTAAGACCCACTATGGATGTGCTCAGCTGTTTAATAGCAAAGTTATCATTTTGTTACAGACAGAAATGACGGTTAAAAACACAAAAATAGGACCCTTATTCATATTAATTCAAATCTTCTCCTGCAGGTGATGTGGCACATTATTAAAATGCTAACTTTGTGTTTAATATTCACTGTGCACTTCAACAAAAGAAAATGAAAGATCATAGGAGTTTTTGCTGGCAGAGGGATTCCATTTAAAGTTCCTGTGTGAGCTTTTTATTTTGAACATACACTCACGCAGACTTTACCTGCTCTACACCAGTAATCATGTCGGGGCTACAGAGGCATAGCTGCCACAGGTAAATGATATCAGCAGGTACAGAGGATGCAGACACCGAATGCCATTACAGGAGAAACAGTCCTAGCAGCAAGGCATCCATTCTGCTTTGAAGTGCATTTGTCACATGAAACACAGCAGTGCTTGACTTCAAAAAGGGCATTACAATAGCTCCACGCCTTTTAACTTTGATAACAACATGCGCACTGTTTCTTTAACCGCTGGCTGTTGCCACCCTTTTTCAGCCAGCAGACACAACTTTTTAAAAAGAGATGGGTGGAGGAGAGGAGAGGAGAGGGGAGGAGAGGAGAGGAGAGGAGAGGAGAGGAGAGGAGAGGAGAGGAGAGGAGAGGAGAGGAGGAGCTGCTAGATGATGATTATATCCCACCAACTCAGAAACTGATGAAGGCAATGCAATTAAAAATTCACAAAGACAACCTAATAGGCTTGCTCAGTCCAGGAATAAGCACAAAAATACACATGTACATCCACACACAAAATCACTCACTGTCCTGTCCATCACATTACAGTTTGAAACATTGTTTTTTAAGCTTATCTATACTGGTGGTGTTGTAATTAAATTAGCTAAAGCAGCTAAAAGGGAAACTGGGCTTTGCAAAAGTTTCATTTCCCTTCAGACAGAAAGGTGGCTGAGCTAAAAAAATATAATGCAGAGATGATAAGAGAGGGTGGATAGAGGCATACACACAATACAACACCAACTCTAAATACAATAACACACCTATAAACTGTATACACTCTGTCACTCTCTTTTAACAACATGGGGAAAAAAACACAACAAACATGCAGAAGCTTTAATTCCACATAAACATGTTTCTCTACCAGATCATTTTCTTTCTAAATCAAACTTGTAACTCAACACACAAAAATGAAATCACAAACCCTCTATCACCTAAACACTCCTCCAAAGAATGACATCAGCCAGCGTACACATATTTACAGGTGCACCCTTTTACAGCAGCAGCATGGGTTGCTGTCTCTTTGGCAGGTGTGGTGAGCAATAAAGAGCGGGACTCAACGTGGAGACAAGGAGATAAAACCCGTGCTGACGGACAAGGGAGGGCGCCCGGACGGAAATTGAATCACCGAAGCGCCACGTTTACTTAAGCAAAAAAACGGAAAAATGGGAAGAGGCGGCGTAGAGAGGGGAGAGACAGACAAAGGAGCGAGGGATGCTTAAGGATAGCAGCGGGACAGCAGACAGAGGAGAGTAATAAAAGCAGGGGAAAAAAAGGAAAAAGATGGAGAAGGAGGGAAAAGGTCTCTTTATGAAGGATCACGACAAAAAGATTCCTCACAAGGCTGACTGTCAGTGTTGAAAGAAAGAGAGGTGGAGATGAAGTGGCGTCATAATAGCACCTGCTAAGAGTTCAATTCTCAAAGGATGTGTGAACGGGGCTTTTATTTTTCTGTTCTTCGCTGTCCTTAAATCAAAGTATTCCTATACAAACAAACCCCCATCACCTTTACTCGAACCATAAATGAACACACAGCGGAGATGCACAAATATCAGGCATCGAGCTCCTCCACAAAAGACACTCGTTAACCAAGACGTCCTCATACCTCCAAGTGTTTCACACACATACAGACAACTATGTTGAAATACAACTCATCTAACAAAAATACATCAGCGACTTAGTGATGAAACAAATGTAACCGGCTGAGAAGAAATGTGTCTCTGTATTGACAAATTCATTACACAAATGGTTAATAACATAACAACGTTATGTAATATCAAATAACTGAGATTGTTTTCCTTTTAAAGGTAAGCTAATAACAAAACCAGGAGAATAATTCAATTTGAACCTTGCTTTAATGCAACCAATCATTGTGTAACAGTCGGAGTCAGATTTTTGAAATGTCAGATGACTCACATCAGAAGTGAGTACTTTATTTTTTCTGTATGTGGAAATGTAAAAGCTGTCAAAGTGAATACAAACACTTTAAAGCAGCCATGGTCATGCAATCCGAGCGGGCAGAGGTATCATTCAAAAGCATAATAACACATGCACAGGCAAAGCTAAAGCATGGAAATGGCTTGTCACTATCTGCTCGCCCCCCTGCCCTCTCTCGCTTTCCCTTTCCCTCGCTTGCTTTCCTTTCAGCTTGTATCCTTGGACCTGACTCTCAGAGAGAAATCCAATTTCTGTTAACAGCACCATGTTGCCCTGATAGGATCTATCACCTGGAGCTAGAGCTGCAGCCAGAGAGGCAGTGCACCGTGGACACATCCTGAGCTGCACCTATTACAAAACTGACAGCACACACATGCATCCATAGACCTGCAGACGTGCTCCCACGTTATGACGACATTGGTGTTAATACCTTGCATGTACACATATATCAACAGCAGGGATGACAACTATATTTCAAGCAATTTTGGAGAAACCAGAAGGGAGAAAGGATCCCACTGCCACTCCCCCCCCATGAACCTGCAATGCTGCCCTTTATGAGTTCACAACAGTCAGAGCATTCAAAGGAAGAGAAGGGCATCATTTCTAACCTTCTATCAATCTCAGCCATTCTTGAACCACTAGCCAAAACCTTAAGCTTTGGGCTAATCCCATGATTAGCCCATGAGTTCTTGAGTTATGGCCAAAAATGTATTCTTTATGATCACAATGATCATGACCTTTGACCACAGAATACAAATCAATTCATCATTGACTCCAACTGGATGTTTTTTTTGCCAGATGGAAGGCAATTCTCTGTATCTTGAACCATATCAATAACATTTCCCGGCCTGCATACTTCCATCTACGTAACATCAACCGACTCCGCCCCTCCCTCACCCCCCATACTGCCTCCATTCTTGTCCACAGCCTCGTCACCTCCCGGATTGATTATTGCAACTCTCTCCTCTTCGGCCTCCCTCATAAGTCCCTCCACAAGCTCCAACTGGTTCAAAACTCTGCTGCCCGGATTGTCACCAAAACCCCTTCATACCATCACATCACCCCCCATCCTACAGCAACTCCACTGGCTCCCGGTGAAGCAAAGAATCGCCTTCAAACTCCTCCTGTACACCTTCAAGGCCATCCACAACCTCGCCCCTCCATATCTGTCTGACCTCCTTCACATCGTCACTCCAGCCCGCTCCCTCAGATCCTCCTCCTCCATCCACCTCACTGTGCCCTCTGCACGCCTCAACACCATGGGGGGCAGAGCTTTCAGCCGCTCTGCTCCCCAGCTCTGGAACTCTCTGCCACGGGACATACGCAACATCGACTCTCTCCCCATCTTCAAATCCAGACTCAAAACCCACCTGTTCAAGATTGCCTTCTCACTCTAACAATATCACTGTAAATTACACTGTCCATTACACTCCATTTCATTTATTTTATTGTATACTGATTTTATCCATTGTGGTTTTTAAATGTTGATTGTTGTACAGTGTCCTTGGGTGTCCTGAAAGGCACTTTTAAATAAAATGTATTATTATTATTATCTGTTCCTGAGATATTGTGTTAACAAGATTGGGAAGTTGAATGGATGGCTCAAACATATTCGGGATGACACCAATGCAACGGTATCAGCCGATATTGGCTCTGCTGCCATACATAGGCACAACTGCAAATATTGTGGTATGAGCCAAGTTTATTTGTTGTGTCAAATCAATTTAATGCTGGCATCCAGTACACCTAACTACTGATTCAGAGGAGAGGTTTTTTTACTGGGCTGATGAAGTTGAACAAAGTCTGACTTGTTTTCACTGTCAAACATCAGAGAGAATGGAGGCATTGTTGGAATCTGACACCAAAGGAAGTCCTGAAACAAACATCGGTATCGGAATCAGCTAACTTGTTATTTCAAACATGGGTATCTGATCTGATCTTCCAAATCAGTGCATCTCTTAAAAAAGATAACGCCTCTGATCATGTCTGTCTCCAGCTCAGGCATAAAACGTATACTTCATGAACAAGCATCTGCTTTTTTAACTGTTTACAAGTGCTGTAGAATAAATGTAGCATGGTAAAAAAGTCTGTATTCCCATCTTCCTATCTGAAATGTGTTAAAAATGTTGAAGTATTATGAACCTTAAACTTGTACTTTAAATGGTTATTCCTCAACAGGATACTATAAAGGCTACAAGCTAACCATTTGTACTAAAAAAATGAAAAATAAAATAAAACCCTACACCTAGAAAAACAAGAAATAAAGGCATTTTGAAATCCATCTCATTTTATTTAATTCAGTTCCAATCGTTGTCCTGAAGTGGCACCGTACACTAGACTCAGATGATTGGTCTGAGCAGATCAATGAGGTGACACAGACACTGATGGTTAGATCACAGCCTCTCTGTCTGTCACCTCACACACAGCTACCACCCCCCCCACCCTTTCAAATATCTCCCCACATCCACACAGCAAACCTAAGATGTGTCTGGTTTCACTGTTGCAATGTGACACCGCAGCACATCCTCAGACATCCAATCTGGTCAGCAGAGTGGTCAGGAAAGAAGACGTTACTGAGTGACTTCACTGAGCTCAGTTTATTGTTTTCATTCCAAAGGTCTTCCAGGAACACATGAACCAAATGTTTATGAAAAAAAAAAAAATGATGAAAAGAATCATGTCATTACTTTGAATTAAATACATCTCGTCCTTTTTCTAGTGCCCATCGGCTTCTTTTGAAATTCAATTTAGTTTGAAATGAAATTAGGGACGTTGAGGTTTTTTGTGATGGATGAAGATTGAAGTTGAAATACCTTCATTGCCTCAGCTTTCTTGTGAAACATCTCCTCCATGTCCTCTGCCAGCCTCTTCACAAGCCGCAGCCCATCGATTTCCTCCACCCGCACCGCCCGCTCAAACTCCTTGTATTTCTGAAAAAGAAAACCACACATTCATGTTATCAGAGCAATATACTACAGCACACAAACCAAACACAAACACAATTAGTTACATTCCTGTGTCCAGAATTGCCAGAAATAACAGCAGTAAAGCTGCAATTCAGTGAAATGTAATCACAGTATACAAGCTAGGACCAACAGCGATGCTACTAAGAAGACTTTATCTGTGGTTCAAAAGTGGAAAATAGCTTCAAAGTTACTTCTTCAAAGTAATCTGCACATCGAGGAAACCAATCAGCTCAGCCAAGAGAATTATCAGCCACCTTTGAGTTTTTACCAACCACACGTTATTACATGGATGACACACAGCTGCCCTCAGAGTGTGCATAGCACTAAATCACATTATTCTGCTACAAACTAAAACCAGGGTGCTTAGCTTAACCAGCGCTTTAACCGGGGACAGTGACATTAAGTCTCGCTAATTCCACACCCATACATGCCACAAACACACACACACACACACACACACACACATTTATATATACAGTATATGTAGAGCTGATCTCAGCAAGTGGGTATACTTACTATACAAAATAAAAAGAGAAAGAAGGAAACCATTTTTGGAATCGGTGCAAAGCTGCAGGCGGCTGTGTTTCACTCTGGGGGGATTTAACAGAAGATTACCGCCATATCAAATAGCATGCCCCCTCTAATGTTTTGCCAACCTGCTGAGACGCACGCTCTTAGCTGCCCCTGTACAGCATCACACACACGAGGAGCAGGTTGAGAGAAGGGAGAGAGAGAGAGACAGAGAGATGACTGTGGGAGGAGGAACAGGGACAGCACTCAGGCAACAGCTTTCGGATTTAGGCAATCATGAGAAAACTGCAGGACATCGCCGAAGAGAGAAAAAAACGTTTCTGCTTAAAATTCAAACTTTTGATAAGGGAGAGTTTTCCGGTTGTATGGCAGAGACAGATTATTGTGAAATGCCACTGTAGAAAGCAAAACGTCCGTAATAACAGTCAACATGACCTTCCTTGTATTTCCATTATCCCAGGGGTGAGACAAAGCAAGAAGTGAACAGAAAACAAGAGGGGAAAATAGAGATAGACAGAGAGGGATGGAAAGGAAAAGAGCGTAAGAGGGAGAGCAAACACTTTGTGAGTGCAAATAGATTCAAAGATTTGACGACACGTAGGAAGAGGAAGAAAAGAGAAGGCAAGGGCGTGTTTACGCTTTAAAAGTGAAGTTAGAAAGTGGAGGAATAGGATGATGGATGCACTGAAGGAGCACGTAAAGATGATATTGAAGTGGGAGGTCAGAGTGGGGTGTGAAATGTTATCTGTGTTTGCAGAGCTGCAGGTGGGCACAAACAGAGAGAAGCAGGTCTAAATCACTAACATTCTTAATATTTCACGCCATTAATAAAAAGCAGAGTGACTAAGATGGTGGGCAATAGATTAACTTCAAATCTGTTGATTGCTGCATTCATCATCACACGCAAGCAATTATAAGGAGTGCAAGGGCCAGAGCCTGCAGGTACAAACTTCCTGTGGAGCCAGAAAGAGAGTGTACGAGCTTGGAACAGAAGTCGAATAAGAGCCGAGGTTGAAAGTTTCTTTTCATAGCAATTAAAGTGAATAGAGGAAAACGGGGCCTGATTCATCAAGGTAATTTCTTTATTTTTTTGAAGAGATGAGTGTGCAACATGAGTGTGTGATTTTGTGGAACAGTTCTTCAACCAGTGGGTAGCCAAGAGAGAGACATAAAGTCAACAAGCAGAAAGGATCAGGAAAAAGCTTCTGACAGTAAGAAGCCAATGAATGCTGAATAAAGACTCATGTTTTCCTTTTTAATGTTATTCAATCAATTCACAATCTGCTGTGTTGAAAATGATGCCGACGGGGGGGTCTACACTTCCAGATTAATTTGCATGTCATACCTGGGTTAAACAGTTTAAAGCATCAACATTCTCCTTTAAAACCCAAATCATTGGACGAGATACAAGAAGAGGAAGAAAGAGAGGAAGGAGGATGGAAAGAGAGGAAGCCAGAAGTTGGAGGGAGCACTTGAATTGTCTTAAATGTCATTCAACATACAACAATTTCATTATACCGCTTCTGCAGAACTACCACAAAAAAAGTTGAACATATCTCTAACAAACCTTCGTTTGCACTCCTAATTAACTGCAGCGTCAAATAACCTCCTCTGTGGCCAATCAAAGTGACTAGCTGATGACTCAGAAGCCAAATCACAGACCGTAACGGTAGAGGAAAATCACAGCAGTAATCCCACTGGCTGACTGACAACTGCAGTACGTCAGAAGGGGCTAGAAAAAGCCAGATTTGAAACCAAATCCTGGATCCTTTCTAAAGGTGGTGGGCTGTTAAAAAAGGCAGGTCAGTTGGTTGAGCTCTGAACTGGAGTGACTGGTTTCTTCACCAATTCTCTCTCTTCTTTGCTCCATTTACTAGAGCTTCCTCTTCTTTTGTTTTCTGCTTTTCCTTGCTCCCCTCTCTCTTCTTTTCTCCTGCACCCACTTCTTTTCTAATTATAAAAATGAATGGGCTGACTTCATGGACACAGTCATAGCTAAGAATTATTCTCTCTAATGACAGTTCCTAAGACTTCAGTATATTTTTGTCTACAGCTCCACTAAATCCTCATCCATGAAAGAGACGCAGAACTAACAGATAATTCAACGTGGCAGAAGGAAAGCAGTTTGTGCCCGCGGCCTGAATCGAAGTGTTTATGTGTTTGCGATCACGTTCGTGTGTTCGGTGAAAGGCTAAGAGGGTCTAGCTGACCAAGGGCTGTCTGCAGCGCCGTGTTCAGTCAGGCTGACCAGAGCAGAGCTGGCCTAATTAGCCTGAAGCTACCCTCTTCACATCCCATCATCTTCACAGGAGGGCCAACTGACAGACATCCAGAACCTCCGTTTCCCAGGAGACGGACGCTTCTTCAGTGATTGGAATGGCAACTTTACCGGCTGGGGAAGTGAATTTTTGCATACGTTTTCTGCTGAAGTGTGTTAAGCCAGACCGGAAAGCAATAGTTCCAGGATTGTTGCCACATGGTCAACATGATTTGCTCCTGAAAAAACAGGTGTTATACGTTCCTTAAAATACTTCAAAAGTTCTCAGACTTTTTCACTTTGTTGGTGGTTGCTGGTATTGGCATATAACCCTCAAATATGGATATACTTTTCAGCCATTAATAACTATGTATGTATTTAGAAACTTGTCTACATGTTGGCCGATCTGTTCATGCACCTGTAGATCTATTTACTCATTCACAATCAGTTACCCACCAATAATATCTCTATACTTGAGCACCTGTTTAGGCACATCCACAGCCCCAGCTGAGCAGTGACATTGTCTCCTAAGAATCAGTTGTTGGCCTCAAATGCTGCTAAACATACAGTAATATTTCCTCTCTTTTCCCCAAGGATTGGTTTGTTTGCCGGAGTTAGTGAACCTTAATGCCAGCCTGACTTTCTACCTTGTCTCTACTACTGGGGACTCAGAATGTTACACAAAGTCTTACCTTGTGTTTATTGTTTCTTTACCCCAGAGAAGCCTCCAATGGAGAATTACAGGTTCAGCACCAAACTGTGCTTCTCAAAGACAAATTACGTGTGTACAAGCCCACTCACAAATACACTTCTCTCTTTACGGGATATATTAGGGTTGCAAAAGCTGAAAAATGCGGTCACAACTGTGTTGGAGACAGAGACGAGCAGTGGTGACACATTTGGTACGGTCTGTGGTAACTCAATCCCCTCTTTTCCTCCCTCCCTCCCTCACCCCTCCACTGTGCTGCATCACATGAATGAGCTGATGCTGCTAATCTCTCTCCTACACAGAGAGCTCCGACTGTGGGATGACAGTCAGAGGCTAGAAGCTACAGATTCAGGCTGCACTTTAGCACACAGAAACAGGTGCAAACCTGTATGCACAAACACAATCATATTTTATATAAGCACATTAAAACATGAACTAAAGGAGGAAAGTTCTAATTCTAAACATTTTTCTTTCTGCAGAGAGCAATACAGGTGCATGTGTTAAGGTACTGCTTCTCTTTTTTACCATTCATTATGTGTTAGGTGAAGTGTAAAATGAATGACATATTACTGTATTTGTATCTATGTATGATCATTTCCTTTGGGTTTGACAATAAAGTGATTAATGAAGGGGAGAAACTTCATTTCACACTAAGACTGAACCCCAATCCCCCAAATCCCAGCTCATTTTACGCACCACCAGAGCCCACTTTTTACTTGGCCCACTCTCACACAATCTCACAGCTGTTTGAATCCCTCTCTCTCTCTCCCTCTCTTGCTCTCTCTCACACACATATCAACTGGTTGTACCCACACAGACAGAAAAATATGTATCTATGATCTAATTAATTATTTTTAATAAAAAATCTAAAACTAAAAATCAAGGAATAAGCGATCAAAAAAAATGAATGACTAAAACTTTATTGAATTTGTTAGCTTGTTCGGCGGTCGTCTCCTTCATTACAAGTCTGTGTGTTATTGTACACCATCTCACTGTTCAGTTTTCATTCACACAAAGCAGCCTTGTTTGTTTTGTGATGAGTGGATGAGTGTGGTTTGAGGAGCAAAAGAAAGAGCACTCAGAAGTTTGTGTGTGTGTGAGTGATGTGTGTGTGTGTGTGTGTGTGTGTGTGTGTGTGTGTGTGTGTGTGTGTGTGAGTGATGTGTGTGTGTGTGTGTGTGTGTGTGTGTGTGTGTGTGTGTGTGTGTGTGAGAGTGATGTGTGTGTGTGTGTGTGTGTGTGAGTGATGTGTGTGTGAGTGATGTGTGTGTGAGTGATGTGTGTGTGAGTGATGTGTGTGTGTGTGAGTGATGTGTGTGTGTGTGAGTGATGTGTGTGTGTGTGTGTGTGAGTGATGTGTGTGTGTGTGTGAGTGATGTGTGTGTGTGTGAGTGATGTGTGTGTGTGTGAGTGATGTGTGTGTTTGCACAACACACAGGAGAAAAGAAATCCGTTCCATTGTCCTTAATTCATTCAACCAATAAATCATGACAGTATCAACTGATAAAGTATGTAGTGTAGTATGTAGTATGCAGTATGCAGTATGTAGTGTAGTATGCAGCATGTATTGTAGTATAGTATGCAGTATGCTGTATGTAGTATAGTATACCATATGTAGTATAGTATGCAGTATGTAGTATAGTATGCTGTATGCAGTATAGTATGCAGTATGTAGTATAGTATACCGTATGTAGTATAGTATGCAGTATGTAGTATAGTATGCAGTATGTAGTATAATATGCTGTATGCAGTATAGTATGCAGTATACAGTATGTAGTATAGTAAGCAGTATGCTGTATGTAGTATAGTATGCAGTATGTAGTATAGTATGCTGTATGTAGTATGTAGTATAGTATGCAGTATGTAGTATAGTATGCAGTATGCAGTATGTAGTATAGTATGCAGTATGTAGTATAGTATGCAGTATGTAGTATAGTATGCAGTATGCAGTATGTAGTATAGTATGCAGTATGTAGTATAGTATACCATATGTAGTATAGTATGCAGTATGTAGTATAGTATGCTGTATGCAGTATAGTATGCAGTATGTAGTATAGTATACCGTATGTAGTATAGTATGCAGTATGTAGTATAGTATGCAGTATGTAGTATAGTATGCAGTATGTAGTATAATATGCTGTATGCAGTATAGTATGCAGTATACAGTATGTAGTATAGTAAGCAGTATGCTGTATGTAGTATAGTATGCAGTATGTAGTATAGTATGCTGTATGTAGTATGTAGTATAGTATGCAGTATGTAGTATAGTATGCAGTATGCAGTATGTAGTATAGTATGCAGTATGTAGTATAGTATGCAGTATGTAGTATAGTATGCAGTATGCAGTATGTAGTATAGTATGCAGTATGTAGTATAGTATGCAGTATGCAGTATGTAGTATAGTATGCAGTATGTAGTATAGTATGCAGTATGCAGTATGTAGTATAGTATGCAGTATGTAGTATATTATGCAGTATGTAGTATAGTATGCAGTATGCAGTATGTAGTATAGTATGCAGTATGTAGTATATTATGCAGTATGTAGTATAGTATGCAGTATGTAGTATAGTATGCAGTATGTAGTATAGTATGCAGTATGTAGTATAGTATGCAGTATGTAGTATAGTATGCAGTATGCAGTATGTAGTATATTATGCAGTATGTAGTATAGTATGCAGTATGTAGTATAGTATGCAGTATGTAGTATAGTATGCAGTATGTAGTATAGTATGCAGTATGTAGTATAGTATGCAGTATGCAGTATGTAGTATAGTATGCAGTATGTAGTATAGTATGCAGTATGTAGTATAGTATGCAGTATGCAGTATGTAGTATAGTATGCAGTATGCAGTATGTAGTATAGTATGCAGTATGCAGTATGTAGTATAGTATGCTGTATGTAGTATAGTATGCTGTATGTAGTATAGTATGCTGTATGTAGTATAGCAGGGGTCACCAACCTTTTTGAACCTGAGGGCTACTTCATGGGTACTGAGTCATACGAAGGGCACCCAGTTTGATACACTCTTCTGAAATAACAAATTTGCTCTGTTTGCCTTTAGTTATATATTATTATTAATGATTAATGATACTCATCTATGTGAAGACACTGATAATTTTTACAAAATAATCTTTTACATTTCATGAATACTCTTTTGAATGGAACACCATTTTCCCAATTTAATTTTTTAGAACAGGCCTGCGGGCGCCTCATATGGTCCTTGCGGGCGACCTGGTGCCGCGGGCACTGTGTTGGTGACCCCTGTAGTATAGTATGCAGTATGCAGTATGTAGTATAATATACAGTATGCAGTATAGTATGCAGTATACAGTATGTAGTATAGTATGCTGTATGCTGTATGTAGTATAGTGTGCAGTATGCTGTATTTAGTATAGTATGCAGTATGTAGTATAGTATACAGTATGTAGTATAGTATGCAGTATGTAGTATAGTATGCAGTATGCTGTATGTAGTATAATATACAGTATGCAGTATAGTATGCAGTATACAGTATGTAGTATAGTATGCAGTATGCTGTATGTAGTATAGTATGCAGTATGCTGTATGTAGTATAGTATGCAGTATGCTGTATGTAGTATTGTATACAGTATGTAGTATAGTATGCAGTATGTAGTATAGTATACATTATGCAGTATAGTATGCAGTATGCTGTATGTAGTATAGTATACAGTATGCTGTATGTAGTGTAGTATGTAGTATGCTGTATGTAGTATGCAGTATACAGTATGTAGTATAGTATGCAGTATGCTGTATGTAGTATAGTATGCATATATGCATTATGGGGGTCTATACTCTATGTGCAGTACGTTTAGGTGAAATTGTATAAATAAATATTTAGCTTGGATTGTGTTAGTGGTACTCTTACGTAAGGGTTTGAATCTACTAACACCACAGAGCAAAGCTAATTCAAAGTCAAAGATGTCAACACAAAGGCATCATTATTTGAAATCTGTCTGACAAGAAACAGCCTACAAAGTATAAATACTTCAGAAAGACTTACTGAATATTTAACCAAATCTCGGCACAGAAGTCAACAACTGAAAAGTCATTTCCCTGTGGACAACATGTGTTTTCTGTGTGTGTATTTTTGTGCTTTCAGGTGCTTTGCTGTGTTCATCAATGCAAGATAGATGGTTGAGCCTGCAGTGTGTGAGCATGTATTCTCAGAGAATCACGTTCAGGTGAACAAATGGCTTGCAGTGTCATCATCATTTTACATAAAGCGTCTCTTCCTCCTCAAAGCCATGATTGTAATTACAACCAACACGGCTGAGGGAGGACAAGGGGTGCGGGGGCGGATAGACAAGGTACAAGAGAAGTAGTGAAGAGGTAGAAAGAGAAGAGGTAGCACCCAGGGGCATCACGTGGATGAATTGAATTCTGCTTTCTGCCACAGTGTCACTAGGCCACTACTGCGATGTGCTTCTAGAAACAGAGGTAAAAAATAGAGAGACATGGTGAAAGACTGTCCGAAACAATCGCATCCTGCATTCTGCCTACAAGTACAATACTTGGGTGGAGGGGATCAGCCTCAGCATCAGCCCAAATCCGCAACAGGAAATCACAGCTGGATCATAGAATCTTCCAGGAACGCCAAAATCACCGCTATGCCCTCCTCCTTTCAAACCCTCCTGTTGTATGCCAGCCGACAAATTGTTCCCTCAAAAGAAGAGTGCTGGCCGTAGATGAAGTGGAACAATTAATTTCACGCTTGTCCTCCCTGCCTCAAAAGCATGTTGGTCTGAGTCCCGTATCTGGTGGCACAGAGACACTCCCCGCAGATTGTAAAACACACACGAACATACACTCAGAAGCACACACACACACACACACACACACACACACACACACACACACACACACACACACACACACACACACACACACACACACACACACACACACACAGACGAAATGTGACTTAAACACTTAGCGTAAATGCTAATCACACAGGCCTTAAAACAAGACATCTTTAAACTCAAGGATCATAAACTTCTCCTGTCCGACTGGCTACACCACCATTGCTGCTCCAATCACAACGATGTAATCTATCAGTGGGGCTGATTACGGTATTGATCATAACGCAGGGTGTCTCAAAGACGGATCAATGCACAGTGAATGGATGGGGAGGATCATCAGAACACATGCGCGCACAAAAAGCTCTGACAGACCACTCAATCATATGGTTAGAAGAGGGAAGCTTCAGGAAATAGACTGAAGGATTTTCATTGGGGTCCGTCAGCCTCGAAGTAAGGGGCAAAAAAATGCTGCGACAGGAGAGTAAATTTCACCTCGAATTTGTTCCTGAGAAGTTCTGGTCTTTCTTGTTGCCCTGCTTAGTCCCATCAGAAGGAATTAGAACAACACCTATTGATAACATCCTGATTCAAATCACAGAACTCATTTTGATGAATATTCCACAATTTTTTAGCAACTTTATCAAAGCTCCTGTGAGGAACTTTTAATTAGCGTTGATTTTGGCGCCCCCTGTAGAAAGTGTTACATCTTACCCCCAATTCACACGGGATCCGTTTCTGGAACGTCAGCGCAGCAGAGCGCACTCATGATCAGCTGCACACACATCACAGGAGAATTACAAGATCACGCGGGAATAAAGAGAAAAACATGCAAACAACATGTTGCTTTGTCTTTCTGGGGATGAATCGTTGTTCGTTTGGTGCCTGTTTTGACATAATGTTGATAAAGTGATGGAAAATACGATTGCGAGTCCGTATATTGTGTTTTATTTTGAAATTGGCCGGATGCTCTGTGCTTTTCCTTGTCTGACTTGCTGTCCGGGTTGTCATATTCTGTCCAGCTTGACGCGCGCTTGCAGCGTACTCTGTTGAAAATATACCTGCAGCGTATTTGAAACAGAGCAGAGCGTAGTGGCGCTGGTGGCACGCTCCAGAGATGGACTGCAGCGCTCGCTGTGTGAACACAATGATTGACTAGAATGGCAGTTAACTACGGCGTAGTATGTGGCGCTGACGGACTGCGGCGAGCACGGAGTATTAATTAATAATGTGAATTGGGGGTCATCTTGTCCTGTAAATGTGCAAGCAGTGTTTTTTCTCACCTGCTGTTGTTTTAACAAATGTTTCACTCACAGTAAACTTATAGGCCATTTCTGTTGCTCCACCAAACAGAGACCTTTTGAAAGATTGTAGGCCTACCAGTCCCGGCTGATGAGACACTGTTAGATCAGCCTTCAGGCTGGTTAACATAATCTCTGAACTCAACCACACTCTGAACAGTGAATTTACATTGGTACCATCAAACCTGAGATACAGGGTTTCACATTTTAAAGAGGTCAGCGTTGTACTGTACACCAGTCAATCCTAAAATGATATATAGCTCAATCTCAGATCATACGAGCGTTAAAGGGCCTTCAAAGCCTATCCTAGGTATGTCAAATGTACCTTTCCGTTTTTATGATGCAAATAAAGACAAGTTTTAGACTTTCATATCAATCAGTCAACTCATAAATAAATGGGGGATTGGTTAAAGTAAAAGAGAACTTCATTCTGCCTTGTGTCAGGCGTAATTATGGTCCAAATCTCTTTGCTTTTGATTGATCAGTGCCCTATAAAGCACAGACGGATAACAACAGTTAAGTAATGACCCTCCAAGTCTCTCTTTATCATCACTGTTACACTGAAACCAGTGACAGCTGCAGTAAATCTGTGATCATCACAAGATCTAAGATCTGACTGACTGTTGAAAACAGTAAATAGTTTCATTAACAACTGCGCAGGGAGTCTTCAAGTGCAGTAAAAAAAATTATATTTATTATCTTCAGGGAGTGGAAGTGTTCAGTGACACAAACTATTCCCTCACAGTGGCTGTGCACACAAAAAGTAACGCGTCAGCGAAAACTGATTGTCCAATATACAGACTTGGACACTTGGACTCCAATTTATAAATAATACTCAGGGGCTTGCGGAAAAAAAGCAGGGTTAAAGTCAGGGTGAAATGTGGCTGTTTGCATTCACACATGCAGCTCATATTGAAACTTTTCAGGAGAATTGTGTATGTGTGAAAACAACGTAAAGGACACAATTAACGGCTGTGAAATGAAATCTCTTCAATTTCAATTGTCAGCATTCAGAACTGAGAGAAATCTTAACTTGTTTTTTTGATTTGTAACACGATGTTATTAGTTTGAGAAGTGTATGAACTGACACTAGTCCAGCCAACAATTGTTGAGGGCATTTAAAGAACAAAGGTCCCACATTCGATGGTTTTTATGGAGAAATAGCATACCGTCCATGCCGAGTAAAAAGATGTGTGAATTTCATTTTAATGCCATTGTACAGTTGGCATGTATTGATGTGTTGATGTTTTTAGAGTTTGTCTCCTGCACAGGGACTACAGATGTAAACTAGCTTCTAGCTAACTCTGGTACAGCTAATAGGCTGTACACTGTCCCTGTCAGAATAAACAAATAAATACATCCAATAAATGCAAAACATGACAATAACAATCTAAAATGAGAGCAGATTTGATTAGCATCTCAAACTTCAGCTACATCATCTCTCTATTGCTTGTCTTTTGTGTGATAGTTTGTTATGTGTAATTTGTAGAGCGGCTCTACTGTTCTGACTTCATTATCTGATAAACTGTCAATCATATATCATACCAGGAACTCTGGGAAATGACCATAGAGCTTTAATGTTATTGACAATTAAAATGAAAATTGTATAAATAAAAATGAAAGTAATTGCCTTTGTCAGTTTCCCTCCATTATTAACAGACATTAGCTTTGACAAATATTGAACCCTTTACACAACATGTTGGTTTGTTTTTTTCAGGAAAATTTAAATCACTTCAACACCGCAACCATTTCACTAGTGTGTGTGTGTGTGTGTGTGTGTGTGTGTGTGTGTGCGCGTGTGTGTTTTATATGTGGGTTTGTGAGTATGTGAAAGTTCTTCTACTGTGATCCAGTGTTTAAAGGCTGCCTGAGGGATATTGAGAGGAACATTGGAATAACAGCTGTACAACACTAACACACACACACACACACACACACACACACACACACCTTATGGCATTGCTAGTAGTGACACTCAGGAGTTTGTCCCTGGGTGCACTGCTTCTGTTGGGTATGCACCATTGCCCCTAAAAGTGGGTGCCAAATCCCTGCTCTGTCTAATGACCGCCATCTTTCAATGTCCTTGCATGCCTCGCCATCATGGTGTGCCCCCTGCCTACACACGCACGCACGCACGCGCGCGCGCGCGCGCGCGCGCACGCACACACACACACACACACACACACACACACACACACACACACACACACACACACACACACACACACACACACACACACACACACACACACACACACACACACACACACACACACACACACACACACACACACACACACACACACACACACACACACACACACACACACACTATGGAGGGCGGATTGGTTCAGCTGCTGCACGCCGCACGCACGTACGCGCGTGTGATTATTTCATAAAAGTCCCACACGTACACACGCGCGTGCGGTGTGTAAGTACTACACGCAGCTTGACTTACAGACGCACGCACATACGTGTGTTCTTATTTAAGTGTCACGCATACACACGCGCGTTTTTTTTTTTTTTTTTTCAGTCACTCCAGGCGGACTGAAGTCCCATACTCAAGCCGGGCCACAGTACCGATAGCCGGGCAGCCAACTCAACAAAGCCTTGTCAACCAGACCTCATTTCTCAAAGTTGTGTGGTTTTTTATAGCCTACATGTTATAAAGTCGTGTTTGTGGACAATAGACAGCGGGGCATAGCCCCAGAGAAACGCTGCTCCGGTGATGTTGATCAGTATGGGGTATGATATAATAAATCCACTTCCCCGTCCTCTCGCATCTGTGAGCGTCCATCTGTAGAGACCTCGGCGGGGATTCAGTGAGCGCAGTCCCGGTATGCCTGGAGCCAAGCCCGGCAGCTCGCTACGGTCCTCCCCGGAGTCAAACGGAACGTGCATCGTTTTAAACTATAGCCTATTAAAACTACAAACTCTTAAACCAGGCAAGGCGATTGACAACAAGCCTTCTCTCTCCTTTGTATAAAAATCGGAGATAGAATGAAAATATTAACAGCAGATTTCAGATTTATCCGCTGATTCTCAAAGCATCAGAAACGTTTCCTTCAGCGTTGCGCACTGCAGTCTGATCAGCTTCACGTTCTTCAACTAATTAAACTCAGTGAAACGAATTTTAATATGAGCGTGGCAGTCCGTTCTTCTACCTGTCCATACTATCATAATCTAACGCTGTCAGTGACTTTATCTCTCCATGCGTAATTCAAGGAAGCATTTTAGCGCTGCTCCGCGGCTCTGTATGATCGGGCCGCCTGTGAGGGATATTGTTTTCGGATATAAGGAAATGTTCCGTTATAATGACATATACAGTGTGATGAAAGCTGGTGATGGAGGCACAACAACTGGCTGCTTAACCAGCTGAGCCGGCTCGCGGGCCGTGAGTTTGGCACATATGAACTAGAAAATACTATGATCCATATGATTCACGAACCCCGCTCTGCCAAATGATAAACTCATAATCGCTGCGCTAACAGCCCTGCTAAACTCTCTAATCAAATCTTCCTGATCATATAGATAACACCGCCTGAAGTGATTGAAAAAAAAAACACACACGCACGAACACGCGTCTGTAAGTCAAGCTGCGTGTAGTACTTACACACCGCACGCGCGTGTGTACGCGTGACACTTAAAACAAATCACACGTATGTGCGTGCGTCTGTAAGTCAAGCTGCGTGTAGTACTTACACCCTGCACGCGCGTGTGTACGTGTGGGACTTTTATGAAATAATCACACGTGCGTACGTGCGTGCGGCGTGTAGCAGCTGAACCATTCCGCCCTCCACACACACACACACACACACACACACACACACACACACACACACACACACACACACACACACACACACAAAGCTCTAAAAGAGATGGGGATGACATCATGTAAGCCACCATGAGAACATATCTACCCTAAAAGGCAGACTCTCCCTTTCAAAAGTTAAGAAGCTGAAAAAGAAGTAGCCTCTGTATAATTTCCCTCCACTTTTTCTTTCATGCACCCATAATTCACTTCCACCAACAAAAAAAACAAACTAAAAGCACCAAGAGCAGGTCTAATCTGTTCACATGGAACTGATTAATAGTCCACACTCTATCTGTAGTTGCCTGCATTCAGTTGGTTTCAGCAGAGTTGTGGAAAACATTTTTCATGCTTAGCAGCATGCACAATGTGGCCCACTGCTTCCCCATTCCCCTCCACTCATTCACACAGTCTCCAATTGATTCTAGCAGCAGTCGGCGTGAAAGTGGAAGGAGAGAGCAAAACATTGGCGTGGCTGTAGTATAAAGCTCAAATTCATCCTTGCAAGTGGACATTTATTATCGGGAAGTTACACTTTTTGGGCAGCACTGTGATTGGAGTTTGCTTTTGAAAGCCAAACAAAAGAATGGTAGAACTCTTTTTTTAGAACATTGATGAGTGCACTCTGGGAAGTTGTGATAAACTTGTTTAAATAGTGAACAATTCAAGATTGATGTAGATCCTCAAATATCAATTAAAGATGAAACTTAAGAGGCAACAACAAGTCGGTACGCATTTAAAGTGTACATTTCATTTCATTTATTGATGCTGGAATTTTGGGAGGATACCTAAATGAATATGTGGTTGTTTTAAAATATATCTAAAAATGTCATCAACACAGTGTAGACTTCTTACTTTGCACCTCTATTTCTTAGCCTCAGTATCTGTCTTTGTTACTGCACATCCCATCAACAACACCATTTAATCAATACAGCTTTACGTTGATCCATACTGATCCTCTGTGTCTAAGTAATCTTCTGTCATCCAATCAGTGCTCAGCATTACCACAGTGTAACCTGCACATTAGCAAGCACAGAATTATAGGAAATAAATGCAGTGCATTAGACACAAAAGAAATTAACAAACTGATAGCGGGAGAAAAGTTTAGATAGAGGAGCATGTTCTTGCATCCAACAGAGGTGTTCTTACATTGTTGTTTATGCAAAACTGTAAACCTCCACCTTGTGTTGGCAAGTAAGTGTGTGTGTGTGTGTGTGTGTGTGTGTGTGTGTGTGTGTGTGTGTGTGTGTGTGTGTGTGTGTGTGTGTGTGTGACAGATGATAGAAAGTGCAGGTGAAGGTCGTGAGGAGGACGTTGCAATGTTGTCACTCTCAGCTGGATTTTGGCAGCACTCTCTCAGTCTTTGAGAAGTGTTGTGTAAATGGGGCGCAGTGCAGGGCTCCATAAAGTCAGCCAAACCAAGTGTGTGTTTGCGTGCGTGTGAATTTGTGTGTGTGTGTGTGTGTGTGTGTAAGTTTGCAGAGTTGATGCAGAAGCAGACGGGGTGGCTTGGGACACGTATTGAGGGCACCCAAGAGTGCAGCGAGTGCACGACTTTGTGCGAGACCAGCGGAACTTCTTGGCGTGTCCCAGGATCCCCTCCCATGTATTCTTTAGTGCCGAAGCTGCATCCTATCCATTATTAAAGCAGAGGGATGGAGGGAGAGGAGGAGAAACTTACAGAGAAAATGTGAGAGGGAAGGGCGAGACAAAAAAAAACAATAATTGGGGGAAGCACAAGAGTGCAAAAACACTTGGGTGAATTTGTTGACAGACGGGTTGAAGAGAGAAAGTGACAGAAACTGAAAACAAAAGAAGAAATGAGTTTAATTCTGAGTATAAAATAGGTTAAGGAAATATTAGGAGGTATTTGTGATTGATGGAGTAGCTGTACTGGCTCTGATGTCCTTTCTTCTTTTTAGTGTTTTGCTTTATTGCGACCATCTTTACCTACAGCACGCAGACTGAACCATAACAAGCCGCAGGATGATTGATGTGGACAGCAGCAAGTCACAGACAGTCCTTCACACAACAATGCACACGTTAATGTGCTTAATAGCAATAGACCCACCCCTTTTGCAAGTTACTGAATGTTTACTCTGCATGCAGTCGAGTCTGGAGCACATCAGGTGAACAATCTGTCATAATTACGGAAATCTGTGAGTGTGTGTGTGTGTGTGTGTGTGTGTGTGTGTGTGTGTGTGTGTGCGTGTGCGTGTGTGTGTGTGTGTGTGTGTCTATTAATGTCCGGTGCAGCCACGGTGAGATGCTCTTTATCTGCAAGCAAACAGAGGCAGAGGCAGACCTGAGCAGCCGATGACAGATGACAGTGGAGATTAATCTTCAGCGTTCACATTCATCATCCAAGCAGCACAGAGCACAAGGTGTTATACACACTTTGTGTGTGTGGGTGTCTGCAGAAAGTTCAGAAAGCAGGAAGAAAAATCAGCTTCCTTACAAAACAAGAATCAGCTACTAAATTGAATGCTTTTCGAGCTGGTGCCTGGACTTAGTGGGGATAAATCAAAGAGGTGAAGCGCACTACAAATCATCAAAAGACACTTGATTTTCTAAGCCCACAAACACGGCGTCAGCAATGTGCTCTTTAAGAATTTAAGTTCTTTAATCCGGTAGCAAAGGGGCCTCACTTCTTGCTCCAGAGCCCTTCACAGTAAAGGCTTGCTGTTTGATTCGCAGTGGCTTTTCTCATGCTTTTCTCACCAACAAAGCACTAATTACAGTATGAGTGAGTGGCTGTGTTGACTAAAGCTGGCCTGCGAGGACATGAAAGTAGACTGGCACAGGCTGCAAACTCCCGCCTGCAAACGCTGTAATTAACTCTGTGACACCATATTCCTCCTTCTCCTTTTCCTTCTCTTTCTCTCTCTCTTTGACACACAACACACCTATCTCCTCCCGCTGTCTAGCAGAGGAATTAAATCTAGCGACATCATGCTTTGGTCAATGAGAACAAGAGAGGGCGGGAGCAGGAAGCAGGAGAGGAGATGGGAGGGTAAGGGGGAGGTTAGGGGAAAGAGGGACAGTTGTCAGTACACACCCATCCACACCTCTCACCCCTCCCTCACCTCATCGGCAGCCGTGCTGAACCAAACCTGACAGCTATTCAATTTTCCCAAAGCTAAATGTAATCTGCAGCCGTCTCCCCCGCACTGACACACTGTTACACTGGAACGCCTCAGCCATCACACACCCCTGGCATCAGATAGGCACCATCACACTTACTTTCCCCAACACTTTCTCTCTCTCTCTCTCAAACACACACACACACACACACACACACACACACACACACACACGTAATTCATGGGGTTAGAAAGACAAATAGAGGGCAAAAAGAGGAACACGAAAAACTATTTTTCAGATGAGCTAAAAGAAAAATGGATAACAAAAAAGTCATTGTAATTCCTTATTGACATGAAAAATTGTGCTTCACAGATGATGAAAGCTTTTATTTATTTAAACTTTTTCCATCGTGTGTGGTGTGTCTACAAGGCTTCCCCAAGAATACATTTGAGTGGACAAATATAAGATCTCTTTAGTGTAATTTGTGGGTATTTCTGATTGTTTTTTAAATGTAATTGAAGTGCTGAATCTCAAAATAAAACTCGAAGAGACATTCTGTCAAGCACAAATAAAACATCACAATATTACATCGTCACTTATTTTAAAAGGGACATTTGTAGAGGAAATGAAGGGCACTTTAAGCCACATCAATTTCCTCTTCACCAGTATAAAAAACACAATTATTTGTAAATTAAAAAAACAAACAAAATCAAATTAAAACTTAAAGTGGCGTTTAATTCAAGTCCTCAGTGGATAAAAACTCGCACTGCAGTTCTGCACACAGCGTGACTCATTCTTCCACTGTTGTCGTCCAAATATGTAATTAATTTTAAATGAACGTGAAAAACTGAAATGCATAATCACTTTCACTCATGAATTAAATAATTAGTCATGCTCTTAAATCTGGTTAGCGTAACTAAAATACATATTCAGAACAAAAATAGATCATTTCAACAGACCAACATAGGAAACTGCTTCTGGAAGAATGAGATGATGTTTGTGAAACAAGTGTCGTAGGAAGGTCTTATAGATAGATCGGGAAACATTACCACCGTGTGCCAATAACCTCATCATAGGAGACAAAATTACTATTCTCTTGTGTTTACAAGGTTCTCTGGAAACCAAAAAGATAACGTAGAAAAACAAGGTTTCACGCAAAACCGACTGGTTGCAAGCAAACAGAAGCCTTTTTTATTAGCATGAAACTGCAAAACAAAGACTCTTAAAGCTCCTGTGAGGAGTTTTGAACCAGAAATGAAACAGTCTGAAATGCCTCTAAAAAGGCAAAGACCATCAGTGGCATGATTTATTGTTTCTATAGGACTATAGTATTTTTTTAATGCCTGTATCAATGTCAAACGGAATCACAGAATGCTGCAGAAACAGCCTGACATGTTTCCATTGCAAAGATTCTCAAGTGAGTGATAAGTCTGACTGTTAAAAGACGGCAGGAAGAGATTTTTCAGAAGGTTTTGAATTGCTCTTTACTGATCTTGTACATGACAAGTTCAGCAGACGGATAAGAGGAAGTGATTTGTCCACAGGGGGGCGCCAAAAAATTGACGAGAACCAAAAGTTTGATTGCGTTCAGTGCAAAAAAAACACCCTAGGTGACAGTTCCAGGGTTTTTCTTTGTGATCGTGTTGCAGGATTACCAGACCGATATGTAAAGTAGATTGGTCATTGTTTGTTTTTTTTACCATGTTTTATTTGATACTCGTACTTTTATTTGATGTAAATTAAATGCTAAGTGGCATAAGCAGAGGCCTGGCTCCATCACTGGGTACAAATGAAACCCGTTCCTCTACAGCTGTTCTGTTACTCATTCTCTGTACTCTATAAACTCAGCACGCACATGTTGCATCTGTCTCAGCTTTTTGCCTCTTCACTCCACTGGACAGCTTCAGGGATATTTTTTTTTTTATTCGCTGCTATTTTTGAGGAACCGCTGCGCCTTGTCTTCTTTGACCTAAACTTGAGGAATATTTTGTGCAGACAATGTCAGAGTCCTGCTGTGGTAAAGCAGAACGGTACATGCACCGCACCCGGACACACACTCTTCCTCCCCGTACCAGCAAATCGATTCCAGCATACACTTGTCACACATCATTACATCTTCCTATCATCCTCTGCTATATACAGTATGCGCCTCTGAGTGTGAGAGAGGCAATGTGTGTGTGTGTGAATGAGCATGCTTCTACTAGGTATGCAAACCTAACACACACACACACACACACACACACACACACACACACTGCAACACACACAAACTACACGCATATACACCTGCTGAGAATTCCTCCCCCTCAGGACCTGCTTATGCTTTGAAACAGAAAAGGAGACATGTAGGGTCAACTTTCAGACTTAGAGCCGCAGAAACATCATTTGTCTTATGTCTTCCATTACCAAAAGGCTTCAAGTTATGTCTGCGTGGAATAATGTCCCCCTACTTTGATTCCAGAGAGCCATAAACAGCAGTGAGGTGAAAACTAGTCCAGCCGACAACACACGGACACACACACACACACGGGGCATAACAGCCAGGCTAGCTCATATAGACAGGTTGCTCAATGATACATGAAATTAAAGATTTGAACAGAATAGCAGTGAAGAGGGTAAAACACACAGAGCTAATTCCAGCTATCAGTGGGAGATGTTTAATGTGACTCAAGTCTTCTTTTCTTTATGTGGCTGTGTGTGTGTGTACACAATAACTGTACACACATAGATTGTGCATTGTCATGTTCGTACATACAGTGATAAGAAACCTGATAGGATCTGATCTGTGTAACTATTTGAAGGCATTATTGATCAGGTTTTCTTCTTCTTCAGACACACACACACACACACACACACACATATATATGCCCTGACTGTATAACCTTGAAACACGAGACGTTTCCGATGGAAACAGGAAGCGGGCCATGGCGAGGGAAGAGAGGACAAATCAGGACAGGAATTGAAAGAGGACATGGTGGGGGGGGGGGGCTATAGTGCGAGAGGACTTAAAAAAAAAGATGTAATGCAGAATCATTTCACTATTACAGGTCAAAAAATGTGTTAAAAACTGGCCCTACGAGCCGCCCTCACACTGACTGAAACATTAGAAATCATCTGCATGATACATTTTTATTCAAAAACTCGTCTTACCGTTTTTGGATTGTGGCTGTCAATAAAAAAACAAAGTCCATTAACTGTATCATTTGATGTTTTTAATTATCATTTACCAAACGGTTGTACTGTTTTTGAAATAGCTCTCACTTGAGATGATTAAATTGGAACTTAAATCAAGCATCAAATTAAAACTGAGTTGGCACAAAGAGAGAATCAATTTCTGATTGTAATAAATTGCCACTTGGAACACAGAATAACAGCACGACACACATTAAACACAAAAGTTTAAAAGAAAGGAATAAAATAAAACCTGATGAGCACTGTAGTACCCTGATGTTTTGTTAACTGCACTAATAGGTTTGTACATCGTCATCAGGTAGCTTTTCAAAATGTTACGATGGTTTTCACTTCACAAAGTTAAAGCGACAGAAAACATGTTTTATACAGGGTCGGCAGAATAAACAAAGAGAATACAATGTTTGTATAATTTGTATGTACGCTTTGATGAGCTGTTTCAACCCTTTTTTTGTTCAATTAAACAGCCTGTACGTTGGGAGAATTTCTCCTCACTGTCTATGTTTTCAGCCTGACTCAGGCTAAGTTGGATATTAGTGTAGTACTGTATTTATGTGTGTGTTTGTGTGGGACTAATGCAGAGGTATGGTTATTTCCAGGGGAGTATTGTTACGCTAGGGTCAGAGAGATATCTGAAGAGAGAGTGAGTCCATCTGTCCCCCCCGCCCAGGGGAAATACACACAAACAAGCACTTCAACACACACACACACACGCACACACACAAGCCATGGTCCTTTCTGGTTAGTACCATCCTCCAATCTCTGAACAACAGTGTACATCCCTCTTTCTTTCTGCCCATTTAAAAGCATATGTGCCCTCAGGGAAACTGTGGTCCCTCCTCAGCTTTTGTAGAAGAGTTACCAGACTGCTCCGGCTCCACAATAGAGCACGGTAAACAGGACAACAACTGCATGTGTGCATTAATATACCATGCACATCTGAGGGTACCATGCGATCACCAGTTTGCTGTGAAAGATGCACTTTTCCCACAAAAGAGGTCTCCAGTCTTTTTCTTTGCTCAATTAACCCTGCGGCCTTCATTTGCATTTCATAAAGAGGTCGTCACTCTGTGGGAGGGTTATCTGCTTTTTGGAGGCAGAAAAAAGATGAGAAGGGGGAACAGTTTTTTTATCCTGTTAGAGAGATAACAGCGCAGCACTATAGCTTCTGATGAAATATACGCTGTATGCTCATGTGTGTCTATGTGAGTGTGCATGTGAATATAAACTCTGTGGTAGCGTGCATACATTTCTGTGAGTGCAGGTTTGTGTTCTGGTTGCCTCATCACATACAAACTCTAATTCAGCATGTATATACCGCCTTAGCTGCAGGAGCACCACAGTTTGTCTCTGCAAACCACCAGACCCCCAAGCACACATTATGTGTGTGCACCAGCTGAAAGGTTAGCACCAGCCTGGCCCTTTATCCACCCCGCTATCCATTAGCCACTTTTAACTCGTGCTTCATCAACTGACCCTCCATTAGAAAAATTTGCATTCCATCACTCTCAAATCTTGCATAAATGGCACACAGCAGAGAGAACTGGGAAGGGGAGAGACTGCAGAGAGTTATGGAAAAAGGTAAGGAGTTGTTTGAAATGAAATGAACATTCAGTTAAGAAAAAGCACTTCCCAGAGAGTGTGTGTTTATGTGTTTGAATGTATCTGTTAGAGTGCTTGACAATTGGACAACCATTTAAAAAGGCACGTTCAGTATAAGCTTTTTAAATCAGTGCCTACCTAGTCGACATGCATTACCAATTCTGAAGTGGCTAAAAAGCGCAGGTCCTGCTGTGTGAGAGATGAAGAGTGACATTTCTCTCAACTCGAAAAAATTACTCAGCAGCAGTTATTTCCTCTCATAAGCTGGTCTTTCACATCCACACTGCAATTTTGAAAGTCTCTCAAAGAGGCATATGAGCTTTAAATAAACTGTTGCTTTACTTGAAGTAGCACATCCTTTCAGCTTTGCAAAAAAAAAAAAGTGTAACTCAAGAGTGTATCCCAGTGTGTTCTTACAAAGCTGGCTGATATAGAAAAATGTCTTAAAAAAAAAAATGGAAACATTTCATGGACAGGAGAGCCACTTTTCTCTCCTCTCTTCTCAATATTTTGTGCAAGTCAAACCACCCACCCTGTTCAAGTTCAATTGTATGGACATTTAAATAGTACCTACAAAAATGTAACGGTTTACAATAAAACTGCTCACCTTCTGCAGCAGCTGGGAGCCAGAGTACTTTGCAGAGATGGACTTCATCTCCCCACCAAACGCTGAAGCCCAGAGCTTCACCCTGCAGGCAGCAACCGCACAGAAAATGGAACATCTTACACATTGTAAAAAAACAGCGAACAGCTAAGCTACAATACTTTGAGTCATAACCGACGTTTGGGGCACATTTTGCAAGAGCTTGCAATCCTACCAATTTCATATTTGTATGCTATATCTGAAACGTGGGGACAACTGAGGCACCAAACTAGTTAAACAAACCCTCAATTACCATCTTGAACAGTATAATATTTTTTTGCTCTAATATGTTAGTAGAGACACACAGCTGGCACATTTTGAACTCACATTCCGCTTAGAAACTTGGAAAACCAAATGATACGCGGCACCTCTGCGTAAAAGATGTTCTACTTACACGGACGGAGGGATGCTCTGGTGAGTTCCTTCCACTCCGTTGACCCTGGTGCTTAGAGTTGAGAAAAGTAAAATGAAACAGGCACCGGAAATCACACAGCTCCTGTCCACCAGCATCTTGGGCAAAAAGACACCCTCCTCACACACAGAGTGCGAGTTTTGGGCTTGTAATGCCCCCGTTAATTTGTTTCTCCTCCAGGGAATCCAGAAATTAAAAAGGGGGAAGAGGGAATAAAAGTCACCTGTGCTGGCTAACTAAGTCGTTCATAGCAATCTTTTTTTAGTTGTTCTCGGATAAACGGCAGGTTCCTCCACAGCTGTGGGAGTTCCCGAAAGTGTCGCGGTGTGGTCCCGCTGCCCGGTGCCCGGTGCTGCGTTCACGGCTCTGCTGCTCGGCGGAGAGTCGACCCTCTCGGAAGGGAAAGTCCGTAGACGCTATGTATGCTATTTGACCGACCTCGCCCACAGAGAGCACAGAGTGGAGGTTCAAGTGGGAACCGGGGAGAACATCAAACGACGCCGCGCACGAGAGCACGCCTACTCCTCGCGAGTGATGCGACTAGCCTCCTCTCTCACACCCTCCGTCTCTCCCTCACTTTCTCTCCTCCTCACTCTGAGGAGCTGAGGAAAGGCTGTTGAAGATGCTGTTTTGTTGAATTGCGACATACTTCTGCCTCACTCTCTCTTTCTCTCCGACTCATAGGCTACAATAGCCTTTAGCTTTCAGGATCAAACTATGCACTTGATTCCCCTGCCACTGATGGAGGAATTACAGCCAAAGTCCTGGCAAAGGACAGAGAGTGGGGGCAGAGAAAAGAAACTCAGAGAGTAAATGGGAGGAGGGAGGGAAGGGCCAGATAAGTCAGTTATGCTGCATAAAAGCAAAATGCACTATGTGGTGTGGCACTGGAAGTGTGTGTTCGTACAGTATGGGCTGTGTAGGAGGAGGAGAGCCTCCAGGCGATGGTACCCATGCGATGGGTCATGTTTCACAAAGAGCTGGAAGGATTCTGGCAAAGCACTGGAAGGTACGAACATGGACTGAATAGATAATCTCCATACTACAACAGAAGAGGAGCCCGGTTGATGGCAGGCCAATCTCTTTGTGTAAAAGATCAATGGCGCTGTTATTCAAACCCTCAAATCAATAGTTAACCTGTTACAAGGTTTTTGTCTTCACAAGCATAAGAACAATGATCATCAAATCTGGAAGGGGTTAAGACTTGAATTTAAAACTTAACTGTGCACATGACCAAATAAGTTGGAGAAAATGATAGTTTGCTTTCTGTGAGTCTGACAGACTGTAAATAATAATGGACGAAGCCTGAGTGACGTCACCCGTCTGTTACTGCAGGAGGCTCAGCCGCCATGCTGGAATTCCTGTCTCAGCCTGACTTTCGGACAGCCTAATGACAGGCTGAGAGGTGGAGCTTAGGCAAGTTTTAAACCTCTTGACAAACCGTTACACTGCGCCCGACCGTTTACGTGCCTTATTGTGAATAACACTTATCCTTCATAAAATCAAAACAGATTCGTTATCAAAAACATTCCCGCCCTGTACAGTATGTGCCCATGAGGACAGTAACTAACCAGACCAATATCTTTTTTGTACCAGGGCGGGATGTAAACATGTTTGCTGTGAAAACGGGCATTTTGGAATGGGGTGTGTGTGACTTCTGGGACTCTTGGGCCAGCCTCAAGCAGACCCTCAACGAACTGCAGGATTTTGCACTTCCGCATTGGCTTCATCATTCAACACCAGAGGTTGCCGCTTGATTTAACCCCAGTTAGTATGCAATCATGCAGGTAAACATGTAACATTATAATGCACTCTGGTGCAAAAGAGTTTTGTGTTTCAATTGCAATTCAATTGATTTCTCAATGTTTTTGTTCCAATATTTAATGTTTTTCTAATGACTTCACATCAGTGGCGATTTCTTTGATGACACTAGAATCCATGTGACAAACTGCCTTAAACCAAATATGTATTTGAACATCTGGCCTATACTTGTTCACCAGTGGCAAACAGTTTGGGGCTCAACCATGAAAGAAATAGAGTGAAATGAAAATGTTCTATGCTGGTATCTTGTTGGTTTAAACTTTGAATACAGTGTCAGTAAAGGAATGGCAAAGTTGGACAAATACACTATGATAATTGCTGGAGTACATAAACATGTCGACAGGTTTTAGTAATGAGAGAAAAAAAAACTCTTGAGTTAAAGGTTTATGGTGTTTACCTTATTTTTTCTGTCTCAGCATATTCATGCTGAATCTGCTGTTGCCTGATGGCAGCCAGACAGTACGATAAAAAGGATTGCAGAGTCGACAACAGGTTCAGCATCTTCCCTGAGGTTAAAAAATGACAAACAGCACACATACTGCATTTAGTCACTTTGCTCCTGGAAACCAGACAAAATATAACAAACATTTTCAGCAGTGGCAGTTGGACTGATTTTCTTTTTTCACTGAGTGAGATTTCCTTTTAATCTGCGAAGGCCAAAGTCCTTTGAGAGTCCCTGGAGAGAAGAAGTGTTATTGTTTATAAAGTAAGGCCATATCACTTGACGGCACTATCTGAATAATAACAAATACCCTTAGGGTGAATGGTCCAATAAAAACAAACAAATAACTTTGCAGTTCAGCACAATGTGAAGAAGTTAAGAAGACGTTTTTTCTGTGTTCAAATGTTGTTTTAATTGTTATATTCTCCTCTTCCTAATTCTGATTTCCCCTCCAGATCAGTTCTTTTACATCAGGAAAGTATTTACACAAAGGGTAGATCTAATAGGGTCACCATATAGTAAAGGCAATCTGACTGCAAACCCTTTTATGAAGCTGCTTTTCTTAAAATGTTTGCTGAGCAAAAACTCATACATGATCAAGTAAAGTCAAAGTAAACAAGGTATCAATGAGGCTATTTAAGATAAATTCCACATTTTTCTTATCTACTCCCATGGCTTCACTCCCACTGTATTACAGTTTGTCTCACAGGACCCAATTAGTCCCTCATGATCACTAATCTAATGGTATAATAGCTTGTAGCCTTGTCCCAAAACACAGCGTGTTAGACAATAACATTGCTCAAGTGGTGTGATTCATTGACATAAAAAAAGTACAAGTTCTGGTTACAAGCAAGAGTCTGGGCTCTTTTCCAAATAAAACCTAATGATAGATTCATGCACGAGGTGGAGGGGTGTCCCAGGAGATTTTCTGTAATGGGGGTGGGGGGGGTTGAGGGAGGAGTCTGGATTAGCAAGGGATTTTTACACCGGATAGTCAACCTTGAAACCAGAGCTGAGTAAGCAGTTTTCATTGAGGATGAGGTTTTTAATTGGGTGAGCAAGACCTGAAATTACCTGAATAAAGACCTGAGGACATACCAAAAACAAAAAAAAAGAATGCATTGATAAATAACATGAATATATTCTATGATAATAAAGTCCTGCACACACATACCAATGTTAAAAATGTGGAGGATTAGTCATGGGTCACATCAGAGGGAGAAAAAAACATCAAAGACTAATGACCCAGTACTCCTCTCCATCTTCACACGCCCACCACCCTCTTGTTTCTCCTCTAACCCTCCATTTCATCCACTCTGAATGCTGTAATCATACTTCTGAAAGCAGTGTGTACCTAAGCGTTGGTAACTGGGTTGTACTTACCATGAACATGAAGCCAAACACATTCTCACAACTATAGGGTCAATATGCTCTTTACATCAAATAGTGTTTGCTTTCAATTCCCCTCCCTACATGTCAAATCTGCAGCTGAAGAAACAATAAAAATCCTCTTTTTCTCGAATATCTTTCAATGCATTTATTCGTATACAGGATGTTTTTTGTCTTCATATTTCATAAAGTAATTTTTCAAATTCAGAATGGTCCCTGATGTCCCATCTTACTTTGCTTCATACATTAGTCAGGAACTTGGAAGACATCATTTATCTTTTACATCTGTTGTGTCACATTCACTTCATACTCTCCTTTGATTCTAAGAAAGTGAACATTAGCAGCGCTCACTTCTACAAAAAATACTGTCTTTAGTCTTTGAGGGCATCTTAAATGCAGGCAAGATTACAATAAGTGCTATGTGAGGTGTATTTCATGTGCTCATTAGGTGATTATAGGCACTTGAGGGTTGTTTTTAAACACCCAAAACATTGTAGTTTAAACGTGGAATGGCTTTTCATGCTTTCACTGAGAAGTGTCAATATGCTCTGTCTTTGTGTCAATCCTGGAGGGTTTAAACTTAACAAACTCATGAGATGCTGTTGATAACACAGACAGATGAGTTCTCTCCAAGAAGAAAATGTCTTAAAAATATGTTAAAAGAAAATATGATCAGTGGGAGCTCCATGACTTTGGTTGCGGAAGTGCAAAATCCTGCAGTTTGTTGAGTGTCCGCTTGAGGCTGGCTCCAGGAGCCCTGGAAGTCACATACACACCACAGCCAAAAAAGCCTGTTTTGTACACGTTTACAGCCTGATACAAAAGACTATATACGTGTGATTAGTTATTGTCCTCATGGGGGGTGGGTTTATTTTTGTATTTAATTTTTATTTTAAACGGCTCCGTTTTGATTTTATGAATGATACGTGTTATCCATAGTCAGGCCCATAGCTGACATGATTGACGGGTGGGCATGATATAATGTTGTCTTAAGGCTTAAAACCAGCTCTCATCCTGTCGCTAGGTTGACTGAAAGTTAGGGTGAAACAGCATTTCCTGCATGGCGGCTGCTGCTGGTGAGCCTCCGGAGCCCCCTTGTCGTAACAGATGGGTGACATCACTCAGGATTGGTCCATTAATATTTACAGTCTATGGTTTTACCTCAGGGCATTAGAACAAGCTATATGTTTATCAGCTCATTAGCATCGAGGTCAATTCGCAGCACCAGAGTCAGGGACCAGTGAGACAGGTTATAGGCGGTGTATTGGAATGATTTAATAGCTTAATAACTCAATGAGCTTCATTCCCAGAGCTTCTGTTTTGCACTCTTTATCTTAAGAGCATTCAGAGGGTTTTTGTGCTGCATCATTTTTTATGTATAATACCTACATAGAGTTCTTATTCTAGCACTAAAGTCTATCAAACTACAGTCATTATGTACCAGCTTACTGCCACTATTCCTACAGGTGTGAATACAATCCCAATGAGACATCTAGTCACTTCGTCTATTTGATGTGTAAAATGATGTAGGATGTGCTTCTTGTATTTATACTTCAGAGCCAAAGCGTCTCCATCCAGGCTGGTTTGTATTTCCACTAGAAGGCAGGAGTCGAGAGACTGCTCCCACGTGTGAGCATCGATGTTCTTATCCACAAAGACAGTAATGGGCTCAGTCCCATTAGAGCATGGGAATTTTCAAAGTACACTATAAATAATTCTTAGTTAACTTGCCCAGAATTCACCTTGCTACAGAAATACCTCCCTTAATTCAATTAATAATGAGATGCCAAAAGGCTTTCCTCCATCAGCACCGGCAGGGAAACAGAGGGCTGTATTTGATAAGATGGAACATGGCTTGCAGTCTGTGAAAGAATGCACTGTCATGGATCAAAATATCAACCGCATGCAGGATTCATAGACTCGGAAAACAAGGACAAACTGTGCCGGGCTTTGCCAGGATGAACAGCAGGGGGTGGTGGAAGCTTGACGTGATAGAGGTGAGCTTATCCCCCAGTGTGTCACCTTTGAAATCAGGATGGGAAAAATAAATGATTACCGGGCTGTCCTCCTTTACTGGAAACTGTCCTTGAACCAAACATTTGATTTCTGACGTTGGCAAAGGCTGTTATAGTACAAGGAAGTTTTTTGAAAAGGAATGTTAAAGCAGATGGAACGCGAACGAAGGCTTTTGGGAGAAATCATCTTCAATAGTGGATGTCAGTACACTAGATTGAATAGCTGATTAAAACGCTGACGCTCAGAGATTTGCTTGGACTCTTGAGAGATTCCTCTGGTGCTGGTGAAAGGTAGCCTAATTTTTTTTTTTTTTTACAGACTGGCAACGCTTCTTCAGTAAATTGCCTAGGATGTTTTGATGCCATTTCAACACATTTTCAAAAAGAGAGAAAGTTGTTCCCCACAGGATACCATTCAAGTCTCGGAAACTGCTCATTATTTTTCCCATGAAATCTGACATCTATACTTCAGCAATGTTTAATAACCTAATCAGAAATAAACACTTATAATATGCATTTTAGTTTGTAAGACAAAAAGTGGTTCCACGCTGAACAAAAGTTCAGAAGTTCCTCCTTTCATATGCAGAACAAGAGACAATAAATGGTGGCTAATGTTCCCTTTTTCTCTGAAGTTTCACCTGAGATTGCTGCACAGCTGGCCTGAGGCGTAACCAGGATACAGTTAGCAGCTGCTAAAGGCTCCGAGGCCTCCAGGAGCAGATTATAAACTTGAATTCATCTATTCAAGTTTTTAATAATTTAGGCATTTGAATTAATAATCCTTTTTAATATGTATGTTTGCACTTTTGTGAACTTTACTAAACAGATATTGTTTTAGATTGGAAGTCGTGCAGCTGCACATACTCAGAAGGTCTGTGTTATATCTAAGAACTTAGAGTTTATAACAAAGGTAGTAAGTCTCAGAAAACCTGTTTAGGGTATCAACTTAACTGTTGGCAAAAAAAGACTACAAAACTGAAATGTGAATATGGCTTTAACGCAGAGTGGGGGTATATAGAACCCTAGATGTGCTCTACCTGTTATACAAAAGAATTACACAAGGCAGGAACTTCTTTATAGTTCTAGGAACTTTTGGAACCCTCCTCCTTTTTGATTCATTCCTCACCGCAGGAACTATGAACTATTTGAGTTCCTAGAACCCTGTTAGGAGGAACCTTTTTAAGAAGGTAACATGGCGGTGCGAATGCAGAAAAAAAAATTTAGTTCTCAGTGTAGTTCTCAGAGAACTCCCTAGTGGATAGGTCCAGCACAGCAGTAAGGCGGGGAGGAGATAGCCCTGTCTCAGTCTCACTTCTGCAGCTGTCTGACAAGTTGTCAATATAGTGAGAGAAAGAAAAAGCTTGTTCAGCAAAAGAAAATGAAAGAGCTGGAAATGAAGAGTGGAAATTATCCTGTGAAAAAAAAAGAGAATAAAGGGAGGAGAGAGTGAATTGAGTGCTTCTGGCTCTCTAAAAGGACACCACAGATTAATTTGTCATTGAAAAGAATCTGCACAATGGGATGCATATAAGTGAACATAATTGTCATTAAAAGCAATTTTTACAGCAGTCGATTTCTCTGCTCAGTTAAGAATCAGAACTTAAAGCCGTTTATGAAAGGCAAATTAGCTAATGGAAGACTGCAAGTCCCATAATGCCCAGTTGGGTCCTGCTATACAGTACATCATGAAAGAAAGAAATACAAGAATGTTCCGGATAATCTTTGTGCCGACAATGTGATTCCAAAAATGATTTTATTGTGTGTTGAGATGATAAAAGAACCTTTGGCTGAGTAGAAATAGGGAATATTTGGCACATGATCGCACCGACTTTGACCTTTACATTTACTGTAGAGCCAACCAGATAGAATTCCCAACCACAAAACTGTGTGGCAGCTACAAGAACCTCAATTAGCCGAGTAATTAGGTCATATATCAAAACAAAGAAGCTTCCGGGAGAGGAGGGGCAGAGATGGTCAGTGAGGAGATGAAAGAAGCAGAAGAGGAACGAGGTTAGATAGAGTTTGACTAAGAAAAAATGGAAAAACGAGGACGTATAAGAAGATGAAAAAAAAAAAACAGTTGAACTGGAGGGATCGGGTATGAGGATGACACAGAGACTGCAGCAGACAGGAGGAAGTCATGTGCTCTTAATGGCATTAATGATTGAAAGAAAGAAGAAGGTCTGACAGAAAGGCATGCCGAGGGGCGCCGAAAGCCTAGTGCTTATGTCATGCGCCCCATGTACAGAGTCCCCGTCGCAGCGGATGTGGGTTGGAATCCGACCTCGGCCCTCTGCTGCATGTCATCCCCCACTCTCTCCTCCCAACAGTTCCTGTCTCTCTTAAGCTGCTCTATCCAATAAGGGCAAATATTTGAGCTGGACAAATACCAATGAACAGCATAATCTGGAATGTAAGGTACCATCACATCACAAAACCATTTCACATACTGAAAGAGCTCGGTCATCTACATCTGGAGACAGTAATCACTTTACTCAGTGGATTGTTGATCAGGATAAACTGGAACTTCAAACATTTGAATATTCTGACCAGAATGTAAAGACCATTGAAAATAACCTTGATGCAGACAATATTTGTTTCTGTAACATTAAAGAGAACTGCTGCTATTACACAGAGGAGAAATATAATCATCAAATATAATATAATCATCATGATAACAGATTATCAATAATTCACTTCAACTGCAGAAGCCTACAGTATATGCAAAGTTCAATAACATCAAGGAATACCTGAGTCAATTTACACAACAGTTCAACATCATTGCCATATCTCAAACTTGGATCAACCCTAATAAAGGAACAAACTTTGAGTTAGACGGATATGAATTCAACTATATAAGTAGAAAAATTAAGAGTGGAGGAGGAGTGGCTATGTATGTCGACAAAAACCTGAATTATAAAGTGTTAGATTAAATCTCGACTGTGGTGGACAAAGTATTAGAATGTAAAACAAATGAAATCTGCATAGAGAAAAACTAAAATATAGTCATTAGTTGTATATATAGAGCACCAGGGTCTATTATTGAAACTTTCAGTGGCTGGATGGAGGAAATGTTTTCATAAATAAGTAGGAAAGTTCTCTTTCAATATTGATCTGTTGAATCCTAATAAACATAAAATGACTGAAGAATGTATCAACACAATGTGAAGTCTGAGCCTATTTCCAAAAATGACCAGACCCAGCAGAGTAACATCCCACTGTGCCACTCTAACAGACAACATATTCACTCATGACATAGAAAACAATACAATGAGCGGACTATTAATCAATGATCCCAGTGATACCATCTACCAGTTTTAACAGTCTGACATTAAACACAAACACTTCCACACGGGCAAGAAACCAGAATACAGAAGAATAAGGACAGAGGACTCGATGACCGCACTAAAAGAAGTTTTTCCGTATCTGTTGTTGGCGTAAAACTTTGGAACAGTTGAACAGCTGAAGAGAAGTCTAAGCACGAACCGGTTTTAAAAAAATGTACAAAGAAGTGATTTTCAGGATGTACAAGGATGCAGAATAAATTATTTATTTTTGTATGTGTATTGGTTGATGTATACAAATATATATAACAGATTTATTATTTATTCGTAATCATGAATAAATTCACAATCCAAACAGTGGGTACTAATGATAAAGATAACAGAGTCAATTTGAACAACAACTCTAGCGTGCATCCCCAAAGCTAGACCGAAAGTAATAACGAAGGAATAGAGAACAAACCAAATGGTGTATTTTTGTAGGGCCAACCCGGAAGTGGCATCGCCATGGGGTCTATTGAAAATTTGCCTATGTGATTTTTGCATTGGATTTTGGATCATTGCAGAAAATAAGCTCTGTGGCTAACACACGTTTGTGCAGCCGACAGAAGTAAAAAGCTAACATTATGCTATAGCGAACTACACCACGGTCGGATGATTTTTTCGTCACTACCGTTAAGCTTCAGACGATCTCCGATAAGCTAATCAGCGGTTTTGACATGCTAGCGAAAACCGTAGCTTAATAAATTGCTTACTTACATAATATTTGCCTTAACCCAAAGATTAAACCTACAGGAGACATCCCGGCTGTAAGGCGGACTAGTGAGAGAGTTCCCGGGCGTTTGTGTCCGGCGTGATGACGTTTAATGTCCCCGACAACCAATGTAGTCTCATTTAGCCACTTGTCAGCAACCGCCTTTTTAAGGAAGCGTAAAAACTTTAAAATTCACAAGTGGGGGTATAACCTAACGTAGTTTATGTGGTCTAACAAAACGCGAACATTTCTTAAGCTTGTGTAAACCACAGACCTTATTTCAGGCGACTAACCACAAACCCATTCAAAATCCCCATTGAGTTTGAGTTTGAGCACCCCATGGTGCTAAAATGCTAACTTACTTCCAGGTTTTATGACTCATTCCTGTGGTGCCCTATAAACACACAACGACGTATCTCATTACGGAGAAAAACTTTATTGACAGCCCCCCACTGACAGAAGAACATGACTTGGTGTACTACCAGAGCTTATCACTGGCTGCTTCAACTCTCCACTTTGTTGATGTTTTGACACAGAACAGAGATCAGTTTCTCACAAATAAGAGCACTTTTTTTTTTTACGTTAATAGGAAGAAAGAGCTTCTTCTTGTGCCGATTCTGACAGATTAGACCGACAGAACAAGCTCTGCGCATGTGAAAACACTATATTCTGATTAAATGCTTAAGCATTTTTACATATGACTTAACACGATCACTTCATTTAGCGTCCATGTAAACAGTGAAGCTGGAATCCATAATCATAATGATGGGTTAAAGAAATATTAAACAAGCCAACGGAAAAATCTCACAACTCTTATATTTTTCTTGTAATAGAAAAAGCTCCATTGATTTTACATGCCCCATTCAGCACAATAATCGTTTAGTCTCGATTATCTTGTTTTTTTTGTTATCATGGGAAACCAAAATCATGATTGAAATTGAAATTCAACAAATTGTCCAGCCTTATCATACACTATAAACGTTGACCTCTCACTAGGGTTGTGATTAGATGCAAGGCATGGCAGGTACACAACCAGCAGGAAGGGAATGTGCTGTGTGTGTCAGGTAGATGCACATATACACACCTCTTTTTAACTGACACTAATGCTAAAAGCACTATGACAACATGCATAATTAAAGACACCCCTCCTAAAAATAGACAGGTTGGAATGAGGGAGTCGAGAAACAAGAGATGAGTTAGGAATCGGAGAAAGACGGCGAGGAGTCACGGAGGGATGAGGGGATGTCTGACTTTTATATTGGGAGCAAACTTGTCAATTTCTCCGTCTATCTTCAAACAAACAGTTTGAATTGACTCGAGCAGCTGTCTGATTGCCTGAAAGTACAAACTTGATGAGAGAGGTGGCTTCATTATGTGGAGGAATAACAGGCAGCGGGCATAGACGTCTGTTATATTTGCATTATTTTGTGTAGCAGATTAAAAATTCAGCTAAAGTGCTCTACATTCACAACATGTTCAGATTGCTTAGCCCAGAGCATGCCATTCCATTTCACATTCCCCAGCCACTTCAATTAAAGAAAAACCACCTTGCTGTTACAAGTCCTCTCCTTACCCCCATTATTCTCTGTCTAGCCTTTATTTTTGCCACTCCCTTCCTCCCATCACCAGCTTATTTCAGAAATGCAATCTCCTTTTTATCTTTTTCTTCTGTCTCGTTGGCTGTGCCTCAGTGCACCTTATTAAAATGTATATTTTCAAATCATTCTGCAAAGGAGAACTGTTTGCAGAGAGAGCCACAGCAATGCCTCATGTTACAGGAAATTACTAGCAGACTGAGCACAAGCAGATAGCCCACCTCTCTTTCTAGCCACCTGCTCTGTCTGTATTGGTTTGACAACATTGTGCTACACAGCAGCAAATCAAGTGACCACTCTCTGTACAGTTCAGTCATTACAACAAATAATCATTGTTTTGTTGCAGTCTGAAATGCAGCCAGAACACAACTGTCTAAAAATTCATTTTCCACCTTTCATAACAGCAATTATTTATTCCTACAGCATGCCATCCAAACCCTAGAAACAAGATGCACAAATTCATAAAACAACCCAGTCATGTTCACATAAAATGACTGACCTACTGTAGAGAAGCACACAGGGAAACTCCTCTGGTCCACCCTTGCACTGTTTATTTCTAGGTTGTCTTGTTGATAACAAGCTCATTTGCAATGATAACATGCCCAAGAGGCTAAAAGGAGGCCGTTCACTGCGGCGGTACTGATAGAGGATGAGGAGCTGGGAGGCTGTGATTGGCTTGACTGTGAGGTTCAATTAATAGTCGACTAAGCGAGTCCTAACACACATCAAAGGGCACCATTGGGCCAAATCATTGATTGACAGCGCCAAATAATCCCAGGCACTGAAGGTCTGAGCAATATTATCTCTAACAGTTTACCAGAGTGGACACACCAAACAAGGAGTGAAAAAAAGTGAAATGGAAGAAGTAAAAAGGTTGAAGGATAAAAGAGGGAGGGAAAGTCTTGTCTTCTGTCGGGATCCCTTTAAACATGATGCTGTCAATCCAGCAGTGTAAACAGCATGTTAACACATATTCCTAAAAAGGTCCAACTTTTACCCACCTTACATCCTTACTGTCCTTTCCATCTCTTGTGCTCCCAGAATGCAAAGCAGCTTAGACGGAGGGACCCCGTGACAGTTTGGCTGCAACAATGGAGTTGTGCAGAGAACCCTGCGGGCCTATGCTTTCTGGCTGGAAGCTTTACATATAAAACAGGCAGGCCTATCTTTCTCTGCACAGGCTGCGGCCACAAAGTCCGAATCCCCAGCTTGGAACACTCGGAGGATTCTCGCTGTGGAGTTCTGCACAGGGAGAGATTAACAACAAACACTAAACATGACTCTTCTGTCCATGTCTCAGAAGGAGGGGAAATTATAGACCACTGAGGGAAGTTTGGGCTAAGAAAAGTCTCCATGCAGCTTCACTATCAACACAAAGAATCTTTGCTCCCACCTTTCAAAGTCGTTGATGAATCTGACTGATTCCTCCTTCAATGTTTTCTTTGTTCAATTTAATATGAAGCTCAAGTGCTGTCATGATGTAAGCAGAGGTTTGGTCACTAATTCTGACAATGGTACTCGAACCAAAACCCTTTAAAAACTCTGTCTCTACTTTGACTCATTTTAAAGCATTGTAATAATTCATGAGGAGATACAGCACTGGCAGTAAAAAGAATCAGTGACCTAAGTAAACAACCACTGCCATCTAGAGCGTGTTCAATGCAGGTACAATCTCCATCCAAATACATGAGGCAAAATGTAAGTGTTTGAGGCACATTCAGAGCAGAAAAGGCCTCTTTTCCAAAATGGAACTGATTTAGAAAAAAATCAAATTCACATTTTTCATCTTTATATTAAACTTTTTACATCAATTGAGCCCAAATCTTTACTATTAACAAATAAAGGGCTGATCCTTCAAAGGGTAATCAAAGGAGAAATCTCCCACATGACTTTTTGAAGAATCAAAAGCAGATCACTCTGTTGTTGTCTTTGTTGTTGTTGTTGTTTGGCTTCTGTAGAAAAATAAACAGATATTCAACTATAATCCTTCCTAATGCGTCTGATAAAAACCTGTCTGAAAATCTTGAGCTACAGTTGCAAAAAATATAAAAAAATTACAACAAAACCACCTGGGCCACATTATGATCTCTTATAGATAAGGAGAACATTATCATATTTTAACTATCTTTAAAAGGACAACAACAACACTTAACAATTCTTCAAACACATGCAGCATACAGGTCTTCACTGCAGCACACATAACTGACTGAATGCATATCTATTCTGACCTCTGGTGGGTGTGTGATAAAATTACATCTTCAGTGCATTTCTAAGCATCCCAACACTGGCCTGTATAACTGTATCAGTTATCAATATGGCATGGCTGTCTGCAACTGTGCACCTTCATAACCTTAATTAACAATCTAACATTTTTCCTGAATTTTGAAGTCAAATGAATGCAGTTTAAGTTTGTACTTAAATTCTGCTGTCTCATTGTTTGCCCCATTTGCAATCATCAGGCAGATATTTGGTTTTGGTATCTCAATAACTAAACTGACCAAACTGTCATCAAATGTAAGAAAGGCCTCTTAAGAACAACCATGGTATGTTAGTTGAACCCCTGTCCATCTTCAACTTATAAATCAGACCAAAACCAGATAAATCTTGAACACTTTTCATGTTGAGGGTCAACCGTCTGTACACAATGAATCTCACCCAAAGGACAATAATTCCATTAAATTTGCAGAAATCCCTTTAGGCTATAGAAGAGGCAAAACACCTTTGAAGCAAAGGGAAATAAGCAATGTTTGCAGATATTTGCATAGAACATTGTAGACTTTCAGTGTTAATATAAACACTGAAACAACAGGCTGAATGCCCAGTTAGATTTAAAGTGTTTTCAAACTATAATAAAAACCTACCTTAAAATGTTCAATGAGGTGAGTAGCTTAGAGAGTTGAGTCCTGAAAACATTAGGCTATGTGTGTGCTTTAAAAACATGTGGTTTGTAGTCACACATAACCTACGACTTGTTTTGCGGAGGGCCGAAACTGTTGTCTGTTTTTGGCAAATAATACACCTCTAAAGATATATGTGAGATCACAGAAATAAAGATGCACCAATAACAAATAGGTCCATTATGCAATTTCATTTGTGACATAGCCTACTAGGCTACAGATGTCAAAAGTTATGCTAACCTAAGCAAGTACACATTTCAGAGTCATGTGCTTTTAGCTGTGAAGCTACAAAGTGATTCTCATACCTATGACAAAAAAAGGACAAATAGGAAGCTAAACACCGGTAAATTAGCCTACCTGTGGAGGCGTATCCCGCGTTTCGCACCTCCGCACACTTCCGGTGTGCGCCAACAGAACTCTGGGAGAAGATCCCTGCACCAAATCAAAATTACTTTTGGTATGCCAGCTAACCAGAACCACATACATTTCGAAATTCAGAGAATACTTCAGTATGTTAAGCAGGATTTCATTTTGAAATTTTATTCTGTACAAAAGTTAACTACAGACGCCAAATGTTTGTAACCTGCTATGACCACTTGTGGCCAGTAGATGTCAGGGTAGAATGTAAATATGGCTTCCCACAGACTTGTCAACTGAGTAAGAAAACAAGGGCATTGAAAATGTCATTTCTTTAAACTTTATCCAGTAGTACCGTCAAATTCAAATGACAGTGTCTTGTATTTAATGAAGACCATATTCATTTAAGTCCAACTGCCCATTGTGATGTATAAAACACATTGTATTTATTCAAGGTTTATTGGCTCTTTGTCCTTTAGAATATGTGGTTTACACCTCTCATATTTTACCTGCTGAGTCAATAAGCAATTGCCAGCTCTTAGACTCTAGACTTACTTGCTGTTGACATTGCATATTAGTGATATTAGGCCTAGTTACTGAAAATTAAATGTGCATCATGTAGGCTACTTGAAACTATGCAGGGTCTTGGATAAAGATTAAATGAGGGCATCTTAAGGCTGTGAAATATATATATTGTGGCTCTGGCTTAAAATAAGGCCAACAATTTCACATGATTGCTAAGAAGTGTTCATAAAAATTGTCTGCCTGGATGGGTGCCGGCAGGTAAATTGTCCTAGCCAGGAGCCCTGACATTTTAGGTCAAAGCGAGGTGAGAGTAGAGAGCAGATGGTTCTCAGGAGGGGAGACAGAGTTGGCAGATGAGGTCTGGTTAGGCAGGTTTTTAATTACTAAAAGGAAACCCTTTGCAAATATATGACTAGTGTGCTCCTTTATGTAGCTACAATATAACTTCTTAATATATAAACACAGCACAGATTTTCCTCTGAATATCATTTATTGTTCAATCTACATCAGTTGGTCCTTGGACAAACTGCCTCCACTCATTTCATAGTTTGTAGGATACATTTATGACCAAAGAACACATTTCACACTGCTACAGATTGACAGAACTGCCATATCGAATGTTAAGATATCTATTTACTGTCATGCTGAGTGTTTTAATCAGTAGAAATGGCTTACTGATGTTGTTACTGCTGCTAGTGTGGCTTCTGGCATAATAATGGCATCTATCAGTCCCAATGGGTGGACGGCATTCCATAGTATTGTCCTTCTATGGTAGGAATTTTTACTGTAATTTACAGTTAGATGAAACTGGACTGACATTGTCTGGCCCAGGTTAAAACAAATAGACAGACATTGTAATACGTTAATACGTTGTAGAAAAAATCATATGCATTGATACTTTTACCAATCCTCATAGCACAATGTCTTACTTGTACCTATGTTTATTAGTTGTGCAATATTTGAAGATAGTAAACAGCTATGATCGTATAGAGATCTTAATGTTATCTACAGCTTTGAATATCCTTTTGGTTATGAGGATTAGCATAGTCATCCTGTACCTAATAGTATTTCATGATTACATCGTATATAAAAAAAGACCTCCGCAGAGTGACACTTCTGTACATGTATGTGTTTTTGTTTTGTACATAGCTGTAACGGTTAGCTCTCATTTTCACATTGTCTCACTCTGTCTCTCACCATATTTTATGGCAACTCCTTTGAAGCTTCACTTTGGCAGTCAAACCCAGTGGTGTGAATATGAGGACCCACGGCCTCCCCTTGTCCCAACGCTTGACTCTCAGAGAGACAAGTCATCGCAAGACCCGCATTCCTGCCATGCCCTCAGACGGGCAGTCGTGTGCAGCATAGTTCCTTGTATGAGTCTTTGAATAGTTAGTTAGTGCTTTCGCAACTAACCAGTGTTGTGCTAGTTTGTAGAACCCCCTTTTTCCGTCTGCTCCGTAAAAGGCCGTTTCACAGTTAAGTTCCAAGCAGCAGTCTTTTTCAGGGTGGGGTGAGTGGCGCCAGAGGCTCTGAAGGGCCAGCAATGCGAGTCAGTCAATTCACTCCAGCCAGATGCTAGCCCAGTGGTTCCCAATATTTTTTTTTGCTTACACTCCTTAGCTTTTCAAGCTCCTTCTACTCTGTGCCATTTTTTTTCAGCTGCAACTCATGCAAGACTCTCTGTAATCCTTTTCATCAGGAAACACTGTGCTAGGGAGATAGACCAGCCTTTTATGGCATGCAGCTAATACGGCTATTTCAGCTAGAAAGCTGGCCGTTTGAAGCATATATTTCTTGCAGCGGTATTAGACAAAGAACACTGTAATGAAAGCTGGAAAGACAATGTGTGTGATGGAAGCTTGTAATTTGACACTTGAGAGCAGTGTAATACATACATATAATCAGGAGCATCTAATGTTAGCTGTATTAGCTACAAGTGCTAGTCTTTTGTGGTTTTAATGGCTGACTGGGGTAAAGGCCTGTAAATACTGTTGCCCTTCAGGGCCCTGGGGCGGTCCTCCTTTGACAATTCACATTTCTCAGGGAGGAGCTTGAACATCCAAAGGCCTTATTAGAAATGTGGATTCCAAGATGCAGGTCAATTAGGAAAGAAGAAAAAGTATCCAACCAAGGTCTGCATTTACTTAAAGTAGTTAAGACTTATACGGTTTTCAAAAGAACAGGCAAAGTTGTCTTTTTGTTGAACATATATTCTGTGGAGGATACTTTTTTCCCTCTTTTCATTACTTGCACTCCCTTCAGCTTTGCTTCTGAGCTTCCTCTTTCTCTCTCTCTCCCCCTGTTGTCCTCCAGCTCTTATTTTTCCTTTCACAGGCTGTTTTTGTCAGGCAATTCAGCCTCTGGACTGCGGGGAAAGTAGACGGTGGCTTTGTGCTCCTCATAGCGGTCGATGTGCTTGAGGTGTACCACCATATGTAGGGCGTAGGCTAAGACAAGGAGCAGGATCAAAGATGTCACCAGGCCCATCAGGATGGCCGGCGTCAGGAAAGTGGCACAGTCACTGGCCGACGCAAACTTATCCGACTGAACATTGAAGGCCTGGATCTGAAGGAGCACAGAGAAAGAGGGAAGATGAGATTAGGCTGAAGTAAAGAGGACAACTGGCTCTTATTGGGCTTACCAAGCACAGAGACGCAGGGCAGATGGAAAGGTTGAGAAAGCCTAGCAGATGGCTAAACAGAGTGCACGACAGACTGACAGACTGCCAAACAGACGGTAAACAGACAGACAGAGAGACAGATAGCCAAAAAGAAGGAACACAAAAGAAAGTGGCTGGCAAACACACAAAAACATGCACACAGTTTTGGAAAAAAGGGGAAAAACACTGCGATACAACAGTGAATGTGCACAAGAAAGGCTGTGGCCCATTGTGCGATAATGTACCTGGAAATCAGTGAAAGTGATGTGCCAGTTAGCAGATGTGTCAGTGTGGGAGCTGGGCACGAGCAGGGTGTCATATTTGTGCAGGCTGCTGACGTGCTGGCAATGGTAGGATGAAGTGGCAGGAGCGTAGACCTCGCTGGCGTTGAACGTAGCCTCCTGGGTCCAGTTGTAGTGGATGTGAACGCTGTCTAGTGTGAACCAGTTTTGACCAGCTGCCTCGTAAAAGGTGTTTGACATTTGAAGCCTGGCAGAGGACACAAGTTTGGATATATACACAGTCCACACAGGAGTATACCCTTCTTTCTGATACAATAGTGAACTTCTCAATTGTTTGAATATAAAGATAAATATTTAAAATAAACTTAAATTTGAATTTTACCTGATTACTAGACCTCGTAAGTCCTCCACATCACCAAATCGTAATGAAAGTCTGTCGAAAAACAAAACCACATGTATAAAACAAATATTTTTACCAGTGCTGTCAATTGGTTAAAAAGAATAATGGTGATTAATCACAGTAGAGGCTGTAGTAATCACGATTGATAACAATTAAAAACAGACTCTTAATGTGTCACATTGTTATGCAAACAAAACTACAAGCAGCCTGTTGCAACACAGCCCAAATATATTTAAGCTTTTGGGGTGGCACCTGGGGAGGCCACTCAGATTTCAACTGGGACCAAGGCCTCCCTGGATCCACCACTGTCACCCAGCCATAATTAACTGAGCCCATCCAGCTCATCATGCTCATCACCACTCATACAGAAGCGCCTCTTACATAACATTATGGATGCAAACACAGGACAGACAACTATGTCTGCAGTCTGCACTTCGAACAATTTAAGCCAAATGTTTCCAAACACTCTCCAACTTGAGCACATGATCGTATATTTAGCCTACCATTACTGCCCAAAAATGAAAGACAGTTAATGGTTACCTTGTGCAACATAATATTGACAGATAGCAGAGATGTTCAATATCTTTTCATGGGACTGTTTAAAAGTCAGACTGCCCCGTTGTAATTTGATTGTGAGATGTGACCTGCAAGTTTATGATAATGCAGCGCGGTGAGGAGACATGTTTCTAACAGGGATCTGTGTGTTAATGACACTGATCTATTTTCTGCTGTTTGATGGTAAAGACACTTGAGTCTGCAGCGTCCTCATAGTTCATTGATAATCCACAGAACGATAGAGGAACATCAGGCTTCATGATCAAGTATTTTATCAGTTAGATCGATTGTGCATGTCTATTTCTGTCTGCTGAGTCTGCATCATTTTTTGTCATAATTTTATGTTTTTTTTAAAGGATAATTAAGGTGAATATGGCTCTGTTTTAATTTGCTCATGAACCAGGAAATATGATTCATTTGCATTTCTTGAGTCAACACACGTCAATATTGGCAGCCCTATATTTTACATAATAACCCATAGAAGTTCTCAACTGACTAGTGTAAAACAATGAATTAGTCACACGTCATGTGTCCTTCCTGTTGTTTAATATATAAATGTTTGACTCACGTAGCTTTCTCTTTGGTGCAGATGGAGCCTTTAGTGTCCACAGGTACGTTGGGGTTGAAGACCCTCTCAGTCAGGTCGATAAAGGTATGGTTCCTGTACCGGATTGCCAGGCGCTTTGCCTTGAACAGAATGCAGGTCTTCCCATTGTAAGACACACTCAGCGGGCCATAAGGTCCCATCAGAGACTGCAGTAGCTTCCTCTTACTGTGAGACATCCCTGCTTGATGCCATTTAAAAGGCTGTGAACACAAAAAAAAAAAAAAGATTTTAAGCAGAGGAGGAATTAAGATAAATGGGGTTCACTAGCAAACAATAGGGCGAGCAGAAACAGTTTTGCATTCTGTTACTGTCCTCTTGAGTGCAATCTGATTATTATACAATGACATACTTGTAATCTGTGCCTCATTTAAGGGGCCTGATACTATGAAGGAATATGTGCCACACATAGATGTGTGCCTTAAATGTTATGCAGATCGAGCTCCAAAGGTAAAATGTATCATGTGTGGGTGTTGTATTGTATAGCTATTGTTTGTCAGCAGAAAGTTTACCTCAGTTGGGCCACTTGGGACTTATAAGAATGGCAAATTGTAAACTTGTGTGAGTGCAGTCTAAAAATTCAGAATTTAAAGGAAAAACCAACTGAACAAGGACAAAGCAAACGTTTCCTTCTGACCCAAAAGACACTTTTCGTGTAAGCTTGTCTTTAAGATCGCAATATGTCACTAGTGAGTAAATGTTCCAACCCCTATTAAATCTCAAACAAGGAGGGAGCAGTGTTGTCTTCTTTGTTAAACACTGGAACTTCTTTAATGTTGCATATTTACCCTGGAGCTTTCGAAATGTGCATTTTAAACTGCATTAAATGTAGATATAAACAGTCCGTCTAGCTTTTAATCTCTATGCTCAAAGGACTACTTGTAACTGTAGTTTAAAGGGGGTTGTAACAAGAAATAAGTTCATCTCCATAAAACAGATGTAACTGTGCCTTGATGCATCAGTTGATACAGCATAATATAGTGAATTCTCTATTAGAGGGCTCCCGTGTGTGTGTGTGTGTGTGTGTGTGTGTGTGTGTGTGTGTGTGTGTGTGTGTGTGTGTGTGTGTGTGTGCGTGCGTGTGTGTGTGTGTGTGTGTGTGTGTGTGTGTGTGTGTGTGTGTGTGTCTGTGTTTATAAAGATAGAGGGCTGAGCTAGTTGGGGGGGGAGGGGGGTTGTACCTGCAGTATTCTCCTGAGAGGGTTTTCATCTTCAGGCGTCAAAATAACCTCTTCACTCTGTAATCCGTAACCACCATCTTGACCTGGAATAACAAACAAACATACATACATTACTGCTCCATGAAAGATTATTTCAGTGTACATGATAAGCTGATTGCTGTGCTGCATTGCAGATTGCAACATAATCATGAAGTTCAGCTGAATCTACACATGCATATACACACAAACACACACACGCACACACACGCACACACACACACACACACACACACACACACACACACACACACACACACACACACACACACACACACACACACACACACACACACACACACACACACACACACACACAAAAGCACAACCAGATTGTGCATACACCTCGCTACTCTGGCTCCTATCTATTTCCAGTTGTTTTGCGTCATCACAGTGACTCATCAGCAGTTTATTTCCTGGTTAAGGCAGCATTGTTCAGTGTTTACAAATCCTCTTCATCTTGTTCCAGCAACATATAATTTTGCAATCATATATTTAAAGAAATGTCTCCATCATTTTTCTGCCTTTCTGTCAAAGGGCATAAATATAACTACATACACATACACATACACACACCACACTTCAAAATCTGTTTGCATTGAAATAGAGAAAAGATGTCTCCAGCTTTAAGAGTGAAAGGCAGTTGTCAGGAGCATCTATCCAGCATGTCAACATCAAAATGACCGTGGCAGGTTTGATTGAATCAGGTCTGGTGTCACACCACATTTGTTACTTACTTGATATGACTCTTGTTGCTTGTTTGGGGTTCACTTCGCTGTGGAAAAAGAGAGAAGACACAATGAGGTCTTGTGATAGCAGGAACGAGGGAAAGGATGAAGGTTCCTTCAAACATGTACAGGATGCTTATACAGCATTTTTCCCTTTAAAAGGAAAGTTTATTTTATAGTAATGCAGCTGCTGCAAACGCAGAGACCAAAAACAGCTTTGCAGAGTATCTACATAAAAAAGCACAACCAAAGAACTTAAATGTTTTAAAATGTTCATAAACCTGTAAAATAGGTCAAAATGATTATGCATACACATTTTACACAACATATCAGTTCACTTATGTGCAACTTAACCAGGTAAAGCTTTAAAGGCTTTAATTTTTCAATTCCAACCACATGAATGACATGCCATTTAAAATATATAGCCACTAATTAATTTGGTATAATATAATGTAACTAATTTTGTGTAAAATATGTTTGAAAGTGATCATAAATTCTGAATATTTACAACATTCTTAACATAAATATCAACCATAAAGATTTCTTATACATCGAGAAAGGATTTCACATTGCACAGAAACAGAGAAACAAAATAATATTCTCTTCCCACAGAAATGTCCAGTAAGTAGGTATGTGTCTTGCCTACACTGCAGGAACACAGTCTTTGTATTGTGTGTTGCTTTTCCTAAATGGCTGATCCTTAATGTAGGTCTGACCTACATAGTTCACAAGGGACAGATGACAGACCATTTTCTTTTCCTCCATGTGTTGACCCTACAGTAGATGTCATCCTCTCAGTCTAACTAGTAACCTCTGCATAGACCCGGCCTCCTTCGAGCTAATCCTGATCCTTTTAACCGTCTAATCAGAGACATAATGCGCTAGCAATGGGCTTACTGAGCAACGCTGACATGGCTGGTTTTGCTTGTTGTGGTGGTCAATCCAGAGTTCTGACTGTGCAGACTGTCCTGCCTTATCTTTCATGATCTTGGTGGTTGGCTCCCTAATCTCCACACAATAGCCACTTATAACGGGCTTGTAAAAGGTAAATCCTTAAAATCTGTATGTGTGAGCACGACAACTGCTTTTGTGAGACATCACCATGTATTACTTCAGTGTGTTTGTTTGATTTTATTTTAAGAATTGCAGCACAACAAAAGCCTGTGTCTGTACAGGCCTTCATCTGTGATTGATACTGTGTTTGTGATATTTACTTGAATAGAAATGCGGTGGTATTGTAGGAAAGCCTTTTTGGGATAGATACACAAGATGGACTGAGGATGACCTTAACATTCACACTAAATTTAAGCACACGAAAAAGGAATTCAATAGCTGTGTTCACACTTCTCACAAACACAAGTGGAAACCTCCTACAAACTGTATGTGGAGATATTTTAGTACAACTCCAGACTACATTTTGTATTAAACGTCTGAAAATGGAAACTCGGTTACTTTAAAACTACCGAAAACGACATTACCTCCCTCACAAGCCAAAGTGTACATTCTGCTCTCATGTAAAGTTGCACTCTTGTTTCATTGGTGGGGTTGAGCAGCAGTTTTTGTCGTATTCTTTTTACCATAACATGAAGGGATTTGGGGGCTTTTGTTTGTCTTTCATGCTCCAAATCTCAAACTGTTGGGCTGGATTTTTTCCAGATTTAAATTAAACTACGAATCATGTCACTTTGACATTTTCACTGATTGGCTCAAGGGCTCTATTGTTGGCTTGTTCATTCGAGCCATTTATGGATGCCATGCACAATATCTGTAACGCAGCTGTCTACATTTGAAGTTAAATTGATGGAAATGGTCCTTTCTGAATGTCAAAAAATGGAACTTATCATTCCAGGGTGGTTAAAATTAATACAAAAACAGGGCGAGCAGACTTTGGCAGCGTTGAACAAATGATAGGGTATCAGGAGGTCTCTGGGGTTGATAGGTTTAGAGAAAGTTGCCAGACATATCAGTCCCAGCAGCCTGCAGCAGTTATCTACCCATCTGGTGCATTTTCCACCAAGGTAATATTATTTAGTTTAGTGCCAATGGATTAGGATTAAGCACAGGCCAGGTCCATTTGGAGCCCAAATATGGAGAGGCGTAGTCCGTGAATGAGATGAAGGGATTAAGGCATGATGTCAAAGCTGACGGTGTTCTGGACAGTTCAAGTGCTAATTAATTTGAACCGACCTTCCAGGTAGGGTAAACCACCCATACAGTATATTTTGGTCTCTGAATGGAGAAGTTTAATAGTATTTAATTCAATTAGCTTACCGTTTCTTCTTATTTGCTAGACTATGTATTTGTTCTGTATAGTTCACATTTTTTACATGTGACCTTTATGATTCTATGAAAACATAGCCCTCATGTAATCATATACGTAATCATATATGATTTTTAATAGGAGATGTTTGCTAATTTTTAGTTTTGGATAAAAGAACAAAATGTTCTCAGCTGAGCGAGTTAAAAAAGGTGCATTAGAAAAGGATGCAGTCATCCACAGTATCAGATTCTGCAGTAAGAGAAGCTGATGGTATGCAATAGTAGATGTGGGCTTTCGTCACGTTGTACAACATTGATTTTGACTGATCACCTATCACACAGCTGTTGAGCAATCAGCAGGGTTTTCCCAATAAAGCGAATAAAAGTGCATGCAGCTTCTGTCCAGCTGAACAATGAATGATGATGTTTGTTGAATTGAAGCGGGAGGGTTTATAACTTAAGTGAGTATCTATACCGTCATTTCCTGTGTACTGGCACTTCAACCTACATTAACTGGCTTTGTCTAGGTCAGCATCGTAATTGGCTAAATTAGACTTCCTGCGACAGGGGTGTGTTTGTGTCTGTCCAATCAGGATTTCATTCATGCAGACATTCCTATGAACTCCTGCGATGTCTGCACTGATTGTTTCATAGGTAACAAAATGACAGTTTACTAAATATTTACATTTACCCAGGTGAATGCTGGGTAAGCGTGTTTGTATTCAAAAATACAGTAGCTGGCAAAAGCACTACAGCTTTGGCAGCTGGCTGTTGCGTCTGAAACCTCAGAAGCATGGAAGATACTTGGACCGAGCTTACTTGTCAACTGAGCGGAAATGTGACATCTTATTTATATCATAGCAACAAAAAGGCTAAAAAGAATCCCCCCTAGACATAGATTTTTTTTTTCCATTTACCTACATCTTTGTGAATTACCGTAAAATGTGCTACAGGTTTTGCTTACCAACTGTGTGTGTGTTATTGAAAACAAGCTGCATTTGCACCACAGCCCATCCCAAACACCAGTGAATAAGCACTCCTTCCTCTGCACCTTCCCAGGCCTCAGCTGGCCAAGAGGAGCCAGAGGAGTCTGTGCGAGCATGAGTGTGTGAGTGCTAACTAAAGCCCAGGCGTTTGTTCCTGTGCCAGTTTCGCGAGGTCAGCAACCCAGGACTGCTGCAGCCCCATCATTGGTTCAGCCTGTCACACGGTGCCTGGGTGCAGAACAGGCCCTTTATATAATCAAAGCCATGCCAGAGCCACTCCTTGCCTTACCTCACTGCATATATTCTTAAATATGTGCACATACGTATTTGCAAACAGCAGCTATACCAAGTACTAGTGCAAGATTATCCTCAATACATAATGATGAGTGTTAGTCTGTTATGAGTACAAATAATCTTCTTAGACTTCCAATCTGGTTTTAGATAATAACTTGTGGGAATCATTTATAGTATTCATGTTAACTTGATCAATACATATTCACTTGACATCCCTGCTTAAGTCTGTGAATGGATAGCTGTCTATTGTTCATCATTAGTGACGGTGCTGCTGCGCAGAGAGAAGGTGTGGTTCCTGCTCCCTAAACTTGTAAACAAATCCTTCTCGCCTCTGCTACCACTGAGTGCTGAGCCACTGCACTTAGACTCTCAGTACAACATCATCATTCAGTCCAAGCTTCTGCATACTACTACTCAAATATAATGTATATTCAGTGATGTAGTTTTAAGCTTTATTAACTTTTTAGGACCTTTAGCTTACTGTGCACATTTAAATGTTTTACAAGAGCACAAATAACCATTGAATTCAGATTTCTGAGCTTGAAATCATTGTCATTGTGCTTGTATTATAATGTATCAGACTACAATGTTGTGTTTACTACTTGTAATTTCAAACCCAGCTATAATAATATTTCACAATTTAGAGTTTGACCTTCTTATGCAAACCAATGTTTATCGATGGGAGCAGTATTTTGGGATGTTGAATAATTCAACCCAACAACAATATGTCCCCAACAAGGCAGGTAAACATGTCCTTCTCCTTCGCCGTGCAGGTTCTAGCCTATTAATAGATTTATTAGTGCAGATTAAGCTCTAGGAGTTTACTAAGATGCAGCTCAAAGCCCCGCTGCCATTCCAGTGAATCTTCAGCGTCTTTGACCTCGGGTCAAGTGCTCGAGTTGTCTGAATCTTTCTTTTCCTCTGAGATCAGATGCATCGGTGCGGGTGTGTGCACCCTAACATATCCACATTCAGACAGGGAATTGTACACATTTTTATACTCATGATTATTTGCCTTTGGCTTGATCTTTTCTCAACTCTCACCCACTTGTTTTCACAACCTGTCCATCTGCAACTAAAAGAAACAACACACACATTTCATATTGCTAATATTAGCTGTCTGCTAACTCTTTCGGCTTTCTTTGTAAGGGGTTTACTGATCAATCTTCCACTGGAAATCCATTACTTGACCCCTAAGCTATGTCTATATCTGGCTCTTTTTGTCTCCGTTTAACAGTTTTAAAGTAAATGTAAGCACATGTTGACTACATGCTGTGACTGCTCGACCTTTAAAGCTACAAACAGTGGCTGTGGCGGCTGTGGCTCAGTTGGTAGAGTCGTCGACTCTCAACCAGAAGGTCGAGGGGTCGATCCCCAGCTGAGCAACATGTCCGATGTGTCCTTGGGCAAGACACTTAACCCTGCATTGCTCCCGCTGCTTCGGTGGCGGTGTATGAATGGATTAGTGTTGTACTTACTCTCTGATGTACGTCGCTTTGGATAAAAGCGTCTGCTAAGTGAATTGAATTGTAGCAAACAAAAATGCTCAATACGATATACATTTGACCCTGTGTCATGTTTTACTTCTGAACAACCAGGACAACTGCACATGAAAGTGTCTTGCGATCCAGTTTGTTGCTTCTAAACATCTTTTAAAGTGTATGAAGTGTTGTTTATTTTGAAAGTTTCACGTGATCTTTGTAGCTCTAGAAAGAGTTAATATCGAAGGATGTGCTGTTCTTAAGCTTGTTTAATTGTGCTGACTCCATTAGTCTCAGTAAGCATGTCAGTGTCCAGTTTTCTTATATGGTATAATGTCATTTGTGTTCCTTGTAGATCTAGAAATTGCGTCATATTTAATTGACTTGTTTTATCGTTGGAGAAATGACTGCACCAGGTTAGCCTTTTTTTACCTGTAATTTCATCAAAATGCAATTTAAACCTGTGTACTGTGTTTATAAAGAGATATAGGTTTTTAGATTTTTTTTTTTAAAGGTTGAACCCATTTTATTTGACTGACACGTTTTAAAATGTTACATCAAAAGCTGTGTGTGTCACTATGTTATCCAGTAATCCTGACCCTTGATTCTTAGCCATCTAGGCTTTTGAATGTTCATGCAACTTATTACAGCATTTGTAAACAGCTTTGGTTAATATCCATTTTGTTTCTGTCCTCAGAGTCTCGATATTAAGAACAAGCATGCTTTAACATCAACATTTCATTTGCAAACAACTCCAAACTATAGCTGTGAAATCTCATTCCAGTCGTTTCCCTGTTTTCCTGGTGATAGTCTCAAAGCGGATGATTGAAGAGGTCATTTCCAAAATGACAACTTAGATTTAGGGCTCCTAATCTGGGCTCTCTTTTTTTTGGAGCATGTTCATATTCATCAGCAGAAATGTGTTATGCCTGGATAGTTTTATAAATATTACAACCAGACAGATTATAACAGTTATATAAAGATGGGTTATTCATGACCTTTTTGAGCTTTAATTTTTCTAGTTTTTAACCTGGTGAGAAATTCCTGGAAAGACATTTAAGTACTTTGAACACATTTCCTAGAGAGCAGTTGGATGATACTAAATGGAGGCGTTAAGGCAGAGAAATACATAACTGAACTTTTGGTTCTTTCTGACTGCCATATTTAATAGTTTTGTAGAGCTCTTTGCTTTTAATATTTGTCTAGTTCCATATTTGTCGGAGTAATTCACAGTTACCAAAGAATCTTAAACAAAGTAATCCAACATCTTCCTTTCATTATCTTGCTCTGAATACAAGTCCATTAGCACTAGAGACTTCTAACTACCTCGTACCTTTCCTTCTGCATGCTGTGCACCCAGCAAGGCCTCTGAAATGAAAGGCTGCTCTTATATAACAGCGTCTTGGAGTGTGTCAAAGACGAGAACAGGCGCTGTGACGGGACTGCAACTGTTATGTTGCATAGTTATGTATAAAGTTTGATCCAGGGAATATAGTCTCCAATAAGAAATGACCGTAGCCATTCTGTATCTGAGTGACTGCGGTGAAAAGTAAAGATAGGGATCTGTCAGGGTTTCACAAACACAAGATTGAGCTGGAATGAGAAAAATCCTACGAGACTTTGTATATTGAATTGTAAATCCAAACTATCTGTGCATAACATACAGATAAGATTGTTTGTGCAGTCAATGAAAGCATGATGGTAATAATCTGTCATCCTCCAGAGTGAATGACTGTCTTGGAAGTGCCATAACAAGCATGCTAGTTGCAATGATTAAGTGCCATTGTGTCAGATACTGCAGCACATTATAGCTTGGAACCATTTGCCCCATGGAGGATTGTGTGAGGCACCACGCATGGCACAGTTTCAAGAGCCTTACATGGCTTTGGCACAGTGTTACTGCTCTTTGCCCTGATGTCTCTGTAAGCAGGCAGGACCTGGTGCTAAGGCAAAGGTCCTGGCTTCCTGCTCAGTCCCATCCCTGTGACACTGTAGTGTGTCCCTCCAGGTTGGAGCGCTGAATATTTTATCCAGATTTGACCTGCAGGACTGCATGTGCATTATGCAGACATAGCCGGCTAGAATTCCCTTCTCTTCCCCCCCTCTCTCTCCCTTTCTCTGTCTCTCTCTCTCTCTATGACTGCATCAGTAAACAGACCCCAGCAGACCATCCCTGATGCATCCTCTCTCTCTCTCCTCCACGTCCCATCCTTGTTTACCTTACCTCATACCCTCTCCTCTCTCCTTTCTTCTCTCTCTGTTCCTCTCCTGCAGGCCCACTGCCTTATTCAGCTCCCTCCTGCCAGACCAACACTACTGTATAAAGACAACAGCCCCATCTGTGATCGATGAGCAGCGTCTGTCTGATGCAGTCCCCAACAATGAGATAAACAAAGCCTCTCCGCTCAGCTCTCTCTCTGATACACCATCACTGCCTGCATTCACCATATGTGAAGGTGAGATGGAGAGAAGGAAGACCGAGGAAAGAAAGACCCTCAGAGAACACATCTGCATCCCAGCATCCCTGCCTGCATCTTCCCCTACCCCTCCCCCCTCCTCCCCTACACCCCTCTCCTCTATCTGTGAGCAGAATTTTTACCTTCTGTCCAGGATTTCAGGCACTTCGTCATAGGTGAGTCCCGGCTGCAACTCTTCCTCTGTGAAGGAGAGCCCAGGCCGACTGAGAGTGGACAGCAAGGCGAGGGAGCAGAGGAGGAATGCGTGTGCAGCCATTGAGACAATGAAAGGAGACTGCCGCTGGTCGAGCTCCGCTTCATAATCTGCTCTCCTAGCAGTGCCTGACTCCCAGCTCCTTCTGACTGGCAAACGCAGCGGCCAATAGGCTGCGAGCAGAGACGATAAGCGTGCGTCACAGTCCCCCCCCCCCCCCCCTCGCTGCACTCTCCCTCCCTCCTTCTCCTCTCCTCTTCTCCACTCCTCTCCCTCCCACCCTACTCCCTTCCCTGTCATCCTCCCTCTGCTTCTCTCATTCTCTTCTCTCACCCTCCCACATCTACTCCTGTGCTCTCTATCGTCTCCTACATGCACACATAGCCGCAGGCCAGCCCTAAGTATAGACAGTAGATCTTTCTTTTTTCACAACACATCTCATACCTATGTTACCTACAAATAGTATGATGTCTACACACATGCTCACACATGTAGCCAAAGAGACACAGGCACAAATGCCTGCACAGACAAGCAGACTGTCCCTTGCAGACAAACACACACACACACACACACACACACACACACACACACACACACACACACACACACACACACATACACACACACACACACACACACACACACACACAAACACACACACACACACACACACACACACACACACACACACCTCTGTGGAAAATCACCTGGGAATGTCAAGGTCAGATTGTGTAGGAGGAAAGAAAGATGTTGACATGACTTTAGGAGGTGACAAAAAAAGGAGCCATGACTGCGTGACCTAGATCTGCAGCCCGCTGCCACAAAAGCAGAATTAATTCACTTGATCTATGTGTTGTTGTGAACACTGAGAGGGCCCGCGGCTGAGGAAATTGTCCACTGAGGCTGCAAATATGGATGACAAGAACAGCTGAGCAGCCGTGGGATGAGACAGGAACGAGAGCCAAACTCTGATGACCCTGACGGCTGATCCCGTTTCCTGCTCATTATTTAGCCCCCCATGCATGTGATGCCTCAGGATCTTGATACATCCTCTCAGATCTTTTTTTTTTTCCATATCAGATGATTTGATGATTTTTAGAGCAGAACACCAAGAGTGGTTATATAACCAAATGTTTTGACCTACTATCATGGATATTCACATTGATGCATGGCAGTGATTCACACAGTGAGAGAGTGACTGCAGAGCCCAAAATGTTAGATTCCTTCTGTAGTTCATCTGTTAAAGGACATGAAAAATGAAACCATGAAACAGACAAAAGATTCCTCAAACACCTTTTTGATCTATTTTCATTCATAGTTTAGCTTATAATGAGGTAAATATTAGAGCTCACCACACAATATGTTTAGTTTTTTGACACGTGTTGCCCTGTAATCCAGCATGACATATTTCTTTGTTTGGAAATAGATGCCAACAACGTGCACGGTCTTTAGAATATGTCTTTGTAATAACTACCTGCTGGTGGGACAGCTGCATTCCATTTTGATCACGTACAGCAATAATTTGAAGTAAAAAATCTTCTTATCGTTCTCTCTTTCTTTTTCTGTGTTTATTTTTGTGTGACTAAGTACCGCCGTTATAATGAGCATCCTTGTGCAACCATTTTTAGAATAACATTCAGTCTGCATGTGTTTGTGTGCGTCAGTTAAGAAGGCTTAAGTATTGCTAAGGGTGTGAGAGGTCAGCTGTGTCTCCTAGGTCATACAGTAACAAGAGGTGACTAACGGCTGCCTCAGCCCTCTGCGTCTGCCTGCCTGCCACGCTCACTGCAGCAGGCCAGTGTGTCAGTCCACTGGAGGGAAAGTGCAAACTAGCCTGTCACTGCTGCCATCACAGAGTGACATCAAAGAACGTCTCGCAGAAAGACGACCAGTGGTGACCACTTTCAAAAGAGGACATGATGCTAGGATGTCCCATAACTATAGGTCTAAAGATACAAACAAAATCTATAATGGTTTGTTAGTAAAAACTGCTTATGTCACTTATGTTGTTGTTTTTATTTTTATTTAATGCATGCTGTGTAAGAACATTCAGTAACAATTCAAGTCCATAAGAGATATCAGACACCATAGGTTTGATGCAATAATAACGCTTCGATACAGCCTCAATATTTCTTTGAGTGAGAATATATATCTTTTGAAAAATAATATAAACTTACAACCATAGCAAACAGGAGCTCACCATCAGCGAGCATAAGCTGCCAGTAGCTTTGGTGGTCAGTGCTAGCTAATGTTGACCATGGGACATTTTAGAGTTGAATGACTTTTGTGTCATTGTGCTACTGTCTTACTTTGTTTTTAGCATTTAATATTCATCACGTTCATGTGTGGGAACTTTTTTAAATCAACACTTTTTTTTTAAAGACACAGTACCATGCAATCATGAACGAAAAACCTGTTAATATAACCAACACAAATAGAAACAGAATAATAATAGTATGATATCCTTTTATATGAGGCTGTTATTGGTTTGTGTTATCAGCTGTTTCTACTCTATGGTTCTACTTGAGGCTGTGGTCTCTGTGTGTTGTGTTGTGTTGTGTTGTGTTGCACTGCGACTGGTGATGAGGTGCTCTCGTTTTGGCCACCCAGTTCCTTGGTTTTTGTTTTCCCTCTCCTGGTGAGTCATGCAGCATTTTAGATTATGAAACAGATCGAACATACAGCGCTGGGGGTTACTGTCTATTTATAGGTATGATCTCATATCCAACTTTTTAATCCTGCTCTTTATGCCTACATAGAACACAGCGAGGCCTGCGACACACAGGGTGATGTAACAGGTTAGTGCCGTTTTAGATCGCTCCTCATGTGTTGATGATGATATATGACTGTTAATCTGCCAGATAGCATGAGCATCTGATCTCTGCAGTGTTACAGCTGTAGAAGCATGAATCAAAATGCTCAATGCTTGGTTTCATTAAGAGGCCTGGGGTGTTGTGGGGGAGTTAAGTGCATCACTGTGAGTATTTATATGTATTTATAGTACGGTGTTTCTTTAAGTGTCAGTGAAGCTCCAGATTGAAGTGATTGCATAAATCTGTTTTGATAGAAAATGTAGGAAGGAACACGTCGTTTTGATTATGTGTTTTATTGATAGACATATTTGCTTTCTGTCACAACACTGTCAATCATAGTTTGCTGCTTCTTGTTGCCTTTTTTGATGACCTGGCTCACAAACACGCAGCACACACACTTTATTCATTTTGAGGACAAGGTCAGTAAATAAGGCGACCTAAGAAAACCACAGGTACATTGCATGATGCAAACATCAGCCTCCTCCATTATAAATAATGTCAATTATTAGATATGACTCATTTGCCATGAACAAAAACAACCCACCCGTCTCGTCATTTCGTTCTCAGCAACACTTCTCAAATGTGCGTTTATGGACACACACAAAAAAAATATCATGATATAATATAAATCAAATAAAAAATTCTTACCAAGGAGTCCCAAGCCGGTTAACTCAATTAGCATTCAACTACACAGAATATATTTCCATCACTTATGCAAAAAAAAAACATCCTTTATAAAAACTAGCCTATTTATTAAATATAGAACAATCTCAAGGTATGCACATATAGTTTGCTGATTAATCTACATAACGTCCTTTAAAACTTTCAGTGTCACTGCTTCATGTCATACAGGCATTTTCACAGGCAATATGATAAATGGAGGATATAATATCTATTGTTATGTAGCTAGATTCTAATGTCGTATAAAGATTAGAAATGCGGCCCTTTTTATCTCTCACTGTGTCAATACAGATTAGGTTGACAGTTTGGAACAGGTGACATTTTTGATCATAATATAAACGTAGATTCCTGCTATAAAACTAGATCCATTCATAAAACACCCATGTTTGGTTTTTTTTGGCTCTATTTACTAGTAAAATTCCGTGAGTTGCTCTACACCTTTAAGCTGGCAGGATCAATCATGTGATACTACGCACACAAGAAACCCTCCAAACAGAGCAATGCAAAGCTTTGATTGGCTGAAACCTGTGAATGGCCAACGTTAATATTTAACATTCAAGTCACAACACTGCAGTTTCATTCAGTCCTCCATTCCTCTCGGCTGGCGCTATGCCGCACTGAGCCACTTGAGGGTGCTCTCATGTAACCCAGACAAAGGCCTTCAATCCCCCCCCCCCCCCCCCAGTGATGTGGGCTAACTTCATGAGGCACAATGTTAACATAAGGAGCATGGAGATATAGAGTAAATGAGGATGATGAGTGAGACCCCTAAAACTCTAGAAGTCTGTGTTTAGCTCTATCAGTGAGTCAATACATGAATCAATAAATTAAATACATTCAAAACATGAGCAATACATCACCTGGTATTCTGATTAAACACAGTTCCACCCTAGAAAATGAGTGTTACAATATGGAATATTTCAAGCTGATTCATTAAAGAGTTAACCATTTCCCTACTCAAATAGCAGCAAGAAATCCTAAACCTTAATTAGATTCAAGTCCCTGTTCTCTAAATAAGCTCACCTGCTCTCTTCACAAAAGGTAAATGTGTATTTAAACTAAATAAAAAAATACATTCCACATGGCTTGTATGGAAAACAAACAGAATCTCTAAAAAGAGAAGTAGCTTTTACATCAGAAAAGTAGTTGATTTGTTGACACAAATAACCTACATGCAAGTCCTAATTTGGCAGGCCTAAAACTATTTCATCCTGTGCCTTACACTTCTTTCTGTCCTTGCCCCCTTTCCTTTAAGACACATAGCTTCATCTAGCAAATAGATACAGACCAAGGAGAGGCCGACACTTCTTCATAGCTGTTAGATGCACCAGGGTCTTTCACAATATACTATAAGACCCGATGTGAAGATGTCAGGCTCGCTAGCTGACCTAGTTCTATACACAGTGCTTTAGCGTAACTATTTTTAATTGTTGGAAACACGATCTTAAACTGGCAAATTTGACAGTATTGTCTGCAGGTTTGCTTTTTTCCCATATCGGACTATATTCTAAAGACAATAATAAAACTGCACATAACATCAGAAGCACAGGTATATCCATTGATGGATAGAATAGTCGAGCTAGACAAGAACTATCATGCCACGTCTATGTTTATCTGGCAGGTGTCAAGATAGTCATGATAATATCTTCTCACTTTGTTATGCAGTTGGATACAGAGTTGTCTTACCATATGATTTGATTGTCTAGAAACTAAACAGAGAGGCACCAGACTGTAAGGGAAGGAAACGAATCAGTAAACAAATAAAGAAGTCTCTTGATAGAAATATAAACTCTAGAATAGTCTGATAACTATGGACTCTGTCAGTGCTTGATACCCACAAATATAAAACAGCAGTCCTGGAACAAATTGTTTGTTCTGGTCTAGGATCAGCTTGAGCCTCCCTGTTTTCTAACAGAAAAACTGAACCCCAGATCAGCGTCTAAATGCAACTATACCAGTCTACAAAATGCGCATTAAAAGAGAGAAGGCACAGAAACACAAACCCACCGTGGAGTGGGACGGACTGACAGCAGCAGGGTTTTTTTTGGGAGCAAATTGGATGAAGCCGCAGGTCTGCTGGCAACAGATGGGTTGCCTGGAAAAGGGCAGAGATTTATATATTTGCTGTCTCATTTTCGTTTAGCTTGTGTTGGACCTCTACGTGGATTCGACTGAGTCCTGCACCATTGTTCTCTTGGCTTCAACTGGCGGACTCGTGTCAGTCAGCAAGGCCTGGGTCACATTCAGTGGATGAAAACCAACAGGTGACTCAGTCATGTTCTTGAATGCACCCTTGTAGTAACATCTTCATTTTGATCTGTTGCAAAACCTGCACTGAGCACAAAAAGCTGGTGTTTTTTTTTTACGTCCTGCTCCATGCTACGGATGTGATGCAGTCCCCATTTTATACAACTCGATCTACTTCATCACGCCTGTCTTCTCCTGTGTCGTTTGATTTGCTGCCTTGGATTGAGCAGGTTCTGTCTTGTCATCAGCCGACTTAAGCACGGTCAGATTTGCTGCCTCAGCCCCTTTTTTTGCTCTCTTGCCTCTGTTCCTGTTTGGCTGTGCTCCCGCTCTTGCTGCTGATGCTACGTTGGTGGACAGGAGTTGTTGTTTTCCCAGGGATAGGTGCTTTCCCCGGGGGCAGACGGGGATCATCTCCAATGTTTACAGTGAGGTTAGTGTAGAGAGGCTCCAGCTCTTTGGAGAGGAGCTCGTATGTCAGAGAGTTGAGGCCGTCGGAACGCCAGTTGAGTCTGGTCCTTTTCAGAAGGTCATATCTAGAAAGATTGATACAATATTCGAGGTTTGAGTGTGTTTCAGGGTCAAACTTTCAAAGAAAAGTTGATCATTATGGAGATTTATTTAAAATTCTGTTCTAACAGAGAGTCAGATGAAGAGATCGATACTACTCTGATGTACGTGCGCTACGTATTAAGCTACAACCAGGAAATGTTAGCACAGTTGAAAAATCAATCTGCCAATACAAGTATTTGCTGGCTAGACGCATTGACTTCCTGGAGTTTTTGTTTGGAATCACACATCTTCTGTAAAACATGAACTCATAATGTAAACACTTGTGTTTTTGTGTAGTGTGCCAAAGAGAAAAATGTGAGCTTTTGACAGTGAGTGATAGGCAAGCTGTTTTCCTGTGTTTCAAGTCTTGACCCAAAGCTAGGCCTAAAAGCCCACTTACTTAACCATCAAATTTCCACATAAAGACACAGGAGTGGCATCAGTTTGGCCCAGAAATTCTCTACAAAACCTCAATGTGTATCCCAAAAATGTCAAAATGTCCCTCTTGCGGGGCGCCAGATAGCATAGCGGTTACATGTACAGAGGCTATAGTCCTTGTTGCAGTGGCCGTGGCTTTGAATCAGGCCTCGGCCCTTTACTGCATGTCATCCCCCAATCTCTCTCCTCCCAACATTTCCTGTCTCTTTTCAGCTGTCCTATCCAACAAAGGTAAAGATTTGCCCAACAATATAACTTTAAAAAACATATGTAAATACAGCTCTTGCAATAAAAGATAAATATGTGCTCCTGCACTAACGAAAAATCTTTGTCTTAATTATGTTGGAGACATAACTACTGTGAATATTTCCCGTGGTGTTTCAGCGGATTTGCAGGAACTTGTTTTTATGACGTAAAAAATCTTTCTACAGTAGTGCAACATGGGCAGGAAAAATGTAATGTTTTTTAAATGAGAAAACAAATGAGAATGCAGCCTGAGGCAGCAGAAATCTTTGGCTCAACAGAGTGAGCAGAGAAAAAATGCCAACCTAACACAAAGCAGTGTGTCTACAAAAAATGAAATAACATTTTTTTTGTCAAAACTAATCTTGTGAAGGAAAGGTGATAAGAAGAGGACGGCAGGCAGCATAACTCTGTTTTCTGTCCCCCAGGAATGAAGCCAAGACAAATATTAATGGCACAAAGATAAGATAGTACAAAGTGTAAGGGCATAGTTTAAAAACTTTCCAATAGGACAACAACCTTTTGTTTCCTGTTCATTCATACCTGCGTGGGTTTTGCTCATTGCCTCGATCTCCTTTATGCTTGATCATCTTGTAATGACCAATGGCCACTGGGGGGCGCATGATCTTCATACCAGACAGGCGTACTCTGGACAGACAGCACACAACAGGGGTCAACAGGAACAGCATATTCTCATCCAGAGGCGTAAAAGTGGCACGCTAAACCTCAGAGTCTGGATAATATTAGATGTACAAAGACTGGCACTTTACTATCCATGCTATTTTCTATAACCCAAAACTGCAGCAAGAGTACATCTAGTCTCTAAGGGATACATTTAAAGGCAGGAAATAAGGAAAGGAAACATAGAATTGTGGGTGACGTATGAGAATACCATACTTTTATGGCCTATAGGCGGTGGAAAACACTGGTTCCCTCTTTCCATCTCTGGTGTTGCTATACAACCCCAATTATCATGTGACCAATGTCCAGTATATGATATATATTTTAAGTTGTAAACCGTAGAGTGCAAGAGAGTGGAGACAGGGTACCACAGCACAGAAAGGAGATGAGCCTGTAAAGTCTGAAACACATCTGTCAGCATCTGTCAGCTACTCCACGTGAACATACTCACTGAGCCCACTGCAAGAGATACACAGCAAAGCCACAGCAGAGGGAGGGGAGGTGAAGATGAAAGATGATGTTATAAAAACATCAAAGAAAAGTAAAACATGTGGTATGGAAACTGTAGACTTTAACGAAATAGATGAATGAGTTGAGCAAAAGAACAAAAGGCGGAGTTGATGAAGTGGTCATGCACGTAGTTCTGATGCTGAACACATGTGTAAACATGCACAGTTCACTGTGTCATTATGTGGGATATGGACCTCTGCCTCTTTCACCATCCTCACCTCGCAGCGATGTCATCATCCTCTCCACCCCAGCCCCAGTACTGGTTAGGGAAACCATTCATCTTCATGTACTGGTCTGGTGTCACCGCAGACACCCCTCCAAAATACTGTGAGTACGGCAGCCTGAGAGGGTCACATCGCCAATTTACAAGCAAGTCTCAGCAGAGAAAAACACTTCTGGAAAAGTCTTTCCATGCACAACACACTCGGCTTCTACCTGTATCTGAACTTGTCCATGGCCACAGACAGATGTGTTGGGAACTGCTTGTGGCAGGTGTAGGTGTTGTGGTCATTCTCAGGCAGCAAGTCGACGTCATGAAGGAAGATGCAGCTCCAGTCTTCATCTTTGAGGGCCTCTCGCACCCCAACGTTCAGCAGCTTGGCTCGGTTAAAAGTACTGTTCCCCCACTGAGAAAAGACACAGACACAGAAATGTATCCATCTCCAATAACACAATGTTTGTTAAGAACTCCAATCTGATTGGCTAAGGGACAACCTTTAGAACTGTTATGACGGATCATTTTTAGTGGTTCTTGATGATTGTTACTTGGTAGCCTGAGGATGCAAGCTATAGACATAAAGACTTAAAATTGTCCATAATTTGTACGACTGTAAATATTCAGCCAGCAACAGTTGTGTGTGTGTGTGGGGGGGGCTGTTGTTGAGAGGCACATTGCTGTTGATTTTTTGTCAAAGCTGTAGGCACACTGAAGCTAATTCCATAAACATTTATTTTCTTGGTTGCCCAAAACTGTACTGTGTGCATGGAAATGTAAAAAAAGAAGAGAATATGAAGAAAATATGCTTTTTGTATTGGAATTTTTTTTTTTTGGGGGGGGACACACTAACCCCTTAACAAGCAGTTTGTGTCACTTAATACAATTTGTGAATAACAGTATTATTAACTCCTAAAACAAAGCTTATATACAAGTTGTGAATCATTGATATGTTAGCGTAACACCAACATTTTGCACAAGTTGCACCCCATTGATTTCATACTAATATAATTGGCACTCTAGCATTATGTTAAAGGTCACATATTATCTTCCTTTTCAACAAGTTTAAATAAGTCTCAGAGCTCCCCAAAACGGTCTGTGAAGTGTCTTGACAAAAATCTACTCGGGTCCTGTATCTTAGCATGCCTCTTAACCCCACTATTACAGCCCCGCTCAGAACAGGCTGTTTATGTGTCTGTAGCTTTAAATGCAAATGAGCTGTGTCTGACCGCGCCCCTCTGGAAGGGCTTGGGCTTTCTTGCACCATGCCCAATTGTTTACGGTGAGAAGGGAGACTCAGAGGGCAGAACAAACACCTAGCTGTGGGAGTGTCATCCACTTGGGGGAGGGGTTACTGCCCTTTGTGATGTCACAAAAGGAAAATCTCCAAACGGCCTGTTTGAGCACACATTTTCTGAAAGGTGGAGCAGGCAATAGTGAGAGAGGGTGGACTTTTCTCAATTGGGGGGTTTGTAGACAGGCTAAGGACACATATTTATTGGAAATATATGTTATTTGTTGGAAAAACATGGTAAAGTGTATTTTGCACATGTGACCTTTAAAATGTATACTGTAGTTGTAGTAATACAGCAGTTATAGTAGTACATCATTATACAGTATTGGTTTTGTAACAGTAGTAACACCAGGATCACATAATGCTATTCTGCCACTTATATTTAAAGATTTTACAAACCTGTATTGCGCTAGCTTTACGCTAGTTATGTGTCGATATTACATTCGCACAATACTTTTTTTTTTTTCAGTAAAAACAAATTTCCCTAGAAAAAAAGAATGATTACTTTGTACATAGTTACTATAAATGTCGGTGCACACTGATACATAAAACACACACTCGCACATGACCTGACCTGCTGTACAATATAGATGCTGTAGTGGATCTGCTGTCTTTGCAAAAACGGATGCAGGTGGTAGAGGAGGGCTCTGAGGTGGGTCTGCCGGTTCCGGTATGGTACCACTATCGCTGTGTGGTGGCGGGGTTCACAGTCCGGGGGCCTGTAGCGTCCGCCTGATGACACTAAAGGGTTTCTCTGTCTGATCTCCTCCATAGACAGAGGAGAGGAAAGATGGACCGACACAGGTCCAACTGGAGGACAGGAAAAACAAACTGCTAAAAAAATAGGTACTGATAATATTGGGATTGTTACACATGAAATACATGGAATACATATAAAAGCAACATTTAACTCATATCTCTGTCACCTAGCAGTGGGGAGGGGATCTGGCAGTCTCTCAGCGGTGGTGCTGTAGCAGGTGGTCCAGTGCCAGAGTTGCGGGGTGGAGGAGGCGGTATTCCCAGATGACTGAGGTTGGTATAGACGTCATGAGGTCGAGAGTAATCGAACTCTGGCTCTGTTGTGTGCACCAAGACAGACACCAAGCCTCTAAAGCCCCCGAGGGAGAAATAGAGAACAAAGGCAAACTGGAACCCCACCAACAAGGCCAGTGTACATGGGGAGTCCAGAGAGCGGCCACAGCCCGCCATTATGAATTGGAGAAGAGGTTTCGGGGAGATTCAACGTGGGGAAAATGAATGGAGTGTTGTGGAAGAGAGATGGGGGGAGATGATTGGGATGAGCAAGGAGAGGCAAAAGGAGAAAAGGGGAAGGAGGCAGCACTGAGGTCAGACTCAGGAGTGCAGAAGGGGGGTGTCCATCTTTATGAATGGGTTGTAATGGTGGTGAAGCTCAGTGAGTACTGCCATCACCTCCTGACCACAGACTGCACTGAGAAAGGAAAAGGCAGAATAAGAGTTTTATACACTTGTTTATGATTCAACTGCATGTGTATAGCCTAGATGCAGGGTACCTGGTTTTGCAAGGGTCTAATTATAACGTATCTCGAACCAGGAAGTGCTCACTCCAATCTCTCCTCCTCTTCCTCCTTTCATCATCAATTTCTCTATAAAATGAAAAAAGAAACCCTTGTGAGTAATAAAGCAGCAGCGGATTTATCTCAGTAGTAGCCTACTGTAAGCTATAATAAGCCAGGGAATGACAAGCAGCTACAAACAAATGTCATGTTTGCTTCTGTTTTTAGAATGGCTTATTTTCAGCTTTGACATTTCCATGGGACGTTTTTAGAAGAGAGCTGGAGCCCTGCACATTTATTAATCAGATATCATGGTTCCCTGATAACATAAACAACATAGCTCAATGTAGAAAGCTTCGAGCCACCGAATTCACAATTAGAGCTTGTGTTATATTTACTAAGGCACGGCAGACAACTTCTTTTTTGGAAGCCTAGGCCAGGGGTTCCCAAACTTTTCAGCCCGTGACCCCCAATATAGTGGTGCTAGAGACTGGGGACCCCCATTGTCCCTAGAGGTGCTTAAAAAAATTGACATTGCATAAAGCCACGCACACTATTAGGCCTCTCCAAACACTGGCATTAGAACACCACACAATAGCCCATCACATTTTTTTTAATATATTTTCAAATTGATGGGTGAGATATGCAATTTGAAACCATTTTCCATATTTAAATGTTTTTGGAGGAGTCTCGCGACCCCCCTAACAGTGTCTCGCGACCCCCCAGGGGGTCCCGACCCCCACTTTGGGAACCACTGGCCTAGGCTACAGATAGCATTCAGTGCAGGTGATTAGCCTATCTGCATCTATCGACAGGCCTGTGTAAGCACTGTATAGTAGCTATTAGCGTAACAATAGCAAATAAGCCAATGACATTATTCGACATTATACCCCCTTCAATGTCTCTTTTTTTCGACCAAAAGGGCTGATTCTTATTCGCTTATTTTTTTTATTGTAGACTGTATACACGCTGTGCAACACCAGCCGACTCACCAGCACATCCCTGCGACATTTCAAATCCAGCCCCCGGCTTCCTCTCACAGTCGATGGGCCAACTGCCACCGAGGAGACGCGATGGACCAAAAGATACTAGGTTTAGTTTTTTTCTCCTGATGCTGGTCGCTTTTCCTCCTCTTCCTCTTCCTCCTCCTCCCTCTCCTCCGCCACCAGCAGCTCCTAATCTCTCATCCGAGGTGAAATCACTCCGTAGCTGCTTAGAGACCGCTGCAAACGCTTTCACACGCAAGAGCATCGCCGCATATCGGTCCAGTGTCAACACAGGCAAGTGCTCTGTGTCTCATCAGCTCTCATTGTAGCGCTGAAGCGAACGGGCTGTGAGGCGCACCGCGGTGACGCCACAAGCGGCACATTTGAAAAGCGAAATATTGACGTTTTAAAAAACGTCATTACATGAATAAATGCTGCTTATTGACCTGTATGCAAAATGTGTTGTCGTTTAATTGACAGAAAGATCCACTCTGGATTTAAAGGGGACACATTATACCCCTTTTCCACCTTTTCAAACAGTCCCCTGTGGTCTAAATGAAACATCTGTGCTGTACTTTGGTCAAAATATAACATGAGTCAAGCACCAGAGGAGGTTTGTGACCCTGTAGGCTATAAACCAGCTCTATCAGAGCGCTCCGTTTTGGTGTGTGTGTCTCTTTAAATGCAATGAGCCCCCTCTGAGTTTCACAGTAGACATCACTCCTCTGTAGCGAGAATAAAAATGGCAGACCTGTGCAAAAGTTTTGCTCTAGGCTGGGGGTGGAGTCCATGGGTGGAGAAACCAGGGGAAAGGAGGGTATTTTTTTTTTTACCAGAATCCAGCTTGTGATGTCACAAACTGAGAAAATTTGAAATGGAGCGCTTTTCTCTGTGTGGTAAGACTTATGCAGACCACAAACAAAGGACTGGATATATTTATTTCAAATTTTGTGGGTCGATAGACACTCGGGTTACCCAAATATATGTTCAAAAACCCTGTAAAAGTGGATTTTCATATGTCCCCTTTAAATTCATTGCATTTAAATAGCATTACCAAATCTGCTAACATGGTTTATTACAAATCAGAATTATTATAATTCACTATTTAAGATCACCCTATCTGTTCAACCTTATTAAATTCTCCAATTTATAATTTTGCAAATGGGAAAATGTTAAAGAGACAGTGTCTAATATAGGGTAAGCTGGCCCTCATATTCATTAAGGTTAAGTGTATTGAGTCCTCTTTGACCCTTCCTTATTTTGTGTATCTCTTTGTGTGTTACATTTACATTAGTGGTCAAGGAGGTGTAGTAGGAAAGCCCCAATCTGAAAAAACTATATGAAAGAGCATGAACATGTCAGATTGAAGAGACAAATAATTCTCAGTGAATTGGGGATATGGCCAGAAATGTCTGTATAAGTTTTTTTTTAAATGCTAAGAACACTTCTGAAACAACAACAGAAAAAACTAAGAACATCTATTAAACAATGTTTAATGTTACTCTTTTCATCAATGAAAACATTCTGTGTGGGACAAAAATGCTAACTACATATTACATTAAATGTGCCACTTGAAATCAACATGTGGACTAAAATTTGTGACAACATTAAGCCAGAATGCTTCTAATTAGCATGCTAATAAGCAACTGGTTAATGGTGAATATTAATTTAAAGTGTTACCAAACATGTTAGGGTTTTTCCAGGATCTGGTGACTTGCCACATTAAATTAAATTGACATCTTTTTCTTTTAAATAGTCTCAGAAAAGTTAAAAGTATTAATTTTTATACATGGAATGCAATATACGCTTTTTGTATTTGTATGATGAAGTGTGGACTCAATTTTATCTCACAAGTGATTTTTTTTCTTTATTTCTCACACAGCAACCAACCTATAAGGGCATCAGTTGTTATCCGGCTTTATGCAGCAGGGTAAAAAAGTCTTTATTCACATGCAGCAGTAGCTGGTCAGATTACAGAGCAGAGACAGGAGAGAATAAGTAAATGGCTAAAGTAGATCCACATAAGTTTACTCATTTAAACAGACTATTCCTCCAATAACCCTGAAGCAGATAAAGCATTACAGAAAAACTGTGCAAAACAATGCAACAACACTACTTTAGTATGTAGCACTAAGTAAACACACTGCCTTCATTGTGTCAAAGCGAAGCGGATGTGTGTTTTTCTTTAACTAGGGCAAAGCCCCACTAACTCAGTGTCCCCTCGAGGAATACTGCATTAAAGTATAAAGACAGACCAGTATTATTAAAGGCACAGAATAGACTCCTTACACAGACAGGCTGGTGCTTCAGTTACCTCACATCAATAAGAAAAAGTGTTTACCACTCGAGGGGAATTATAAGAATGTACATATTACTATTTTAATCATTCAACTGCCATGGTATATACAAAATGTTTCCAAACTGTAAAAATTGAATAATTGATGCTTTTATGCCATTATGCCTGTAATGTTGGAAAATGGCCCTGAATCTGTGACTATTATTAGTTATTAAAGTAATTAATTCACAGTTTAAGGACCAAACAGGCACAATTTGATATATTTCTCAAATTAGCACACACAGTAAGTCATACAGATCACCTTTTTTATGTATATATATAAATCTATAATGCATTGCTTTTCTATCTTCTTAAAAGTAATCAGAAAAATGTTAATAAAACCAAAGTGACACCTATCAAATAAAGCGCTAGTGTGTAAAAAATGGAATGAAATGCTTCACAAGTTTTCAGGACTCGTTTTTTTCTCCATTGATTTAAGGCTAGGGCAAAACATTCATCTCAAACAGTCTCCTCCGTTTGATCCATTTCTGATGGCAAAACTTTCAAGACCTTCAAATTTAAGAATGCAAAAACTCAGGTGTAATACGTCTAGAGCTTTGCTTTCCACTCCATTCAAGTTATGTGATTTTCCACTTCTCTTTGTGTTTCATCAGTCCCTCTCAAGCTATCTCCAAAACTCTCTCAGGTTTTATTTACTATTTAAATTATCTCCTCCTTTTCCGGCCCTTCTCTATCACTCTCTCCATCTCTCATTATCCCCTGTCTTTACTTTTTGTAGTTTCCAAACTGAATGGCGAGCCGGTCACTGACGCAGCGGAACGTCGCAGGCTGCACCTCCCAGTAGTTGACAGGGTTTCCAAACAGGCTGATGCCGTTATAGAACGTCCTCTTCATCCCAAATCCTCGAGGGCAGAAGTCATCCACACCCACATGGTTGATGTTGTTGGAATGGAGGTAAACCACCTAGTATAGAGTGGTAAAATAAAAGGTAATTGGAGCATCAAGTAAAATATGAAGTCTAAAATGGCAAATAAGATGTTTGCATGTTATACTCACCTGCAGGTATTTCATATCAGGGAGACCTTTGGGAATACGAGTGAGCCGATTGTTGTCCAGATGCAGCTCTCTCAGCCTGGGGAGGTAAGACAGACTGCCGTTCTCTATGTTACGAATATGGTTGAAGCCAAGGCCCAACCTGGAAAAAATGAGAAAAGGGGCGAAACATTAAATAGGCAGAAAACAGACCACTGCATGGTACATTAAGTTTTTAAACTAAACTGCAAATTCCATGATAAATATGTTTGCTAGAGAGGGTTATTAAGCCAGGTGAAAAGTAGGTCCAAAGCCGCCTGGCAATACTCCTATGACCATAAATAATCACCTAAGAGGTGTGGAAAGGAGGTAAATGTACACAGAAGTAAGAGGAGAACAAAGAAAAGAAAAGAGGTCTCTGCTTCCTTTTTCTATGACAAGTCAAAATTTCTGTAATGAACAAGAGAAATCAGATTTACAAGTCAGAACGTTTTCAGCCTTGAGCAGATGATATTAGAGACAGTCAGGCATTGAGAAGCTCACACAAGAAGAATAAACTAACAGTTATCCTGCTTCTTTTAAGTGCGTGTCAATGTAATTCATTATATAACCCCTGAGGGGCACTGCTGACTTGGGATATATTTTTCAAAAACCACAGGATAATTGCAATATGATCTCTCTAGGGTGCAAGTAATTAGTTATGGTTATATACGAGTGTTAACGTGCTGTACCTGTACAGGTTTTTGTAGCGGCTCAGGTCCTCCAGTTCCACAGCCTGGATCTGGTTGTGGTCTAGATGAAGCTCATGGAGACTGTCTGGGAGATCTGAAAGCCAGAACATCATATCTATAAGGCTCCACTCAAGAGAGATTCTGTAGTTTAGCCATTACTTTGTTGTTTCCTTTACTGTTAAGTCCTTTATCACCAATACTCTGCTTTGTTAGAGGAGAAAGGAGAAGTTAGCCGAGATTTTCTTAAGCTACTGTCACTCCCAGCTACTTGTGCCTGACAAGTGTCCAGTTTGATGACCTGTAAGCACTTTCACTCTACCAAGTAAATCAAGCTGACTGCAGCTGTGATTTTTTGCATTAAGGGTAAAAAAAAAAGATGCAAAAATAAAACTATCATGATGCAAATTTGTAAAATGTTAAAAAAAACATGTTTTGTCTGGTTATCAGGCAGCACCTATTTATGATTTATTTATCAATTTAAACTGTATATAATTTAAACTTGTGAGCTGGGTGGGCAGTTTTTTTGAAGTAAGCAAAGCTTTATGTTTCCCTGTTTTTTTGTTAAAGCCTGATTGGCTGCTGGTTTCATTGTCAATGTACAGGCATGAGAGTGGTATTAATATGGTCATGTGACACGTGTAATAAAAACACAAAGATGCTGAACTATTCCTTAAAAGATTAAGAGATGTGTAATTTATATGTTGGCCTTTGTGCCGAAAGACAAATTGTTACCTTTTGGCACTCCTGTCAGTTTGGCCTCCGATATACGCAGATAATTCAGTTTCAGTCCCTTGAAGGCTCCGGGCTCAAAACCGCTGTTCTGGATAGGGTTTGCTCCCATTTCTGCAACATGAAGGGGATATTTGTGGCATGAAATAAAAATACAGTCTCTTTAATCTTCAAACTTTCGATGCCAGGGGTATAGAGAGGCAAAGGCAGTGGTGAGCACCACATTATAAAGCCATAGATTTGATGAAGTCATCATCATTTCTGACCTATGCAGTTCATGTTGCCCAGTCCTGAAAAGGCCCCAGCTGCCACCGTCTTGATGCGGTTCTCATGGATCCTCATCTCGACCAGAGAGGCGGGCAAGTTCTTGGGGATGGTGGTCAGCAGATTTTTGGAGAAGTAAAGCTTCTGCATGTGCTTCAGAGGAACAAATGTTCTGGGGTGGACTTTGGAAATAAGGTTGTTCCTTAAAGACAGACCCTAAAAAACAGTAACCAGAGGCAAAATTAAACCTCCACTTTACTTTATTTATGTGAAAATACAACAAGACAGTTGAAAACCAGGAAGGAAAACTAAGATGGAAAAGAGATGTTTTTGCATCCTCTGTCTCTACTAAATGTGTTTGAGGGAATTAAAACAGATCCAGCCAAACAGCACACTGTCTCTTTACCTGTGTTGGCTGAAAAGTGGGGACAGATGTAGAGCTAACATAAACAGCTCTCAATAGAGATGTTGTTGTATAATGTCATGTCTGACTTTCTTAGCTGCCAGACTTAATATTGCTCTTGGTCAGCGCTCTTGAATACAGGTCAAGAGTGAGAAAGCCTTCTGACTAAGTGAGGCGAGGATGTGAGCTTGAATACTCCCTTTTGGCCTCAGGCTCTAACTTAATACAATTAAAGCTCTCAGAGCATTGGGCGGTGGAGGGTAAAAAAAAAAGAAAGGAAATAAAACTCCAGAGGAAACAGAGCCGTAATGATATTTCACACTAGTGCAGCCAATACAAGCTTAGCTAACACATCCTTAAGAGGTGCTGATTTAATGCTAAGAGGGACATTATAATAGTGGCCTCTATACTGTAAGTGTGTCTCTTACGTATAAGTTAGTGAGGCCTTTGAAGTCATTCTCTTTGAGCTCGGTGATACGGTTGTTCTGCAGGTCCAGGAACTTGGTGTCCAGAGGAATATTCTTTGGCACCTCGGTCAGACCTGAGAACGTACCAATAAAAACACAAAAAAAGGAATCATATTCCATTAAATGCTTCCATGGATGACTGTGAACCAACACCCTTAAAACCAATATGCTGTCAATGGGCACACTTTCAGGATTTCTTCGTCACACTTAGACTTGGAAAATAAATAGTCAGCGCGTGTTTTAAAACCGTCATCGAGCCTAAAAATCCACCCACTGGCAATCCCACGTGGTCTCAAATGAGCACTTTGGGTCCCCACATCTATTATTGTAATGAGAGGTAGACGTAGACACAACTGTGAAGGGCACACAGAGACGTCAAAGCGGCATATAACTGGCATTACTGGTTTTGTCACTGACTAAGACTTGCACAAAAACTCACATGCACAAATTCCACTCACACATATGGGGACACCAGATGTTTTCCATCCGGTTGCTATTAGACAGAAGTCACAAAGGATGTGCGTTAAACACCACGGGTAAAATCACACATAAAATAGTGAAGAGAGACACAAAACTGTCACATACTGTATGAACAGAGAAATGCAAGCTGTGTGTGTTGTTGTGTGAGAATCTAGGTTATTATCCAAAACCAACCTAAATCAAGATTGTCAAAAACATTTTTACAAAAATGTGTTTACTAAATGAAACTGTGTTGCAAACAAACTACAACTAAATTAAATCATAGAGAAGAATTCTTCAGGTTTTGTCTTTGCCAGTTTATTTTTTTTCATGCTGAGGGACATGTGGTTTGTCTTTAGTGGATTTTTTTGGTTGTCCATCTTTTGTATTTTGTTAAATGTTTTAAAATGGTATGATGTTTTGAGTTTTTAGGACACAATACTTTTTCTGGCCTTTAGGCCTCGCCATTGACAAGTATCTTCAACTAAACTAACAAACCAGCGGGGGTGCCGGTAGCCTAGTGGTTAGTGTGCGCGGCCCATGTACAGAGGCTATAGTCCTCCAGGAGGGCTGCCCGGGTTCAAATCTAACCTGTGGCTCCTTTCCCACGTCATTCCTACTCTCTCTCTCTCTCTCTCTCCCTCTGTCCACTGTCTTATCTCTAAATAAAGGCATAAAAAGCCCAAAAAATAAACCTTAAAAATGAATGAATTAACTAACAAACAAGCATTAGAAACAAACTGAAACTTAAATGATTTTGTTTTACTTTAAATGAATTAAAACCAAAACTGATGAAAATAATCAAAAGTATTATAATCTTGATGAGGTGAGCCATAAGCTGCCAATGAATTTTTTTACAGACCATTAAATGTCCTAATGTAACAGAAACGCAACATAAGAAGTGGTGAGAATTTGCACCAAAGCCTGTTTTTTCATTCTGCTATGCTTATGAATACATTTATGAAGACAAAGAATAGGCTTATAATAAGTGTTCAACGTTTAAAAATCCACCTGCATTGTTCCACTCTCTGGAAAAGTTACTCAGCACACGCACAAATGGAGAGAAACCAGATATCATTAACGACACCACATCACAGAGCCACGTGGACGAGTGTATCTGATGTGGTCGATGGAGCAGACAGGCCACGGTAAGAGAAACCCAAACCTCATCTGGACCGCGACCATGATGCAACCAGACCTGCTGGTAAGAGAGAGAGCGAGAGAGAGAGCCAGCTGTCCCACTGGGATCCAGTTTGCCAAAAAACCACATCTGACCCACAGGACTCTACCCACTGCTGTCTGTCCAGAGTTATGTTTAGATATATGGCTTTGCCTGTACTGAGCCACACCCTCCATGTCACCACACAGATCAAACCGTCAGCAACCCCCTGTAACATTCTGTCCGTACCACGTCCACAAAGTGCTGAAGAGGAACTTTATAGCCTTGTACAAGTATTAAGCCTGACTTTGCCTTCAAAGAGCAGATATAAAGGAATCACATTAATAGATTTAGAAATTCATCCTAGGTATACTTATTCAAATTAAAGAGCAAACCCTCTAACATCTCTATGATTTCCAATTCTCAGTAATACAGTTATTACAGCTGCTGTGAGCGCTGCAGGATGTTACCATTGTGTGCATTCATGTGGTAGGAAACATTTACCTGCAGCTTTCCACATGTATCCTGCCAGCTACAAATTTGTATGCCCTGCATCAGACATGAAAAGAAACCTGCTAAACTCTTCCACGAACACTCTGATTATCTGAATCCCTTAACCCGCTAAACCCCAAAACCACAGCGCTTCAACCATATCTGCCACAAATCTTCCAGTCTACACCACAAACTGAGAAAACTAGCACCCTCTGTAACCCCAGAACCCCTCAACACATACACCCAACATAATGCTGGGATGCACACTGAGAGGAGACAGACGCCACCGCTAAAATACATCTGTTCTAAATAAGCACTTGACATTGTGGAAATTATACGCTTCCACTTTTACCCGCTGCAGTAAGACCAGGGACAGTAAATATATGGAGGTTGTAAAATGATGATTCGACAAAACCATTATGTCTAAACACAGACAGCCTATTAGAATTGTATCGCCTGTATAATGTGAAGAATCTATATAGCCTATCCATAAATACAACTGAATGCCCGTTCTTTTGGTGCTGTAAGAATAGACAGAGGGAGAAAAACATGCACTTTTAATGTCCACAGTCCACAGTCAGGAAATTGTATCTGCTTCTATAAAAAAAATCACAAAAATGATGTCAAAGACAGACTATAAAATTGGAATTAGCATGAAATGGTTACATCTTTTGCATCCTTCTCTCATTACTAAATAAGCTTTTTAATGCTCCCATAAGGAACTTTTGGTTTGAGTTGATTTTGGCGCCCCCTATGGACAAAGTGGTGACTCTAATCTCTATGCTATATCTTGTCCTGTACTTTTTTAACAGTTAAATGTAGCCTATCACTTACTGGGAATCTTTGCTGTGGAACAATATAAATAGGCTGTTTCTGGAGAGTGCTGTTAATCACTTTATCTGACACCTTCCCCATGGCAGCAGTTTTAGACATTAAAAGATTATAATATAGAAAGTCAAACTTGTTGCTGATGGTCTGGTTTGATTTTGTAACTCACAAAGTGGCCTCAGTATGAATTTTAGTCCTAAATTTAGCTTTAAGTATAGCTCAATGAAAATGTATTTATAAAAGGGCCAACAAATAAGTTTATCAATTTTTATCATTTATAAAAGTGGAACTAAAAGAAAATGATATTTCTCATGCTCAATTCCTTATCCTAATATTAAAACAGCTGTACAGATAAAAAGAACTCCTGTCCTTTCATCTTAAATCCCTTCAAATATACTCATTTATACCTCCATCCTGTTTTTCTGTTTTGGGTTTCTATTAAACACCCTGTCCACTTCCAAATAGAGACATGGAACAGCTCCTTAAAGTCACCAAGGAAATCATTACGTTTTCGTCTCCTCCCATTAAATAGACCCTCTCTTTGTCTGCAATGCTGTTTCTTCCTCACTATCTTTCTACCTTCATCTTCTACTGCTTCTATTCTATTCTTCCTCTTTCCTTCCTTCTTTTCTTCCTTTACTGCTCAAACCATCTCCCCTCTCCCACTTACTATCTACACACAAAGTCTGGAACACAAAATCCCTCAAAGGCGTGTCTTTCCCTGTCAAAACACACCGGCATTATCTTTAGAAAAGAAATTCCTCTCTCCCCAACGGGGGGACTTTATATTGAGCTGTGAAATACATGCAAGGTTCGGGTCATGCTTGCTCACTCAACTCATTTGCTTTCCTGTCACAACTTCTTGACACACACACACACACACACACACACATATTAAGAAACAATGGCAAAGCATCCCACACTCCTTCACACACACTCTCACTGACCGAGGTCAGAGCATTGGACGACCCGGAGCTGACAGTGGCAGCCGAAGGGGCACGTGTGTACGTATGGGGGGAGGATCTCCTCCACAGCCGAGCCTTCTTCCTCGTCCCTCATCATCGTCATCATCTTGTCACTGTCCATACTGTCCATGGCAAAATCCCAGAAGCCTCTCTGCTCAAAGGGCAGGGCCGAGGAGGGGCTGAGCAGCCGGGCCAAGCATAGCAACAACGGGAAGCAGCAATATGGCAACATCTTGAATTTACGCACCTGAAAACACACAAAAAGTAAAGGATCAATTTCACTGGATATGAATATAATTAATCATTTGCAAAAAAAATTAACCTAATCCAGTCAATTGAACAGTTACATTTGGAGGATGCAGTAAGTTTGTTTTGCCTATCAAATTGCATTATAATGGAAGCACTCTGCAGCCCTGCAGCCCAGACCCTACATGGGCTCCAAGTGCCCCTAAATCATTGTGTATCACTTCTTGTTTGGTAATTCAGTTAATTGCAAATTTCTGCAGTAGTTTATTCTACATAACTAAACTACAATGTGAGCAATGTTAGCTTTATCTTAATATGTTAAGAAAAACATTGTGTAGAAAACTAATTTCAAAGAGCTTTACTTTTGAATCATCTCTAAATGGTGCATTTTCCTCTGGGTGTGAATATTCATAGACTGTAAATATTAAGTTTTCAGAGGTGAAGTAAATTGGAATTGTCTTAATTAGAGCCTGTGGCTCAGACTACAGGAGTTTTAAAATCCTACCTGATTTTGAAATTGCATCTGACGCATAAGAAGAATCTTAACAGATATTCTTCACCTAAATCTCAAACATGCACACACTACAAGACATGACAATAGTGGCACATCTCATACTACAGGATTTCATTAAGATTAACGTGCCCGGCGGAGGAAAGCACCACCTCACGTGACCTAACGTAAACGATGAGCTGGCAGTTAAAATTACGATCATACCTGCATTCTCTGTAATGACCAGCAGGAGGTCTTTTAACTGACTGTCTGGAACCAGGTTGGAAAATGACCCTAGTTCCTATTTTTCTTATACCTCAAACATTAAAAGGTTTATATTCTCAATCACAAATTTTAAGTCTTCTTCCGCAAAGGAAGTCGCTCATCTTAAATAATGGTCACATTTAGAGTATAATTAATAATAACACAGGGTAGCCTATGCTTAGCTTGACTACCTGTGCTGGATAAGTCACCACCTTGGTCAACTGTAGACCAGGATAGAGGCTTTACAATGCATATCTATCTCAAATATGGTCTTCAAAATCTTATCAGAAGTTATCTTCTGTTTTCAAGATGAACAGCTAATGCCGGCTTGAGACTTCAAAACAGGGATCCACAAACCAACGGGTGACGTCACGTTGGCTGAGTCTAACTTTTTGTATACCAGGTCGTACCATCCCAGCATAGAAGCACTGTTTTTTTCAGGGCTATTTATGATGCTGTCCTGTATTTTCTGATGTGTGGACTGTATTTAATGCAAACATTTGTTAGACAGAGTTCAAAATGAGTAGGGGCTGGTGTGTTTGAGTGTGATCATGTAGGTCGGGGGAATGTGAACAGGGGTCAAACAGCAAACTGTTGCCCCCGCATGGATCCCCCAAAGAGTCGGTCTAACCAGGTACATGAGGGCTTTAGCTTGGTTTAATGGTCAGTTATAAATGGACATTGGAATATTATGTAATGGTCTGTTAATTCTTAATTACAAAGCGCTACTGTTTATACCACATGTCCCTCACCGGCAGAGCAGGAGCTGGAGGTTGGAGAGGAGGAGAAATGGACTCATTCCCCCAGGGTAAACTTTCCAAGGAACAACTCTGGGAAGGAAAGTCACCTAAACCACAAGTGACACAGTGTCACTGTCTGCTTCCTGCACACCCAAGGAGTCACTTCCCAGGAGAGTAAGTCTCTCCTCATCGGCCAATCAGATAGTGTCGAGAACATCACCTCAGCGGTGGAAAACTTTATTCCTGCAGCTGAGCAGTCAAACAAAGCTTCCATTCATTTAGAGGGGAAACTGGCTGTGCAAGTGTGTCTGTGTAAATGAACATGTGCCTGCATGTCATGAAACACAGACTCCATGATGTCATAGCTGCTAATTGAGGTCACCAGACATGCTAGCATGTGCATGTCTGTTTCCTTTCTTAATCCTTCATGCACTGACCTGACTAATACTTCAACCACTCAAATCAATATCTCATTCCTAGAAAAACAAACTATCACTAGGCTAATTGAGCATTACTGCAGGAAATTGTGACCCTTAACCTGCAGCTAATCCTATGAACTTAAACCCAGTCCTACAGTGGACCCTGGGCGACCTAAAACACTGATAATCTCTAACCTTGCATTTAACCCTTCTGTGATCCCCAGCTCCGTAATCCTTCAGCTAGATTGTCTTGAAACCAATGTTTAGCGTTCAAATTGACTTTCTAGGGACGTTTTAGGATCCTAGAGGAACAAAATATTGTTTTCATTGGTAGCAAAGGAAAGCAAAATTAGGCTGTCAGCTTTAACAGGACCTAGATGGATGAAAAGACGGAGTAGGTGAAGAACATTTGTCACTTATTTGACCCAATCCTATTGTCCTGAATCTGACACCATTCAAACCCTTTGGTGATCTTTGCCATTCCTTTGGATGGATTCAGGACTATGAATGGCTTAAAGAGAGGCTGCCAAAATAATGTTTCAAGAGCTTTTTATGCTGGGGGAAATGCTTCTCATTCCACACTCCATGAAAAAATATTCTCTAGGCAGATACTGATCCTATAAATTACAAAAGTAGAGCCAAAACAAAAATACAGAAAAGTCCTAGTAGGTGGGCAAAGAATATACAGTCCAGTATGTGGGGGATGATCTTATCAAAGACACTTCAACACTTACTGATTATATACGACAGGATGGAAAAAAAGAAGAAGCTTTTTCTCTGTGACTATTGTGTTTTAAAGTTTAGTTAAAGCTTATACAATCCTCTGCAACTGTAAGGTTCATGAGTTTTATTCAGAGATATACAAGTACTATTATTAAGGGAAAATCAGTCAAACAATGAGCCTGCACATGATGTGGACCTGGCCTGGAAGCACGGGGAACTGGCCCCTGCAGTCTGCTCTCTGCAATAAAAATAGCTGGCAAATTATACCATTTTGCAGAGAAGAAAAAACACCACTGGCCTTGGCTCGGCCAGAAGAATGCAGCCAAAAGGACACAGCGAGGGTATATAAAGTCAGCATCACACAATGACACGCAAACACACAAAAGAGTCTGATATACACAGAAGACACCACCAGACTTATTTATACACCGACAATTTCTGCAAATTGTGCTTTGCAACAATATGGGAGTTAAACAATTGTTTATCGTAAATCTATAAATGTAGCACGCATGCTCTAATCTGTGGAGCCATGTTTCATTGGTCAAGCGGATGACTACTGACAACTGTCAGCCAGTTGTACAGATGTGGCAGTGGATGAAGATGATGTTAAATAAAAAGGAGACAGGAACAGAAACAGACTATCATCATCCAGGAAAAACTTTTAAGGCTTCTCCAAACAAAATCTGACAATAAGACTAAACTCCATATCCCACAATCAAGCAGCCTCTCCGGCTGTAATAGCCACTTTTAACAGGCCCTCCTGTCTGTTTGTGTGCGTCGATTTGAATCCTGCCATGTCCTTCAATCTGAGACAAAGACAAACAAGGGCTCCAAGCTCCAATTGTTATTTCCTCGGCTCTATCCCAAATCCAAGAGGGGTTTTATGGATAGACCGACTGGCAGCTATTCTTGTCACGCTCACTGTGTTTGTCTAAAAGATGCTGTAAATTCAAATAGAACAAAACTGTAAATGTAAACAATTTAACAGCTTTGGCACAAATTAGAAAGCCAACCACTTCTCATCAGTCTGAGTAATTCTTCTGAAAGGTAACAAATCCATGCAACCGGATTAAAAAAACGTGCTATTCTTTGAAGAAAGGATGTTCATGGGATGTTCAACAATCACACGTGGGTGTATGTTCGGGTGTTCACCTATTTTTGGCCATCCCTGTGTCTCTAGTCCTATCTCAGAATCAGTTTTAAATTTAACAAGATGGAGGCTTCTCTTGTCTCTACAGCAATGATAATTGTCCTCAATGAAAAACAAATAAGCCAGGAGGAAATTCCCTTCTATGTCAAAGGTGCGTCAGCTTGTGCACACACACACACATACACACACACACACTCATAATATGACTGTGTAAACCCCAAAGGTAGTTAAAGCTGTCATAACAGGCACCAAAAGACAGACACCTTAATGAAAAAGTGAATTCCAGGGGTTGACTATCAAATCCAAAAAGATTTTAAAAAAGGAGACAGACCAGCAGACATGATATGAGACAACATTCAGGGATGGATTTGAACGGATTGATCCCAGCTGAAATATAATGTTGCAGTGTTCCTGAACGCACCATCTGGTGAACAACCAACCAAAGAACATTAGTTGTTTGAGTTTCCCACACTCAGTTGTCTGAGATCAGCTTTACATATCCTATATGCACGATCCATCAAGTGCTGGGTGCTTGTCAGGCCTCACAGCCATTGCAATCACTTTGATGTGAGTAGAGTTCCCAAGCTAAACAAACATATGTTTAAGCTATATCCTCTCTGGGTTGCCAAGAATAATAATTTTCTCAGGAAACAAGTGTTTGGTCTCCCATGACCACACGCTTAAAAGGTGTCACTATTACCTGATGTCAAGTCATAACCAACCACCCATTTCTCTCATGCAGCTGCCTTTTGTCTATACAGAAGTAGTTCTGATTTTAATAGGAGTAAAATCATTGCATTTCAACAACACATTTAGCAACATACTCTTGTTCTTGACTGTGTTTTCAGGAAGTGTTGAACCATTTGTCATCCCCATACACCCACAGAATCCATTATGGTTCACTTTATCAATCAGGGCATAAAATGCGGGCTCACTTAAACTCTGTCTACGTATGATGAGCAGCTCTGCTCATGGGCTTCTGTTGGCAGAGTGTCAGCAGAGTTAAGGTGGGGCACAGAGCTCACCAAGTGTGCCAGCTGGCGCCACAACCCTGGTGTATTGGCTGTCGCCACGTCAACACTCAGATCTTATTAACTTAACATGGTGGCTACAAGAGATCACAGTGCTGACAGAGCACTTAATATTAAAATGATCTTTAAATTGTGTGGCAGAGAATACATCTTATTTTTATTGAGAGGATGTTTGTTTTGTTTTCCACCAAAAGGTTTGTTCACTTTTGTGTTTTGTCCAAACCCATCATGTTATTCTGAGCAGGATACAAACTGTTAAAAACTCTGAACATAAAAAACCACAACGTAAAACTCACATAAATGTTTGTTTTTGGGAATGCAAGCTGACCCAAATGTACACTCATATACAGACACACATACTGTGTGCAAACCAAGAGTGTATTTTGTTCTCAAAATCTGAGATCCACCTCCAAATTAATCTGGTCATCTGGACTCCTTCATTTCCTTATGCCATGTCTCCTTCCCTCCAAACTCACAGACTGCCACAAACACACACACACACACACACACACGCACACACACACACACACACACACACACACACACACACACACACACACACACAAATTCATGTGTTCAAGTTGGTGCTAGGCGTATCCGGTAGGAGCGCTTGGGTGGAGTTAACTGCCCCAGCAGCTATAATTTGGTGACTGCTGTCCCTAAAAAAAGGAACTATTTGGCAGCTTCTCTGTTGCCGCCAAGCTTGGATGTGGTGGCAAGCTGCTCAAGTGCACAGAGACGAGGGCCTGACCATAGAGGGACAGAGAGAAGAACGATACAGGAAGACAAAAAAAGGGCAAAATCTGACCTGAGCATCCATGCCTGTGGGCAAAGGAGCCTCGCTCAAAGTAGCCTATAGGCTATGTGGACTATTCCAAAGTTTGGGCCAGTTTTAATTGGGCTATAGAGACTGGAAACAATGGCAGCATTTTTAAGAAGCAACATTGAACAATCATCACATTGAACAGTCAAAACTTAGACAAAGAGATCATATTTAACTCAAATTGTAAATGTTGAGGAAAAATGTAACCATTGATTTTGCATTAAACTGAAAGGAAGAATAGAAAGATCGAAATAAGAAGTTTGAATGTATAACATCAAATGACCCTGACACAAAGATTGGTGCTGAGACAGAGAGCGCAGACAGACAGCAGGTGCAGGGTGGTCGGCCCACAGGCCAGCTAATAGGTACTCAAGCTGTGAAGTCAGGAAACAGACAGATTTAGACCGTCATTTTGGCTCCACAGTCAGACACTGTTTTGTTTGTCTTTGTACAGTAAGCTTGACATGGTTAAATACACCAGTAGGAATGTCTCTTACATAGGCTAGTCAACCATCGCAGGAGCTGACGTCATAACCACAGGACTGAATAGGGCCAAAGATGAGTCTTTCCATGGACTGGACCTCTTGTTTGCATCTTATTATGTATCAAAATAAAACGAGGGAAAGGTAAAGCATAATCACTTCCTGCTAAATTCCCTCTCCACATTTTAATCACAGTGACTTGGCCTACACAGGCGCTGGATTTGAGGGTAGAGCATGCTCATGGGTGACTTGATTAGCACGTTTCACTATAATTATTCTCCCTAAATCACGATGCAGGAGCCGAATAAATAGAGCCTAAATGCCATGTGTTACGTTCACGGTCTGACGGGGAGTTCACAGATTCATGTGTAAAGTGAGCGGAAAGAAACGTTTGACTTAATCATGTCCCTTTCACTGACATCTCTTATTGTGAAGTCTTTGGAGACTAGCTGCGCCATCTAGTGGAACTACAGAGTAAGGGCTATTAGAAAAATCAGCGTCAGAAGCGGAGTGCAACAGGTTGCAGTTAATTGACTTTATGAGATAAGGGAGGCGAATATTGTTGGTTTAATTAAATGAGAGGGTAAATAGTATAAATGTGATACAATTCGTGGTGAAAACAAACAACGTAACATCTGTTTCTGAAAATACAGAAGTATTCCACAAATTAGGCTATCAAAAGTGTGCTACTACTACGAAAAATAGAAAATTAAAGTGATAAAGCAGACGAGTTCTAATGTAGCCTAATGCAAAGGTCCATTGATAGCACTGGAAATCACTATTGGTTGTATTTTTAAAAGTGTTAAATGTCACACAAACTTTGTCATTCATAAGCTTTGCATGTGAATGAAAATATTTCGTCGATGGGAAAAGTGAGCCCAGATGGCGAAATTAAAAATGTCCCCAAAACATGCAATAAAACAACTCATGTCCCTACCTTGTTGACAGAAAGATGCTAATTCCCAAACCGGATTACTGGATGTTTTCTCCCTCAGTGCGTCAGATTATCCTAAAGATTTGTATCTAAAAAATTGTCCTATATTTTCATCACATTGAGGGATTATTGCAGTATTTCCCCGTGCTCCTCTGACATCCAGTCGCAGCTCCTCCGCCTGCACACTGTGCCACTGCGATGCGAACCGTGTCAGGGCACCCTGTGTGCTCCTCTCAGTCCAAACCGAGGAAATGATTGGAGGGAGCAAGGGGGGTCAAGCCCACAAAAGTTAACAAGCCAGCCTCCTTTCTCCCCTTTGGAGAAGGATGGAGGAGGAGAATGTGGAGGAGGAGGAGGAGGGGGGAGAGGCCTGAGTAAAATGCTGCTGTGCCATTATGGCAGCTGCACAGTAATACCAGATATTATTTAAAGTTAGTAATATTTTAACGATAATACTTCTAGTGCATAATGCAAATATGAAAGAAAACGGCAACATCATATAGGCAAAAATATGACAACAATAAGAGTAAAATAGTAAATATTTAATGTATAATCAGGTGCTCCTGTTATTGATCTACATCAAGAAAGATCAACTGTTATTATAATAATAAAACATATATTTCAAATACTCAAATCATGGGGATGTTTAACAAAAAAAGGGAAAATACAGGTGATGGACACTTTGCACTGTGTGCGAACTTTGTGTCTGAGATCTTTAGATAATAGACATTGTCATTTTAAAACTGACTTCATTATGTCGTTATACGTACAGACAGTGAGACAGTTAGCCTACTGTGGCTACTGTCATGAAATCTAAAAGTCAAAAATCACAAAAAATGAGTTTCCATGCAGTCATATTAAAAAGAGGTTCTCTTTTACCTTTTACTTGCAGTATCACTAGATCAAAGAGCGGTAGGAGCATACATCTTACAACAAGTTAATTTAACACTATTATTACTTTGAGAACATTATAGATACCTTTATTGTGTTGAACTTTTTGTGTACTGTAGATCACTGTTTTATCCCACTGGTGGGCCACCACAGGGGTGATTTAGTTGTTGACCGATGCCAGGATTGGTATCAGTTTTCTATCTTAAAAGTGAAATAATGTATCGGTGACTATAACAGACAATGCACCAATGTCATACCAAGATCAGTGAGCCCTAATAAATAAAGTGATTTCAGTGACAATATATTGCGGGTAATTGACAATGACAAACAGTAGTATTGATGGAGGATGTGATCTACCAAAAGGTAAGTTAGCAAGTTTTTCCACCAATATTATCAAACTATCAAGTATTGCTGGGGTAGTCATTTCAGGCTGATAATGGTGGCTAAAAGGTGCAATCGTGCTGCAATAGCCCAAACAATTTCCATTGGACGACACAGGCTGCACATTCCAAAATGATGCAAAGTCGAAAAAGCATGCAAAACAAATGGAAAAAAAGGATGCAAATATGAAATGTGCTGCAAAAAGCAGAAACAACTTAGATCCTCAGCTTGTATCAGAACCAACACTTAACTCTAGGTCTTTGGTAAATATTCCCAGAGGTCCTGAACACTTCTAATAATGACTTAATTTGCAGCGTTTTTATTTTGTATGTATTTTCTGGGTTTTGTTTGTTTTTGACTTTGCATTGTATTTGTATTTACATCACGTTTTATGTTGTGCATTTATTTGATTTTTCAAGTCTTTGTATCAGAATCAGTGTCTGGTTGTAAAAAAAATGACTTTGGAACATCTTTACGTTTTCTATAAAGATTTCTGAGTCGTAATTCACTTTGGTCTTTTTGAATCAACTCCATAATTGCACAACAACGGTCAACACATTTCCCTCTGATTAGTACTGGGAGAGCATATGGCCATACCACTCCACCAAAATCCTGCAGGGAAAGTATTTCTAGGACTGTGTTTATAAAACATATTATTTTGTGTCTTCTCACGCTTTTCTATTAAATTTTGTTCTGGCAGGATGAAGTGTTTTTCTCACTGGCTATCTGATTTCCTTCACACATTGCCAGCACCAAGAGAGAGGCAGCGAGTTTGGCGAGCCATGCCATGTGGGAACTTTCCCGTCCTCGTGCAAAGTTGGCCACACAGAGATTTACAGCTATCACATATGTCATGATCTCTTTTGTTTCAGGACTACTAGCATCAAATGAAGATAATTATCTTCATCATTGATATCATTGCAAAATAAGTTATCCAGTTAAAGGGCTTTGTGCAGCGCCCACATTGGCGTAAAAGCCACACAGACCAGATCCATGCCCTGCAGGGGTGTTGGCAAGGGATAGAGTTTTGATAAAGGTCTTTACACATAACATTCCTCTTTTCTCTGCTTCCTCTCGCTCTCATTTTGTAGTTTTAGTCGTTCACTTTCTCACTCTTCATTTACCGTCTCCCTGCCTCCCTCTTTCCCTCTCGCTGTGGTTCACTTGATTATGGTGTTGGTCTGTAGCTCGAGGGCTTGGCATCCAAATTAAACTCTTTTTGTCCTACAAGTGTTCAGCTAGCATGTCTCCAGAGATTAGCACACCCACTTTCTAGCTCTTGCGTGGGTGCTGCCTCGCAGGGAGTATGAGCGGAGGAGAGAGAGGAGAATATTGACCATATTCTCATGGTGGCCATTTTTTTCTCATGTGTAAATTCTGTAATGTTGCATTGCTTTTATCCTGGTTTGAAACTGCTACCCATTAGTTACTGAAATCTTGGTCTAAAAGCTTTAGTTTGCATTCAACCAACTCCTTGCTAACATAAGGAATTACTTTACAAATAAGTTAGGCTACTTAAGCTCATTTAAATTACTGTTCGCTACTGTAACACTACTTTATGTTAATTGTGACACAAAATGATATGGTGTAATGTAAGCTAGCCATTGAATGCTAACGTTAGCTGTTTTCTAACAGTAACAGTGGGTTATCCAGTATGTTGTGTTAACTGTGTCCCCGTGCTTTCACTATTGATTATCCTGACATATGATGATCAATTGAGAAGCTGTAACACCATCATAATTTGCCAGCCCCCTATGTTTACATGATCTGACGTTTGAACCCACAGCACAACATGATCATAGTATTTTAGCTTCCCACTCTGTGACTTGAGGGTAATGGCTGCCATGTGAATATGCTGAGTTGCAGAGCATATTGTTGATAATGTGTTTCTAGATTTGGATTTCAGCTCCATAAATATTTACTTCATAGTCATTCATATTTCTGGATATCACACAATTGGGGCTGATGGCCGAGCAGTTAGTTGTCCTTCACATGGCTGTAAGCACATTCTTGTTGACCCTAAATAGTTGACCCTTAACACGGGAGACCAATCTCATGTTCAAGCAAAGGAACAGTCCTCACTTGGCCATCCTTGCTTTTTTTATCTGCTTGATTCTGACACCCATCTGACTTAGGGAAAGGGATTCTTCTGCTGCTTTTCTGTGTGTGCACTGTGCTTTTTATTTTATCAGCCAGCAATCCCCTACTCCTCCAATAACAAACACAGGAAGCTGCTGTCGCCGGGTAGAACAGACAGAGCTTGGGAGAAGAAAAGCACTGCTCTGCTGTATGGTCAACAGGCTCTGGCCTCAGCTCGATGGGATGCGAAACATCTGTTGGGCGTGATGTGATGTTGGTTTAACAGTTTAGTCGTGTCACACGCAACGTGACGGACAGAACTGAAGTGGCAAGCTTGTCAAATTTAAAAGTAACCCATGTGATAAGCTTTGCAATGGAGGGAAGCTTTAAGCATTTAAGATCAAAGCTTCTGCATCCATCTGTGCAGAACTACAGAGATGGAAAACTGCAGAAAGAGAACTGACGCAGTTCAATTTGGGTGCAAAGCTTCGGCTCTGCCTGTACGTGTAAGAACTCTAGTATAAATGGGAATGTTTAGTTTCTTAGACAGTAATGTGCTGTTTGTAAAATGACTGTACAATTATGGAGACTGCACCACATGCACAAGACTGAAAGCAGAAATCTAACGTGTGATTACATGCCCAGGTTGAGAGAATGAAAACTATGTGTATTTGTGTGTATTCACATTGAATATTCTGACCATGCATGTACTTTGCTTTCATAATGTTGTTATCTTTGTCATCTGTTTGCCTCTTAATAACCTAGCCTCATTTGCTCTCTTATTAACTCTCCCTCTCTGCCTCCCTCCCTCTCTCTCTTGTAACTCTAGCGTCTGCAGGGGACCTTCTGTTCTTCATTTAGAGCTGCAGGAACAGGGCTCTCTACTGAAAACTTATACCCAGAGCCACACAGCAAGTGCACTTCAAGTTAAGTCACGACTTCATACACTGAGACGACTCCACATTTTACCATTTTAATTATTGTTCATTACTCAAACAGCTTTCATCAAATGTTTAGTTTGTTATTTTTATCCAGTCAAACTGCAAATATAGATATTATATTAGCTTTGTTGCAGAAGGATTTGATATAGAGCTACTTGATCGTCAAACAAGTAGTCTGTCTACAAGTAGTCTGTCTACAAGTTGTGTTCCTGAAATTAGTTTTTTTTTTTAATGATACAGGATGAGAGGATTAAAAGGAAGAGTTGTTGTCTCAGAGAAAAGTAGAAGAGTGTAACAGAGTTTGTGCTTTTTTCCTGTGACTCTGTAATGTTCTCACTAAGACCACTTTATGTGTGCCCAGCACAGAAATGTTCAGGGCAAGGCTTTGTTTCTTGTCACAGAGCTCTAAGCATCTCTTAAGGGGCCGAGATCGTAGATATGTTGAGACAGAAAAATGGTGCATTGTTAGCTTATTTGTACCTAACTGTGCAGGAAGAGATGAGAGAAAAAGCTGAAGAAAATGGATAAACGACAGGGGACAGACTTTAAGATAGTGGAGATAGATGCAGAAAAAAAGAGAAAAAGAGGACAGTGAGATCCTTGAAGTCACTGTCAGCGTGGTTGGCAGGAAACCAGAGCTCCCATTCGGGATCTAAAGCCCGGGATTTAAAGCCCGAATGGGAAAAATCTCTAAACATGCCCCAGCTCTGCCATTCTTCCTTCTTCATTTTAAATCTGCTTTTAGCCACATCTTATTGGACTTAACCGGACATGAGCTGCTGCTCTGATCATCTTTCACTGACCGGCTAAGACTCTTTCTTAGAACAATCACTGTATTGTATCTGAAAAGCCAGCTTTTATTTTGTCCTTAGCCAACATGTTCCTTGCATTTTTCCCATTTTCCCTGCTGCTAATCAAAATAATGGAGTGCCCCAGCCCTGTCACGCACACAAATACCTGCACCCCAATCACTGTACATAATCCTACAGAGACTGATGTCACCTTTTACATGTTAGGAGGCCCTGACGGTGGGCCCCAGTCCGCAGGCCCACAGTCAGAATGACTTGTTATGTATTTGGCTGCACGGCTGGTGGTGGGTGTTTATGTTGGAACTCATCTGGCGATAGAGAACCTGCGTGATGTTTATGTTTTCTTTCCTAATGGGTCCCTTAAGTTCACACTGTCACCAGACATTTTCACTCTCTCTTTCAGGGACCCCCAGGCAGCAGGACAAAGATTTGACTGTTTCATGACCTCCTTGGTGCCCTTGTCATTTCTGAATTACCTTCTTTATATCTACCTTGCATGTATCGTATCTTTTTTGCATATATTTAAAGTAAAAAGAAGCATTTTGAAGCTGCAACGCAATGTTTTTTTCTTTTTAACACAATAACATTTTATATCAGTACTACTATAACAGCATTTACATTCTTAAGAACAAAAAAAAAATACAGTTATGTTCATTATAAACCAACGTGGATTGGAAGATGATGAATTCATATCACTGACTAACAAATTACATAATACTGAAAAACCCCAGACAGAAAAAAGGTGCTGTATGTCATGATACTGCACGAGTGTATTGTGGGTTTGTATCTTTCTGTGAATGTCTGTCCCACAGTATAGTTTACTGGTTTTATAAGTGCTGCTGCTGTGGATAGAGGACCAGTCCCTGAGCATCAATCAAACAGGAGAAAGCTTTTTGGGGAATCCTCTCCACCTCCAGTAGATTGTTGTCCAAGTGGACTGAAGCCAGGGTGGAGCCAGAGTTACGAGGATGGCACACCCCCCACTGTCTTACGAATCTGCAACCACAGCATACATGGACTATAAAAATGTAGACCTACAACATTTGAATTCTGCACATTTGGAAATCCAATCACATTTCCTATAATGGTGACATTACATTCATGTTTAAATAAACAAATATTGTATTAACTTTTGTGGTGCCACGACTTTCCCATAAGCACCTTGATCATATAAAAAAAACGTGTGGTCCAACACCTTGATTTATGACCCAAAACCAATCGCATAGGGTTAGACACAGCCACACTATCACAGTTATCAAAGTTGTATCATCTGTCTTTTATGCCAATTGTCTTGTAAAAGAAGGAAACAAAAAAAAGCAAACTAATGGCTTTTCTATGATTCCTAGCTCCAATTAGTTTGTTTTTTGTGCTAATCCGTGAACATTACCAATTGCTAAGTTTCTATGGTAAGGGGAAAAGGTTAAACATTGTTGCATTTTCTTTAAGCATTGTACTAATGAGCATGTTAGCATTCTTATGTTAGCATTAAGGTCACTATGTTCACCCCTTTAAGATTAAAATAATACTCCCTTCTCCCAAATAATACTCCCAACATGTATTTAAACTTGGAGAATTAATTGGTTCTGACTTAACTTTAGATGATCTCTGTAGAAAATCAACGAGCTGACATTTTTTAGCAGTGTATCATCTATGTTAAGTTGATAATCATTATGCCAGTGGGGACAGTTGATGAATGTTTGTCTCAATTACATAAAAATGTCCATCATATTCCTATCAAGCCCTATAGATCATTTTGAAAGGGAACTGCAGCAGCAGAGCAAATAGTATTACTATAGGACTGAATAACAAACAAGCACATTTTTAGCTTATCATTAAATTATGAAAACCCTGTTTGACTCTAAAAAACTGACTTGTAAGTGTACCTGATCTGGTTGTTGTCAAGTCTTAGCGTCTGCAGGTTCTTAAACTGTCGAACACTTCTAGGAACCTCCCTGAGACGATTGTTGTCCAACAGCAGCTCGCCAAGTGATCGGTATGTTCCAACAAAAGAGACTCTCTCCGTCCCCTCATTGCTCAAGGCATTGTGGGATAGAAGTAGGGAATGGAGGCCGGGCTTCAGGTGCCTGAAGGCGAAGGCTGGGATGTGACTGATGTTGTTATGTTGGAGGTCCAGTTTACGGAGAGGGCGAGGCAGATTCATGGGTACAGAGGTGAACTGATTGTAAGACAGATCCAAGGCTTCCAGGGACCTGCGAGAAAGAGAATGAAGAATCATGAATCTCAATCTAAAAGCTTAAATCTACAAGAAGACTTTCAAATGGAAAATGTACAGTTGAAAGTAGAAAGGCCATCCACACAGCCAGCACGCCAATGTATGTCTGTTTAATGGTTAGACGACCATTTTGGTCCAGAATGAAATATCTTAACAACTTCATGATGGATAGCCATGCACATTTCTCCAGAACACATGGTAGCCATGAGGCTAATAAATCTTTGGATTACTTTGTTGATCCAATGACTTTTCCTCTGGAACCAGAAGGTAAACTTTTTTTTACTTATCCCGTCAGACATCTACTGGATGAAATTGCACGAGATTTAGGCCCAATAGGCTTCTAAGAAAGTGCACTGCAGAACTGTGGTTATCCCAAAGCTCTTTCTCTACAGCTAACACGACTATTGCAGTTTTCATTTAAACATCTAAACAACTTTGGATGGATTGCGATGACACTTGGCACGCCTCTTCATGAACCCATCAGGATAAATTGTATATGTTTTGTGATACCCTGACTTTTCCTATAGAACCAGAAGGTAGAGCATGGACTGTCATAAAATAGGGTTGGAAAGGGTTCCAGATCCATTTATGCTGAAGTCTCTACTGGTTTCCTTGTTTTTCTATAGTTCCATATGAGGCTGGTGTTTTTGATTTTGAGTTGAATGTCTCACTTTCTAACTACTGAAAGGATTTCCATGGCCCTTGGCACACACTCATGTGTCCTTTAAGTCGAGTATCAAGAACTTTGCTAGTCCCCTGACTTTTTATCTTTTGGATTATTACATTTACTTATGATAAAAAGCCTACAAGACAAAAACAATCCTGTCTCAACTACACTTTGCGGTTGGACCTTAGATTGTGAACATGGTACATTTTAGACCAGCTTAATATCAGCATGCCAACTTGCCTAATCTTTTACAGGTCTCTAGATTAAATATAATGATGGATGCCTATTTCCTCTCTGATTCCAAGGCTTTTCCCAGCAGAGCTCCTGTTTTATAGTTACTAGACTCCTGCAAAGCGCTGTTGGGGAGGCAGGAGTGCAGAGTGGGAGGCTAGACTCCGGGGGATTCATGGGCAGCAGCAGAAGGGGGGAAATAATGGGGCCTAAGGGGTACACTGTAAAAGAGCGTGGCAGACTGAAGGGGAAATTGTGCCTGATTGTTAGATAAGGGGACTGAAATGTTTATTTTGTAGGGAAGAATGGGCAGCAATAGAGAAAGGACCACATTTTTAGGGGTTCTGAGGAAAATATGTAGTACAGGGGTTTAGTGTTTTTGTTGGAAGATCCTGCACAGCTGTTGTAAGTTTACAGTACCGCTCACAGCAGGAGACAAACCTCATTTCCTGTCCTTTCCTCATTCATAGAACACACTCAGCAGCAAATGGGCCCAGAGAAATGACCACATAGTGAAGGGACCAATGAGGAGAAAGAAAGTGGATTGGATAGACTCTGACTGTCATCTGTCTGACTGATGTTCAATGCCTAAGCATTTCTGCATCTCATAAAGGTGATTTACAGTAAGACCACTGCATTAACTCTCCTCCCTTGAACTTTACAACCCCCAGGTTACTTGTGCTGGTTTTTGCTATTTGGATTGCCATGAGGTAGATCATGAGTAACAATAAAAAGCAATAAAAATACCTGCAAGAGTTGGTATATTTCTGGTAAATGTTCAGGTTGGGTATACACGTTCGCCTTAACAGAGGTATAATAAAACACCACATTAATACAACCATCAATGTTTTACTGAAAACAAAGTAGACACACAGCACGGGAGCGCATAGGCTTCCATTTTAAAAGCGTAAATGTGTCACAAATGAAAATTGACACTATATGAAAATATGGTCCCTGCTTGAAATTTAAACCTTCTAATAAACATCTTACACATTTCTACATTCCAGTTCAGACCAGTTGTGTGCTGCTAATTTGTATTCTAAATCTTTGCCAGGAAGCTCAGCAGCAGTCCGCCACTGCTCAGAGCTCCACATGGTATTAATGAGCAAGGGACACACAGTCCTCCCTCTTCTAAAAGTCTTTCTCCCTCCACATACACTCCCACCCACTGGCACCTACATACATTCAGACACACACACACCAACATGTACGCAAGCCATAATATTGCAACATGATGTGACGAAGAAACACTGATGTAGACATCGTGAGACCGACAATATGCGTTGAAATACATCAATATATGATTTGAAAATGTTATACCTCATAAGATACTAGAACAATATATTTAATCAAAAAGGCACATGTATGCAATCTATTTCAAATAATGAACCAATTTAGTGATCATTTATAAAGTGGCACAAAGCACTTACATAAACCACTTAATGTGTGTGTCCTGGTTTTTGTTTAAAAAATGGTTGGGGACAAAATGGTTAAGGACTACCAAACCCGGATTACCAGTGCTTTGAAGGGGACTTCACACTACATATTTTGTCCACAGGTGGTGCCACAAACAACAAAAGTGAAGATCCTCACAGATGCTTTAAATTAGATATTTAATGTTTGCTATTGATGCTGTATTGGTGAAATATCCTACGGGGACAAAATCCTTCATTTATTTACAGCCCTAATGTGTAAGTCATTTAATGGTTGATCAGGGTTTGTATTTGTGTTGTGTTCTATGTTTGTAACTTGTTAAATTGTGCTGCCGCCTGTTTTAGCCAGGACACTCTTGTAAAACAAGATTCTTAATCTCGATGAGGCTTTCCTGGTTAAATACATTTTAAATAAAAAAATCATCATTTCAATGACGCAAAACAGCATTCTAGTGCAATTATTGTTTGGAAAGAAGTCCTATAATATTATTACTACCTTGTAAAAAATTGTGTATTGTTTGAGCATTTTAAAAGTTTTCTTTTAGTTTTCTGCTCTGCTGATATTTTAGATCAAAATAATCCTAATAAAGTTTTGAACAACACAAACTGGAGATTATCGATTAAAACAGGATCTGATAACACGACCTCATCCAATTGCGTAATACCTTTCTTTTTCTTGGAACAACCCGATTTCAAGATTGGATCCAGTTGATTTTCAAACAATAGGGCCCAAGGTGTTAGGTTCTAAGAAGAACCAGCACACAGAGGGCTTTTCTTGCTTTCCTTAACACATTCAGACACGGAAGCACAAGTACAAAAGTACAATACTTAATAAAAATAAATATTGGAGATAATAAAAGTATAAGTTTATATTTAGGGTGGCTGCCTTTGGCAACCACCCTAAATATATACTTTCAATCTGTGCTCAGCCCACCGTGCCAGCACTCATAAAAGCTGGCTTTCAAACTCTGACTACTGAACCAGGATACATGCTGTAGCCCTGCAGTGCAGCTGTGACCAGCAGCAGTTAGACTTAATTGTGGACTTAAATACATGAACTGATGGATGGATGATGGCAGCACATGGCTTACACTACAAATGTCAGGAATTAGAAGGCTTCTGTGTGCAGCTAATGTCTGGGAGCATCTGCTGAAAACAGACTGAGGCACATTTGGATTCATTTATATTAAGGAAATGTTTTTAATGATTTACAGCAGTGTAACATGTGTGTGTACTTTGAGTGAATAATCTTCCTTTATTGTAAATATGTGTATGTATATGCAGTGTTTCTTCATACTTTCAATTCCAGATAAAATGCATTTTGGAACACCAAAAAAATTGTTTTTGAATACAACCAAAGATCCCTTAACTTAACTTGAAGAGGTTTTCCCCTTGACATCTGTTATGCTTTAACACAGCAGTTGTGTTTTGGTTCTGTGTTGTGTGCATATGTGATTGTTTTCCCGTTTATGCAAGCAAATTACGAAATCGCTCTGTGCTTAGCTAATAAAAAAAAATGAGACAACACTTCTCTGTCACTTATTACTTAATGCTTCAAGTGCAGCTTTTCTGGATAATGCTTTACTTTAACCAAGAGAATACCCAGAAGTGTTAAGCAATAATTCAAGCAGAAAGTCCAGATAATCAATATGTTCCTAATAAAAATGTTTGATGGCATTAAATAAATCTGCAATTGGAAATCTGATTGATTTGCACTTTTGGGATGAGTGATGTTTATGTAGCTTTAGCCTGTGGAAGTAATTTTAAACTTGTCTTGCTCTGTCAGAGAACATTTGCAGCTTGGAGTAAGATCTGTAAGCTGGTTGCAGTGATGCGATCACTTTTAAGTTTTGACTGACTGCAGGAAGAGCGAACATGAAGGCATTTATTAAGACTGCTATCGGAGCTGACAGGTTCTTGAAGAGCGGGTGAGTGTGTTTGTGTGTGTATTTCTACATATGCGCATCAGAGTGATTTAATATGAAAGCTGCTTGTTTTTACCCCTGATGGCATTTTCAAGTACGTACGTATTATTGGGAAATGTACCTTTAAGTGTCAGAGTGTGATACATAGTATAGTTTTATTATAAGTATTCATTATGCAAAAAACAATCCCCATCAGGGAGACGTAATTAGACATTTAATGTTAAATAACTATTTCTAATGCTCTAATGTAGACAAGGCTTTCTAATGTTGTAACCGACTGGTTTGATCCTAATTAAACAATACAGACTGTTTAGTCCCCAGCAATACTTATTGAATGTTTTCTACATTTCATAATAAGTCTATAAGAGTTCCTCTGTGTATTCAGAAACCTTAAATACACATTAAATGAAGAATGGACTGTGCTTATATAATACCTCTGTAGTCTTCTGACCATTCAAGGAGCTTTTACATGTCAGCATTCACTAATTCACACATTTGTGTCATGCAAGGCTATGCCATCAGGAGAAATTCAATATCTTGCTAGAGGATTCACCTACACTCGTAGGAAAACAAATTGAAGAAAGATCTGGGGTTAATAAACTGAGTAAAAACATTGGATGTGGAGAACTGATGATGCAATATAAGTTTATATACGAAATGTATTAACTAGTTAGATAATAAGGTAAGATGCTGGCACCTCGTCCAGTCTGCCTTGGACTGATCCCAGGTCCAAACTACCCTCCCCAGCTCCTTGTAACTTCCAACACAGTGTTCACAAATCACTGGACCTCCCACTGGACTCACCAAAAACTCCAACTGTATGACATGGAACAGAGGCGCTCCACAAATACATGCCAGCTACACTTTATTTTGATACTAAGCAATTTACTTTTTATTCTGTTTCTCCATGTTTTATAAACACATCTGTCTATCTCTCCACACACCACTGCAGATTCTACATGATTATACTTCTCTCTGTGAGTACGTTAAGGTGAATGTAATTATAAAGGTTGTCAGACTAACATATGATCCAACTACATTGAGAAGTCTTGTTTTCCGTCACTCGGGTCTCACTTAAGACCTTTGCTCTTTAAGGCTTCAGCTCCTGCCACGTTTGCGTGCTTAAGTTCAAGTTGAATTATGTTCTCACTATGGTGTCTATGCAGTGCAGAAGGAGGCTTTTAAAATAGAGGAGCAGCTAATAATCCCACTGTGCCAATGAGAAGCCTGCTGCGCTCATCACTAATGAGGTCAAATGTCAGGAGTCAAATTCATTGGAGTCAGATGTCAAATGAAGGCTCAGCGTGTAACCCTGGTGAATTTTGTTCATTTCATTCACTCAAAATGGTCCTTTTCCCCACATAATCAATCTGGCAGAATATGATTAATATATTTTCTCAATTTGATACTTCTATTTCTTTTCCTTAATTTTGTCATTCAGTCATTTTGTATCATCTAAAGCATTGATTCTCATCTAGTCTAGCCTCAGGATGCACCACCAACTCCTTCATGAAAACCTGCAACCCAAATTTCAAATATTTTTAAACCAATCCGATTTATTTAATGAGCAATTGTGCAGTTGGGACTTCAGATGGTCTTTGATGCTGTTTTTTTCCAGGCACACATTTGCAACCCACTGCAAACAGCGCAGTGACCTCCTTTTGGGTCCCGACCCACCAGTTGAGAACCACTGAGCTAAGGTTTCTCCAAATGCACTTTCTTGTCTTTAAGCATATCCTTTTTCTCAGATTTTCCTGAAGCTCCCACTGTGGTTCACAAGGATCCCAGGGAGCATAGAAAAACCCACTGGAATTCACTGTATTTAAACAACACACACACACACACACACACACACACACACACACACACACACACACACGCACGCACGCACACACACACACACACACACACACACAGACACGTTGACATACACAAACACACATACAGGCACCAAGTTGCCCTCAAGCTGTCCCTCACACACCTACTCATCTAAGTACACAAATTCAGCTGCCATAACTTGTGATATGTTGATGCATGCTATGTGTGTGTCACTGTGGGAGAGATGAGCAAAAAATAACATTTAATAAGGGATTCTAGATTTGTGTTCTCATTATGTATACCAAGACATCACATCTTTCATGAAGTAGCTCAAAGATCCGCTTTGCACTTTTGGGTATGTGTGTGTTATTGCACATTTTGTGTTAACTAGAGCATCAGACTCAGTTGATAGTGATGATTGGAATGAAAACTTGATCTCCTAAAAGATCAAGCAATTTATAGTGGAGGTGGATTGTTTAAAACCTTTGACGTGCCACAATCATGTAACGCTAAACAACTCCAGTATGCCCTCTTGTGGCTATTGGCTGGCTGAATGGACAGATGGCTTTATGTATGTATGTATGTATGTATGTATGTATGTATGTATGTATGTATGTATGTATGTATGTATGTGCGTACGTACTTACAGATGCATGTTTGTATGTATGTACTGTATGGATGGATAAATGGACGGATGAATGGGAGAACTAGCTGATGGATGGATGGTTTAAAGAATCAATTAGTGAATGGATGGATAGAAGGGTAGATAGATGGATGGATGGATGGATGGAAGGGTAGATAGATGGATGGATGGATGGATGGATGGAAGGGTAGATAGATGGATGGATGGATGGATGGAAGGGTAGATAGATGGATGGATGGATGGATGGATGGATGGATGGATGGATGGATGGATAGATGGATGGATGGATGGATGGATGGATGGATGGATGGATGGATGGATGGACATACTTGAGGCGGCTCCATGCATTGGTTTCGATGCGTTGCTCATGTAGTAGGTTGTGATTCAAGTCAAGTGCTCTCAAATGGATGCAGCCCCTTAGGGCCTCTGATTTCACTTCCTCAATCAGATTTTCATTCATCTCAAGTTCCTATTTAAAAAAAAGAAACAGGACAGAGGGGGATTACTGACTTAGGGCATGAAGGTGGTGCAGGTCTCTTCCTTAAAAAGAACCTGACTTCTGTATTAGAAGAATTTTCTCTACGGTGATGTGATACCAGTGTACCTGAAGAGAGGGAGGAAGGCCAAGTGGGAGAGAACGGAAGTGGTTGTTGTCCAACTGGAGATCCAGGAGTCTCTCCAAAGGTCTGAAGGATAGTGGCGACACGCTGCCCTCATGGAGCATATTCTCTTCAAGCTCCAGATTCAATAGGTTTATTAATCCTGAAAGGGAATACTTAATTATTGTTAGACGTATTTTCATAAAAAGATGTTTCTCTCCCAAGGACACAGACTCAAGTCCTACCTTGGAAACATAGAGGGGTGAGTGTAGCGAGCTTGTTTTTGTTCATCTTGAGCTCCTCCAGAGATGAAGGCAGAGCTGGGATACTGGTAAGCTGGTTATCATCCAGGTTCAGCTTCTTCAGAAAAGTCAAGTTCTAAATAAAATGCATTAACAAAGTAAACAGGTCAGTTTGATAAATCACACAAAAGGGACGCAAGTCTCAAATTCTATAACCTTCCATCCCATTTTAAGTTCACAGAAATAAACCATATGAGATAAAGTCACATCTGTGAATCCCTTCCATGTCATCTTTCATGGATTTTTAGTAAAGTTGCTATGTGTTGCTCTCCAGTGAAAGCTGCTGTGGTAGATGTGTGTAAAGTGAAAGCAGTGGACTGACTCTTTTGCAGTATCCATCAAACCAGTCCATCAGTCCTCTGTCATTACTGGGAGTTATTGAGAGAAAGCGAAGGAAAAGCTTCCACTATACATAATTTCCTTTAATCTAACAACCATTGGCTGCAGCTTCTTTCCTACTGGTCTGTCCAGCCAATCCTGGGAAAGTAACCTGATGGTGCTGGGTAATGATTGGTCAGAGTTTGGTCAGAATCTGTGTTTGGTGAGTCATTTAGAGGTTAGACCAAGAGGTTATTTTTAGAAAGGATTGCTTAATGCAACCTCTGTGCTCTTTTATTAAAGTAATGATACAGGGTGCAGCCTGCTTTTTATCTTAATTAGATGCAAAGTATATTATAAAACTTCCTTGGAAGTGACAAACTCATTCACCTTTGAAAACTACAGATTCCCTTAACAAGAAGCCTTCTGGCTCAATACCAGACCTGTTTTACACAGGTTCATCTATCCTACATATTAGAAATACTGTGAACAACGACAAGCCCTGGTTCACAGCTAAACTCAGACGGTTAAGGCAGGAAAAGGAGGTGGCTTTTAGGAGTGGGGACAGGGAGAGTTTTAAAAAGGCTAAATACATCTTTAGCAGGGCGGTGAGAGAAGCCAAGCGTCTTTACTCTGAGAAACTACAACAACAGTTCTCAGATAGAGATGCTGGCTCAGTCTGGAAGGGTCTCAGACAGCTCACCAGCTACAAGCCTAAAACCCCCCACTCTGTAAGTGACCTGCGTCTGGCCAACAACCTGAACGAGTTCTACTGTCGCTTTGAAAGACAATGGGACAGCCCGGCAACCAACGACTCCACTTTACAACTCACCTCCCCCACCACAACAGGGTCTCAGGACTCTCAACGAGCCCTAACAGCCCTCTCTTCCCACACCCCAGCGACACCTCTTTCAGTCACTGAAAGAGATGTAAATAAGATCTTCAAGAGACAGAACCCCCGCAAAGCAGCTGGACCAGACTCTGTCTCTCCCTCCACCTTGAAGCACTGTGCTGATCAGCTGTCTCCAGTCTTCACAGACATTTTTAACACCTCATTGGAGACATGCCATGTGCCAGCCTGCTTCAAGTCCTCCACCATCATCCCTGTCCCCAAAAAACCAAGGACCACAGGACTTAATGACTTCAGACCCGTCGCCCTGACCTCTGTGGTGATGAAGTCCTTTGAGCGCCTGGTGCTTTCACACCTCAAAGACATCACAGACCCCCTCCTGGACCCCCTACAGTTCGCCTACAGAGCCAACAGGTCGGTTGATGATGCTGTCAACCTGGCCCTCCACTCCATCCTCAAGCATCTGGACTCAGCAGGAACCTACGCCAGGCTCCTGTTTGTGGATTTCAGCTCTGCTTTCAACACAATAATCCCGGCCCTGCTCCAGGACAAGCTCTCCCAGCTGAACGTGCCTGACTCCACCTGCAGGTGGATCACAGACTTCCTGTCTGACAGGAGACAGCAGGTGAAGCTGGGGAAGAATGTCTCGGACAGCAGGACCATCAGCACTGGCTCCCCTCAAGGCTGCGTTCTTTCTCCTCTGCTCTTCTCCCTGTACACTAACAGCTGCACCTCCAGTCACCAGTCTGTGAAGCTCCTCAAGTTCGCAGACGACACCACCCTCATAGGACTCATCTCTGGTGGGGACGAGTCTGCCTACAGGTGGGAGGCTGACCATCTGGTAACCTGGTGCAGTGAAAACAACCTAGAGCTTAACGCTCTGAAGACAGTGGAGATGGTTGTGGACTTTAGGAAAAACGCAGCCGCCCTCAGCCCCATCACCATCGGTGACTCCATGATGTCTACTGTGGAGTCCGCTTTCCGCTTCCTGGGGACCACCATCGCCCAGGACCTCAAGTGGGAGCTGAACATCACCTCCCTCATCAAGAAACGACAGCAGAGGATGTACTTCTTGCGGCAGCTGAAGAAGTTCAACCTGCCAAAGACCATGATGGTGCACTTCTACACTGCCACCATCGAGTCCATCCTCTCCTCCTCCATCACAGTCTGGTACGCTGCAGCCACAGCAAGAGAGAAGTGCAGGCTGCAGCGCATCATCCGCTCTGCAGAGAAGGTGATTGGCTGCAATCTCTCCACGACCTGTACACCTCCAGGACCCTGAGGCGTGCAGGTAAGATTGTGGCCGACCCCTCTCACCCCGCACATGGACTGTTTGAGACTCTCCCCTCTGGCAAGAGGCTGCGGTCCATCAGGACCAAAACCTCTCACCACAAGAACAGTTTCTTCCCCTCTGCTGTCAGCCTCATGAACAATGTCCCTGCCCCCCCCCTCCTCCTCCCACATAACACAGACTCTCATCAGCCCCACAGTCAGAAACATCACAGTAATGTGAAGGCTGAAACTGTTTTTATGCGTTACATTAACGCTCACTGGACTTTACATTCTTTTTCTCACATGCACTCCATTGCAGCTTGTAGATTTTGTTATTTTTTATTATTATTCTTTATTTTTTGACATTTTTTAAATTCTATTGTTTATATTGGTAAATTTCTTGTATTTTATATTATTTAAGTTCTTGCTTTTTTTGGCTGTTTTTCCCTGTTAACTGTTTTTTGCACCAATACACCAAGACAAATTCCTTGTATGTGTAAATGTACTTGGCAATAAACACAATTCTGATTCTGATTCTGATTCTGATTCTGATACAAATCCTTCTTGCTGCAGTTTAGACCTGCAGATGAGGCTTTTTAGTGTTGCCTCCCTCTGGAAAATAAAGTACAAATTCAGAAATGTATAACTTTGGCACCCTCTACAGTCAGTGATTTATACTACTTCTGTGTGTGTGTGAGATTAAATGGTGGACAGTAAATGGACTTGAGCGTGTGTTGCGCTTTACTAGTCTTCTGACTACTCAAAGTGCTTTTACACCGCATGTCACACCTACCCATTCACGCACTAATGGCAGAGGTTGCTATATGTCAAGCGACCATCAGAAGTAATTCACCTTATTCATACACCGCCGACAAAGCAGCGAGAGAAACTTGGGGTTAAGTGTCTTGCCCAATGGCAAGTAATCATTTGTGGGGAATGCTACACCCAAGGACACATCGGACATGTAGTTGCAGGATCTGCATCGAATCCCCGAACTTCCGGTTAAGAGACGACTGAATCTACCAACTGAGCCACAGCTGTCCCTATAGGTTAAGGTTTGAGGTCAAAACTTCCTGAGAATATTAAGCAAACTTAAACATTTACATTTAAAAAAAGATCAGCTTTTAAACATCATGTTTTCCATTGAAAGGTTTAAAAACATCATGAATTTATCCCTGTTTCCATAAAACTGTTAAATAGTGGCAAATAAGACTGATGGCACTGGTATTGTCTTTGCGTGTTTGCACAGGTATTTTAAGAACCTGATGTATTTATGTATTTATATATTTAATTAATATTTATCGTTTAATGCAATGTTTATCGTTGTATGTTTGATGTGAATGTTGATTGTTGAATTTTTAATGGCTGCAGCATGGGTGAAGAGCCCAAGACAAATTTCTCACTTTGTGAGACAATAAAGTTAATCTTGATCTTGAAAAAAAAAAATCATTTATATTAAAGGTTAGATTAAAAAATATATATATTACCCCATGTTGTCCATTTATACACTGTATACTCAAAGGCCCAAGTAGGGACAAGAGTTGGACATTAGTAACCGCTATAAACTCTTCAGCGCATCAGTTTCATGTTAAATCGCATCAATTCATTCAGTTCAATTCAATTCCTCTTTTAAAATAATGCTTTCAAAACACTTAACGTCAGACAACTGTGCGCAAATATTTGTTAGTGCTTAAGTTTTTTGTGAGAGTCGGTTAGAATGAAGTAACTGAAAATGCTAATTTTGTATTATTTGTTTTCCTTCTGGCTCAGCCCTTATTATTATCATAGACAAATAAAAGCCAGTTAAGTCCCTTCATTGTTTCTCCAGTGGGAAAATAAAGTCTTGATGAAACTTCATCTGGCTCTATAATAAAACGTGTTTAAATGAACATTATAAAGAATCAAAGATACCCCAGACTCAGATTCAGAGGAACAAGGATGGGGGAAAAAAAGCTGCATGCACGGAAAGTCACGATTAATTTATGATGGAACAACTTAACCCTGGTAAAGATTTACTGTTTTTGGTTTTTGTAACTCACATTGCATGTATAAAAACAAAAAGGAGATTTGTAGAGTAGCAACTTAACCATTTAGAAGCACATAGAAGCCAACTTACTCTTTTTCAAGAGTACTAACTTCATGTGTACGCATCACATTAAAGAAGAACAGGTAACCCTAAAAAGGGACCTCAATGCAGTTTTGATTTGACATTACAAGCATGATTAAACATATGGAACAAATGTATTGGTGTGATGTGGTTGCAGATTATAAGCCAGGAATGTCCAAAGTCACAGTGAAAAAGTAATAATTTGTGTTGTTTGCTGACTGATCATATGCACACTGAGGGGTGTTACTCACAGATAGGGGGTTTTGTCTGAATGACTCATCATCCAGTTGGTTTTTGCTCAAGTCCAGGGAGTCCAGGCTCGGCAGACCAGAGAAAGCTTGTGGAGCGATAACTCTGATGTTGTTCTCTTTAAGATAAATCAAATGGTAGGACATGTAAAAAGAGACTTGACTCTACAATTCATCGATGAAGCTATATTCATTAACATATAAATAGATGAATAGCATACACTGCTGTTGACACCAAATTGGCAATTAGAGCCTAAGATTTCACAATTAAAAAGTTTTTATGTTATCAGTATCACAGCTGAATTACATTTAGAGCCATTTGTTTCTATTCTGAACCAACCTTCTGGGCACATACATGCTCATTTTGTGTGATAACTTCACTTAACAACACACACACACGCACGCACACACACACACACACACGCACGCACGCACGCACGCACGCACGCACGCACGCACGCACACACACACACACACACACACACACACACACACACACACACACACACACACACACACACACACACACACACACACACACACACACACACACCTGCAACGTCCAGCTTGGTGGCCTCTAGGTTGTGCATGATTGGCAGGTAAGTGAGGCCGATGCTCCTGCAGCTGATCTCTCTGTTTGCAGTCTGGCATTCTCTGAGAGGAGACTCTGTGTAGCTGGAGTGTGTTTCTGTTTGATTTCCCGGAGCCTCAGTCGCTTCCTCTTCTTCTTCTTCTTCTTCTTCTTCTTCCTCCTCTTCTTCCTCCTCCTCTTCTTCCTCCTCCTTTTCCTCTCAGAAAGAAAGTTAAAAAATAATTACATTCAATTAACTCATCAAGGTGATTCAATAAACTAGGGGAAAGGAGCAGCCTTATTCATACAAAATCAATTCAACCTCTTCCTCTTCCTCCTCTTCATCATCATCATCATCATCATCATCATCATCATCATCATCATCATCATCATCGTCGTCGTCGTCATCATCATCATCTTCTTCCTCCTCTTCTTCCTCTTTTGCTTTCCCTTCATCCATCAGTCGCCGTTTTTCATCATGAAGCTCCTTCAGTACAGTTATGAGAGTGCTGGTCTCCTGCTCTGCTTTTCCTCGTTTCCTCCAGCCATTCAAGGGTTTCCCCAACCCTGCCTACAAGAAGCAGGGGAACACTTGATCACAAACACAGTTTTAAATAAGAGAACGACATGGGTGAAAACATGTTAAAAATCGAATGCCATACTATTCTATATGCCACGGCCTCCACTTTTTCCGCATGTTTCCTTTTTCCCCAAGCACCTCTTCTTCTTCTACCAGCATCCACCTTCCTCAGATCAACTCCTTGGCTGTCTCTCGCCTCCTTTGCCTCCATGAGGAGCTGCTCGTACCCACCCTCTTCATCACAAACCACAAAAAAAGACAACGGAAACAATTAGAGACATTAAAGCCCCATTTCCACCAAAAGTACCAGAACTCTTTTAGTCCAAGGATCTTCGTTTTAAAACACAAAAATACAAAGGGGAAGTTTAGCCGACATAAAGCGCCATACCCTTCTTGCATACGTTTACACTTTTTTTTATCTATAAACATCCCAGTCTTGTTGCTTTATATAAAAACAATGTCCCTGCTAAGAGGCAAATTCCAAAAGTCCATGTACTATTGGAAGAACCACCCCCAGAGCAGGGAACATTTTTATGGGGAAAAATAAAGTTCCCAGGACTTTATCAAGATCCTGGTCATTGTGGTGGAAACGCATCAAGTACCTCAAAAGTCCCTTGTCCCAAAGGGAAAAGTCTTTCAGTGGAAACAGATAAAGAATTAAATAAAGCAACCTATTCACCTGGTTTTAAATAACCTGCTAAATAACCTTAAAATATTTCAGTTTTTAACATTTATTTAAGATCATATAGGGAAAGTGAGCATTTGGAAGACAAAAAACAATTTCTTACCAGCAGGGAGGATTGCATTTGAAACAAAAGGATCCAATAAGGCTGCTCCAGTTTGATGTACGGTTGCCTTTTCAATCTCACGTGTCTCAGAATTGACAAAGTTCACATCCATGTGATGCAAAACATTTTGAGTTTGTCCTGAAAAAAAGTTGCCAGAAAGAAAAATGAAAAAGGTCCATGTCCTTGGCAACTGCATTGTTGGATTTTAACCGTATTTAAGCTGTTTGGTTGGACAGAGAAATTCAAAGCTTTGAGGTCTTCAGGGTAGACACAAAGAATAAAGCAAATCCACTGAGAGTACAGACGGTTATGTCACAGGGAAGAAAATGTGAGTAGCAATCAACGTGAGAGAGTTTACACGTGAGGATCTCCAGAAAACCAGAAAATTTGAGATTATGAGCACTTATACTAAATGATGGGTTGCAGAGTCTCTAATGCCAGCCAGCCAAAAGAAATACTGAAAACTCAAAGTGAAGAGTAAAAGGTGGGCAGGAATATCTAGACGGTGGAGACGTAAAACAACCCCCAAAACTCTCACATTGTTAATAAAGGCCCTCGCTCATCTTACCATGAAATATACAGACCTGCCCTGCTCCTCCTTGTCTCCTCACTCTGTCATAACTGTCTGCTAACATGAGGTGGAAAGTGGACACAGACACAAATAGCAATGATAGAAACTTAGACAAAACATGTGTCATATACCTGTGACAGATTCTTGTTGGACAACATCAAACATTATATTGTGGGTTGATCCGCTGTCAGTTTTGTTTTTCTCCTGACTTAAAAAAACATTTTCCAGGAGGAGACAGGGTTGGCAGACAGTTCAGGTCGGAGTCAACCGTGTTTGGCCAAGCTCCACTAGCATGTATGTATGAAATCAAACACGACCTAAGAGGAATGAACAATGAGCCCGTCTTTACATTGTGTACATATATATTCGGTCTGTACGCACATAGACTCCAATGCTTAAACATGTACTCTGGAGTGTGTGGGCAATACACTCACCGCCAAGCCAAGCAGGTGCCACCGGCTCAGAGTTGAGCCAAACTGGGATTTTCACAGCTGGGTGAAACCTGCTGACAGACCCTCACGCACGCACGCACGCACGCACGCACGCACGCACGCACGCACACGCACACACACACACACGTACACACACTCATGTACAAGACCACAGATTTGTGATTATCAAGGTGACTTATTAAATGAATTTAGTGAATGAATAAACAATAATGAATTGTTTATTTCTGCACCTTAAGCTCAGCTGATAACACAGAGACAACTGCAAAATCCAAACATATCCCAAATGGTATTTTGGACAATTTAACACTCAATACTGAAACACTCAGTTCTTGATGTGCTATTCCAAGTTAAACAGTGATGTGTCCAGAGACTATTCATTTTAATGTTGACAGGAACATGCAGTAATCCACTGACCACATTCAACCCCTTCCTAAACCTCAGTCAGACAACACCCTGACTTAACAATTTCCACTGCTCAGAAGAGTTCACAAGCCTACGAGTCACCCAACGTATAAGACACAACATTCTCCTTTCAGGTCCATCTTAGCTCAACTGCTCCAACTCAAAATAAAAGATATCCCAGACAATGTGACCACTTACAGCTCTACATCATGTTTGACATGTATCTATGTATCTGTAGCTGTCAAGATGTACTTGTGAACAGTGGTGCTTTGAGCTAGTTCCTAACATGTTTTGGACGTTTAGTATGATCACAATCTTAGGTGTGTAAGCCAACAACTTCTACTAAGTAATGACACATCAAGTAAGCTAAGCTAAGATTGTTCTTAAACAAAACAGAAAAAAATATATTTGACATCATGATAATTGGAGATATCTTACTGTAGTTTTAAGTGATATTCCCATTAGTGGCACAAATGTGACATTGTCAGGAGCAACAAAAATTGTCAACACTTGTGGTGGTGTTAGGTGATCTGGAATCTAAAACAATTGTGCCTTTTTATCCAGGATATTTTGAAATCTTATACTGCATGAGAGTAAACTACAACCCCATTGTGATGGATCAAAGTCAGGGGAGGACAGAATGGGTGCTCCATTTCAATGCTTGATGTTGGTGTCATTTTGACTGCAAAAGTGTGATTGGTGATCAGTTTTTTTTTAAACAATGGGGCCATGTTCATTTAATTTCCCTGTTTATTTTTACACATGCATACCATGTCTTTCACAAGAGGTTTGTGGGGTGGTCTCTACCTGAAAGAAAGAGGGAATACCAGCCTGCTTTGTTGGAGTTCAAGAGTTATTTTAAGGACTTTTAAGGATGGTGAGACATGCATCGTAGGATAACAAAAGCATGCCAGTATACTGACCAAGGTGTTGGACGTGGACCAGCTAAAAACACTTAAACATAGAGCCAGGTTACAAAGCTCGTCAGGTAAAACAAACAAAGACAATTGAATTTGGTTATTTTTTTTATTTAGCACAACACAGCTATGACAGGATGACACTGGTGACCTGGAACATCAGTAACATAGTGTGATGCTGTGTGGCCTGGAATCACCAGAGGAATGTTCAAACCGTTAGTAACTAAAGTGATTTACACACAGAGTTTAAAGAAAAAGTTTTCTAACCCAGCTAAGTGCGTAAAGCTGTGAGTGAAAACTAAAAATGAGGATCTAGTACAAGAGATGTATGCCAAACAGTAACAGTGCTTAGAAAAAGTGAATTAGGAACACTAGCTGAGGAGAAAACATGGGGCATGGTGGAAAGGAATGTGGAGGGTAATGTTGGAATGAGGAACTGAAGTCATGGCCTGACAGTTCACAATAGACCAGAACCTAGATGAGCTGCTGGAACAGATTTTAATCCAACTTTATATTAATATTTTGTGGGTATTTAGGCTCGGCCAATTGGAAGATACCATTTTTTAACAAGTGTATCAGAATAGGAATGTTACAGACTCAGTAGAACCTGCAGGGAGAAGAAGGTGCGCAAGAGGGAGAAATATTAGCACAACAGGCTTCAACAACACTGCACTTCTATTGATATCTCTCTTTGCAATAATAATAATACAGAGGACGAACACTGCACTTGAGTGATGCCAGAAGATGGCACTTGAAACCAGAAAAGTGGACAGGTCTTCATGTGATCATGTCAGGTAGCTGCACGTTGGACAGAAACGTGGTTGTAATGCAACAGAGCAGGAAGTGGAAGATCCTGTGTGCAGTCCTTAGTTTGCAAAGGTCTGACGCACAGCATTAGCAATGTGCTTGGCGCTGATGCCGAATATGTCGAGAAGCTCTAGGGGCTTCCCGCTGCGGGGAACGCCGCTCACTGCCAGCCGGGTCACAACAATGCCGGGCTCCTTCCCCACTGCGGACAGTACTGCTTCACCAAGACCACCTGTGAAGAGGGGACAGACCGTTAGAGAGGCCGACAATTCATCAATATGCAAGTCTTATTAGTAGAGTAGTAGAAGTAACTACAGACAGGGTGGTTAGCTCTTTTAAGACCCTGATACATTAAGAACAAAAATGCACACAAAAAAAAGCAGCATGTAAGAAGAGTCAAAGTCTGCTAACTCTTTGAACATCTCTCAGACACTCAAGCTGATCAACAAAACAACCCACCCTCCTTGTAGTGGTCCTCCACAGTGATGATCTTTCCCCCTGTAGCTCTGGCACTCTCCAGAATAGTAGCGGCGTCAAGGGGCTTGATGGTGAAGGGGTCGATCACACGAATGTTCTTCCCTACAGAAATTTGATTGAAGATTAAATGAATCCCCTGGATAACTTAACAGTGGAGTTGAGGATGGCTTTGACTTTCAGGCCTAAATGCCCTTTTCTATCCACTAGAGGGCAATGTGAGTGTACCTTCACTGGCCAGCATGTCAGCAGCAGCCAGGGCCTCGTGGAGAGTGATACCAGCACCAACAACAGTCACCTGATCGTTGTCAGACTGGCGAACCACCTTTAAGAACAGACTTTTGTTTATAGATGACATTTTTTCTGGAGTCCATTTCCAACAGCAACTTATACACAATGATGAGCTCGTGGGAAATCATGTGATTGATCATTACCTTGGCAATGCCCACTTCAAACTTCTCATCTGGAGAATAAATGACTGCAGTTTCTGGTCTACTGGTGCGAATGAAACAGATGCCCTGAGAACATAGAGAAAATGTTTAAAACACGAGGATGTTGTTAGCCCCTTTTTGGAAACACAACTTAGTGGAGAAGCCCTACAACAAGCTGTTTATCAACCTTTGTGTTAGCTGACAGCTCCACAGCTCTCTCAGTGGATACGGCATCACTGGGGTAAAACACAGTGCATGTTGGGATAGCACGGAACATGGCCAAGTCCTCTAGGGCCATCTGTGAAGGGCCGTCCTCACCTGAAAGGGGCACAAGATCAGTTAGGGTCAGGGCATAGTCTGCTTATAAGAAAACTGGTGTTGTTTCAGCATAAAGCTTACCGATGGAGACTCCGCAGTGGGACCCCACCAGGTTGACATTTGACTGGGAGATTGCTCCCATACGGATCTGGTCATATGCTCGAGCCAAGAAGGCAGAAAAGGTGCTGGCAAACGCAACTGTGCGATCTCTGGTGGCACAGCCGATGGCCACTCCTACCTGTAGCATAAAGCAAAGACATCAGTGTCAGGGGATAGCGTAAACAGCAGAAGGGCACGTAAACTGGACCAAAGCAGCAGTGTGAGGATGGGATTATCATGCTAGAGAATGAATAGTAACAGATTAGACCAAGTTGGAGCAGATTATGGTAGTAAGAAGTGTGAACTGAGCCAAGTTTATCCCTCTTTCATAAGTTGGTAGTTTACCATGTTCTGTTCAGCAATGAAGCACTCAATGTAGCGGTCAGGGAACGCCTTCTTGAAGGTCTCTGAGAAGGTGGAGTTTTTGGTGTCCCCGTCAAGGGCCACCACTCTCTGACTGGACTGGCCCAGCCTGGCCAGGGCCGTACCGTATGCACGCCTTGTAGCCATCTGATAGTGTGGGAGGGAGACAGATGTTAAGTTAGGCAACAACAAAAAAATATAACACGATAAAAATCTAAATAAAATCTGCATACAGGATATGTTATTTCAAAAGCTATGACATTATTGGACAGGGAAGCACACCCATAAAACACAGACTTTAATTCTGAATCACAGCTCACATGCTTCAAGTGTCCCAACAGGTACCTTATCTCCCTTTTTGTATGCTGGAGGTGAAGGCAGCAGGATGGGGCTGAGGTCTGCAGGTGCCGTGTCTTCTTTGGGCAGTTCGGGGCACAGGGTCTTGTTGGGGACTTGGATCTGAGACTGCAGATCATTCAAGATGTCGTCCACCTTGTCCTTGGGGATGGGCTTTCCATGCCAGTTATCAAGATCCTCGATATCTACAGCGAGGGATGGGGAAAAAGTCTCATAAATCCAACTCAAGAAAAAGGGGAATAATATGTTCACCATAAGAAAAACCATACGTACTTTTAAGTCCTTTGCCCTTGAATGTCTTTGCTACAATGCAGGTGGGTTTGCCCTTGACCTGCTGAGCCTGCCAGAAAGCTTTGCACAGCTCCTCCACATCATGTCCATCCACAACATATGTGTTCCACCTGCACAGAAATTGCTCAACTTTAACAGTAAAACACACTTTATGACAAATAACCCAAAACACAGGGACGTATTAAGTGCTGAACAAACACGTTAAACATCAAATATATTAACTAGTGATGGAAAGTAGTGCTAGAAAAGAAACATCAAGAGGCCCAACGTGGGGAGAGATAATCCAGCAGTAGACAGGCATACCAATTAAGTTTAAATTAATTTTGATTGAATAAAAGTTTAAAAAAGGTCAATCATTAGTGATGTAAACATAAACCGATCTACACGAATGTCTGGTTTCAAAGTTATGAACCAGTTTAATGAGGTTCTGCTTCCCATCACTGTGTTTAGGCTCTCTGATCTGGCAGGACTTTGAGTTTGACCTTTGACCTCTCACTACAGTAATACGAGCTTAGGGGGCTTGCTAGTTAGCATATCAGCCAGCTAGCGAAAGTTAGCTTACAAGGACTAAACAACAACACCCAAAGTCACCACAGCAGTTTATAGTTCTCCAAATCAGAAAAGAAGTCTTTTGGACTGATATGGAAGAAAAAAGACTTCCGAAGGTTTGCCCGTCTTTACGCTTTCTAAAAATGATTAAAGACAACGACAGAATGACGACGCTCACCTGTTGAGATGGCAAAGCGAGAGCTGTGCTAGGATGCCAACATTAGCAAGCAGTAGCGCAAGCAGACCCGAATATTAAACACTTTCTCCAGCTACAACTCGCCGAAGTCGAAGCGGCTATAGTCGTTGTATGGCTAAAGTCACCGACCCAATGGTGTTGTTGGGAGTGACTGTTTTTAGTGTTAAAGTTAAACAAGAACTCTCTGATGCAGAGCGAGTGTCAATCACACCTGATGCCTGAATGTCCGAGGAATTCTTGTGACAGAGAAATTCATAAATGAGAAAATGATTTCTTTAAGCATTTATCATTTCATTCCTTATGGTTAAATTGGCTCTCATTTTGACCCTTTGGGGGAATTAAATATCGTTCTGAATTTGAATTAAACATCCCTGATTCAGATCATAGCTCTAAAGAATGGAATCGGATCGAATCATCTTTTAAAAGAGAGATTCACACCCCTAGCAATCAAGTCTAAATGTCTCGCAGAAAAAAAAACAAGGGGCAGGTAAGTATGATACTGACCCGAAGGCTTCACAGCGCTTGCGGTAGGTCTCCATGTCGTGCTTCAGGGGTGCAGCCTCACTCTGACCGAGCCTGTTGACATCCATGATCGCCACCAAGTTGTCCAGCTTGTAGTAGGAGGCGAAGGCCATGGCCTCCCACACGGAGCCCTCTGAACACTCTCCATCACCCATCATGCAGTACACACGGTAACTACAACATGATGGAAGAAAGGGGGGATTTTAGTGTCTCCAATAATTATTCACACAGATACATGAATTAATAAAGTAAAAAAAGATCTAAGGTGACTGACTTCTACTCAAGAGAAAGGAAAGAACACAAGACAGCAGAATTTCTGCCAGATAAGTGCATTCCAAAATAAACCACAGGTATTGAATGAAGCCCTATGAGTCAATTTAACTGGTACCAGTCATTCGCATCACTGGTGCTTGCACTTGTAGTGATAAAAACAAAACTGTCGACACAAGCAAAGTGTCCATATGAGATCACAAAGTCTGATTTATTGAGCTGACTCCTTTAGACTGTGTTTAAAAGAAGAACAAACTTGTCTCTATGAGGCTCAACAGATGCAAACTACTTCAGGTCCCCATGCGACCTATAAATGTCCTTAAGAAACCATCATGATTATTGGCAGTGAATAGTTAACAATTCAAATTCATCAGGACAAGAGCTAATAGCTTTAACCAACAGCCTTATAGGAGCCTTTCATTTTACACCAGTATTTTCTCCCCTAGAGTGTTACTGCTGTGTTTCAGCAGTGCAGATCACTTTTGGCCACATTACAGGTTCTTGTCGGGGAGTTATTTAATTCAATTACAACTACACTAGCACAGGTTCATCCATTAAACAGATTACAGAGCATCAGTCACAGCAGGTCCTCGTCTGCTGGAGAAGGCATTGCACTCTGTTGTTGACTCAGCATTGTTTCAACAAGCTTTGTTTACACAGAATGTATGACATCCCACCTTTACAAAATACAAACAAACAGTATTTGGAGAACATACAACCCCTGCCCTTAAGTAATCTTGATACACCGCAGAAGAGTTTCTTGCCGACCAATACTTAGACAACTCCACGTGGGCGTTTCAAAAGCTGGATTAATTCAAGCTTGAAGCTCAAAGAATCTGCATTTCTCCTGTATACTCACTCACCTGGATTTGTCAAAGTGTTTGCCAGTGTAGGCCATCCCACAGGCAGCCCCGAGTCCCTGTCCCAGAGATCCTGTAGCCACGTCAACAAATTCCAGTTTCTGGTGAAAAAGAGAAAAGAAGGCATTTACCAGTTAAAAAAATGTTACTTTGACATGACGCTCTCTGTTTTCAAAGGAAGAACAAAAAGAAAAGACCCGTTACTTACAGGAGTGGGGTGGCCCTCTAGGTCACTGTCAATCTTGCGCAGGTTAAGCAGATCAGACTCCTTTACAAAACCTGCCTCAGCCCAGGCGGCATACAGGACAGGTGCAGCATGACCCTACAGGAAAGAGGGAAAAGGATAGTGGTGTAAAGAAAAACTTGAACTGAATCGGTAACTGATCTAAACTTTAAAGATATGAGTTAGTGGTCCACAGAGCGCTGGATCAGTAAAATGAAACCAGGCGACGACCCCGGTTTCAAAGTTAGGAAACAGTTCAATTAGGTTTTTGCTTCCTATCCTGCACATTGTGTTTAGTGTCTTTAATGTTGCAAGACTTTGAGTTTGACCTTTTACCTCTCACTACAGTAACGTGAGCTTAGGGGCCTGCCAGTTAGCGTAAATGTTTATCAACTTAAAAACTCAATTAAACAAGAACTGTCCAATACAGAGCGAGTGTCAATCACAACTGAGGCATCAGTTGTGATTGACACTGATGCCTCAGTTGTGGCATATTTATATGAGTGGCACGGAAATGTTCTGTATTTTAATGAATCGTCCCTGACTCAGATCGTAGCTCTACAGAACGGTATCGAATCAAATCGTCTTGTAAAGGAGAGATTCACCCCCAAAAAAGGAAGTATTTTAAGACAAGTAATCACCCAAAGTCAGGTGTCATGGTGAAATAAAAACCACCACATAACAGAGAGGGGCTTATACTGACCTTTGAGAGGACAAAGCGGTCGTTACACTGGTTGCGAGGGTCCTTTGCTTTGTAGCGCATGGTGTTGAAGAAGAGCACAGACATGAGCTCTGCTGCACTGCAGCATGATGTGGGGTGACTGAGGAGAGAGGAAAAAGGATACATTGTTCATGACAAGTCAATGCCTTTAAAAAAACAAAACAAAAAAAACACCCTCACACCATGCATGTGTTGCTACATTCAGGAATCATTGCACTTTGGTTTAGTTTAACAATAATAAAGGACTTCTGTAACAAAATCAGTCAGTACAGCAGTCGTTCACAATAATACATCGGGCAAGCAATGAGTCAATTAAGAAAATCACTCTTTTATTAGGAACATTACTCATTTCATATCGTTTGTTAATCTGCAACAGACTCAAATCAGTTAGGTTACCACACTCAAGACACCTAAAAATACTAAGAAGGAAGAGTTAACTGTTAGTTGCTGCATTGTGGTCCAAATATTGTGATAGACGCGTTTAGAAATCCCCACATTACTCAACAGCATCGCAGCTTCTCTAAGTGGGTTACATTTCAAATGGTATCATCTCAACCATGCTGGGAACACACACAATAATCTAATGAATACATACATCATGGTTTCACTTTAAAATATACAGGGTGCTCTGTTTACCACTTGTCCGTTGTTGAGTGATAACCTGGTGAGAAATAAACTGAAGTAAATTCAAGAAATCCCAAACAAAAAGAAATCAGATGCCCGGGTGCAATGTTCCATACCAGTCAAATAATGAGGAACTACACGTGATGAGCGTCAAAACTAGAAGACACCTTTTGTTAAAGGTGTCAACAGTATCAGATTATAAAATGCCTGATAGTGAGGACACAAGGAAGAAGGTACATTCACATCCTTGTTATTGGACAAGGAAGTGGCAAAAAAACAGGTTTACCTACAAACCTCTTTTGTTTGGAAGTTGCAGTTGCCTTTAGGTGAAAATTATGCAATGCCGGATTTCTCAGAGGATACAAAGCACATTTACTCAACAGTGGGATTGTACAGAGACAATCTATATGTGAGGAACTAGCCTGGGGATTGACAGAACTTGTGATCCTTGACTGCATATTTCATTTCAAACCTTTATTTAAACCTCGAAAATCATTGAGGTTTCCGTCATTTACAATGATGTCGAGATACAGATCAAAACAAACAAAAGAGCACAACTGAAACAACAAAGACAGGTCAGGAGGATTCTCAGTAGAAACAATCACACACTGTGGTAAAGTGGTTTGAGATCATTGTCTTAATCTGCCCCAGAGAAACAAAAGTGTTAATCTTGAGAGAGCGTTTTAAATTATTCCACATTTTTGAAGCTAAAAAGCTAAAAGCAGATTTTCCAAGTTCAGAGTAAACCCTCGTTTATACTGGAACTATTGGCTTACTTTCCCAATACTTTGTTCTATCTGAGATTCTGGCACAAAACAAGATGCAACAATGGACTACTTACTGCCCATACAAATATTTTCTCTTTTACAAATCCTACTTTTCTACAGAGTACATATTTTCTTACCTTTGCAATATATATTTATATTCTTTCCTTGTGGCAAGCGACTCTTTTACTGTGCAATATACATTATCTGCTGTAAGTATTTTCTACATAAACATTGTACCTCTTAAATGCAAGTTGTTTGTAGCTGTGGATGCCTGTATGTTTGTGCACTTTAAGGTAAAGCATTTCTAATTTCGTCGTACAATTGTTTAATGACATTAAGGGTTTCTATTCTATTAAAAGATTAAACTAAACTTTACAGCAGTTTAACCGTCTCATAAGTGTAACAAGCTACACAGCAGGAAACACATTGTAGTTCAAACTGTCCTCCCTTGAAAAAAAATGGGACAGATATAGACTTAATGATTCATATAACAGCCAACAGAGTGCTAATTGACACTCATCCACTATAAATTATTCAATCACAGGGATGTCTAATAGTTCATTAGTTACTTGTGGCTTTGCCCGATCATAAACCTGACTGAATACTATGAAGGCAAAGGGCAGCCAGAATAATCTCTATATGACAAGCTGTTAGATTACACCCCTTTCAACACAACGTAACTATTCATGTAGTCCTGGACCTGTTTCAACTAATAGTTGAATGGCATTTCCTACAGTGCAGAGGAAGTAGTCAGGTTGCCAAACCTGGCAGTTAAGATGAAGCAACACCACAGGTGCCCTTTGACTGTCCATTTGGATACTACACAGTTCTTTAGAGCGACTCAAAATGTGTGCATGTGAATATTTGTGCAGCATTTCAGGATGCAGCTGCAACTTTAAACCAGGTCGACTGACTACGAGGCTCGAACTGTCTCTCGATCATGTGATTTTGAATAGATAGGGAAAGCAGGCCAATGCTATTTCATTGAGTTTCAATCTTCACTTAGGGAGAAACCATGAACTCTCTGCTAGCTTGCTTAAACTGTAAAGTCAATCAAACCATCGATAGCGTCAGACACACTGTGTTTTATATCAGCATCGAAATATCAACACATGTTTAGCGTAGGCTAGTCTTCGCTTAGTCTTTAGACTCAATGGAGTTTAATATAAAATATTTATTTTAACAGTATGAATAATTTCTTGCTAGCTGTCTGATGTTGCTACGTTGTCCACCGCGTGAGGATAATCAGCAGCACGTGCATTCAGGCCCCACGGGAATAACGTGCGGTTGCTAGTTTATTGTAACGTTGCAAAATATGGCGTATTATCTCCGTGTGCAACTCTTCTTTATTCACAGTCAAAACTGGCGTAACTTTATACAACTCACCCAGAGTTGGAGGCGCATGTTGCCTTGATAGAGTTGATCCTCAGCTTGTTAGCGGCGTCTTTCAGTCCCTGCAGAGTTTTCTCATCGGGTTTGTGGTAGCTAGTCATGGTTTCTTGGTTGTTTCTTGAACGCCGCGTCCGCGTAAAATGTTAAATTTGGTTAATTTAGTTACACAGCTACTACCCAGTGTGATAGTTAAAGGTTGTGCTACGCTGCAGCTAGCTACCCAGTGCAAGTACAACCGAGGAGAAGGAGGACGGGGAGGGAGAGGAGGGAGACTTATGTCTGCTGTGACAGCCACTCCCACCTAATCCAATCATTGGGAGAACACTTCATGGCGCAACTTGTACAGAAGAAGCAGCTTTCACAAACTATTTTCAGACAGTGAAAAATACCGATATGATTTGACTTAGTGCCCATCATTTCCGTTTTATATTAGCATAGATGTAGCCCTAATATTAGGTAGCCAGTGTGTCGAGATTGGCATTTAGTTATATTGTTGGTAAATGTTCAGGTTATGACCATAGACTGTAAAAAGGTTATGACAGAATAACTTTGTAGAATTGATCAAATTGCAGTCTTTTTAGTACGTTGGAAGGACTTCCTGGTTGTGGCAACAGTTGTTGATAATATATATATAAAGCCTAGATACAGTTGATGAAATATATGCCATAGCCGACATTATCAACAACTTTAGATTACAGTTATCAATGTAAAAACTGTTATGAGATATGAAGTGCATACTTCTAAAAAGGAGCACAGAAGTACAAAGTGTACCTCTGTATATGTATGGGTTTTCCGTTCATAACCAGTGCAAGTCACTGTCGCTTTAAAATGTACACTGGACGGCTGCCAACAGGGAAATGGAGGCAGATTTTGCCCTCTCATCCTTACTCAGCGTGAAACACAGGACTGTTTGGCTGGCAACAAAGGGTTCAAGTAATCCCTCATGACTACTTCACAAGTCATTCTGAATCATTTCTTTGTAGCTCAGGTGGAATATGCATCTGAAAATGTCAATGGATACATTAAAAAAAAAAAATTAGATCACAAATGTAATAAAAGGACACAAGAAATTTTGGAAGGATTTATGGTTGGGGCAAAGCACCACAAAAAATACTCTTTCACAATTATGATACTTTCCATACAACACAATCACACCAAGCCTGACTTTTCAAGGAAGTCAAGCACTTCCTCATTTTGGTCAACATTGCAAATCTTATAGGCCAGGTATTTCCTCTTCTTTTAGTTCCTGAAAGGATATGCATGCCATTAGAACAATCAGCAAACAAGCAGATTATTGTCTGTCCGTGTCATATAGAGAAATTAGATGCTCCTTAGGGTCACCTTTATTCTCTCTTAGGCCTCAGTCATCTCCTCAGGGGAGACAGGATCTTTGTCCAGTCGTTCCAGCTGTGGCAGGAGAATCAGTACGCTCAGGCGGTAGTCTGTGGTTTCCATCAGAGGATTCTCAGAAAGGACCAAAGCTTTTAGAGTTTTTGACACACGCCCAAGAGATTGAATGGCTTTCTTGTCTAACAATACATTTCCTCTGAGGGAGAGAGACAAAAGTATGAGATATGTCATTTTGCATATTTGGTGTCAAGTGATTTGATGATGGGGACTTATGGCATTTCTAATGTCTTGTTATGATGCAGCTGTGTACCGGACATTGAGGTATTGGAGACACTTCATGTTGGAGCTTAGGCCTTCCAGAGTATCAAGCTGGTTGTCTCGCAGGTGAAGGGTAATGAGGCTCTCTAATCCCTCCAAACCTTCCAGATGTTTTATAGAGTTTTGAGCCTGGATAGTTGCAACGAACATAGTTACATGCACGGTTTTCTCTGAGTTATAATAAACCAATCCCTTTAACCATCAAGCACGTTAGTTCTTTTATTACTTTTTTTTACCAGATATAAATGCTGCAGGTTGGGGAGGTTGATGCCATCTGTGGTATCCAGGTTATTTCCCCTCAGCTCTAGAGTTACCAGGTTAGCAAAACAGCTACCTTGAAGTCCATTCAGTCTCTGAATACCATTACCTGCCAGAGAGGTTTAAACATTTTTTTATTAAAATCTGCTGATGAGAGTTTGTCTTCCCAAAGACTGAGTGACAAAACACAGAATATTAACCCTGATCATGCTTTATAAAAACACTGCTAAGTTTTGTTACCACTTCTCTCGTTTCAAATATTAAAGACTTGACAAAATATTTGTCACTTGACTGACATCACTATAGGAAACTCAAAATTAGCACAACCTGATATTAAAAAAAAAACTACAGACTAACCTGCCAGATTAAGGCTCTCCAAGGCAGGGCCAACCAGGCCTTCCATATCTGTAAGCCTGTTCCCTGCCATACTCAGCCACTGCAGGTAGGTCAACTTTTCAAAAGGATGCCGGTTGAAGCACGCCACAGCATTATTGTCAACCTACAGAGGTAGAGTTGCATTTAAGATTTACCATCAGAGTCAGTGATACTGATGGCCTCAGAGGTGTCCTTTTCGAAATGAAGTAAGAAAAAACGATCCTTGCCTTCAGCCAGAGAAGCTGGGTCAAAGATGCCAGAGGAGAAAGATCAGTGAGCTGGTTGTTGGATAGATCCAGAAAACGTATGTAAATAAAACTGCTGATTGCAGTTATATCATTGAGTCCACTGAGGAGTACAGAGATGAGAGAGGAAATTAGAACAGCATCCAAGAGAAAGCCATACTTACAGAGCAATATTCATATTTCAATTTCAAGTGCAAATTTCATTTTCATGTATTTTTTTGCAACCTCACCAGTCTTTTAGGTCTATTTTGACAAAAGCATGTCCAAGTCCATTGCCTGTTCGACACAGTAATGAGAGACCTTTACTGATGGTTTCTAGGGTCAAATGGCAAACCTGTACCTGCGAGACAGAAAACATCAAAATGATTTTAATTTAGAAAACAGTTTGTGGTGCGGTTTGATAAAGGATTAAAACATTTAGGCTACATGTTTGTGAACATGTTACGAGAAGGAAAGATTACTCTGAAGTTGGGCTAAAAATCCACAATCTTAGGTGTTTTAAAGTTCAAACCTGGGAGAAAACTCGCTTTAGGAATGCAACCTTCAGGGTTTATGTAAATACCTTACTAGTCGTAACATGGTTACTTTCCACAACTTTCTAGACTCAATTCTCTGTTGACTTTGAGGCCTTGGTCAAAACGCGTTGGGTGAGGGATTTAGCCTGTAAATATTAAACCTAACCAGATAGCCTATAGCCTACTACACGATGACCTTTCTCTAATGTGGTCTACACCTTAGTTACCCCCCATAAGCAATCGTTACATTGGCTTTACACCTCTTATTTACGGCTACAACAGCATCCCTATTGTAGTTTACAGTGCTTTAGTTTACCGACATCAATTGAAGCCCTTTAAAGTCCTGAACCTCTAATCGAAAAGTGATCGTCTAATGTAGTCTACAGTTTTTAGAATTTTGTTACGTCAGATGTTACAGGCATACCTTCTCCTCCTCCCCGACTCCCTCTTGATGAGTTTCTTCATCTCCTTCTACGTCCGACAGGACATCTTCCTCCATGTCAGACATGCTGGTCACTTTAGTTTTACAAAAAGTAGCCGGTTACTGTCAGGTAGTTAGCTAGTCCTACTGCGATAATAATGACAAACTGGGTTGGTGAAGCTAATTGTACAAAACGGGACTGTTGAACCGCTGGACTGCAACTTTACAATACCAGTCCAGATATCGACTTTAAAATGGATTGCTAAAATAACACGTTCAATGATTATGACGCTAACTGGTTCATCTATAGTCCCCCGCAAGCATACAAGCAACCGCGTTTGTCGTTGCCATGGGAACTAGTCAGCCCTAGTAACCTACAGTCTATGGCCCTAACATGAGCACAGATGTTGTGAACACATTTCAGAGACAATCGAATGTGCTGGTGTGAAACAGCTATACGATTTCTGCAGAAAGTTGCATTAGAGAGCTCATAACAAGTGTTACGTTATACTCCCTCTTTTTAAACCACAGGTTTGCAAAAACACAGCTTTGGAAATGTCAAGTTTAAATGTTGAAATGATTTACTCAAGAACACCGGCTTGCCCAAAGAAGACATAAATCAATTATAATGATGAAATTGTGTTATTCAGAATTAATTCACATAAGCATGACAAAACACGGTCACATTATTAAAAAATAATAGAAATAAAAAATAACTTTTTTTCCAGAGATAACTATGTATTACAATGTGAATTCAACCCTGCAATATGAGACTTTTTCTTTTTAACTACACACTAGTGTTAGTGTGACCCTGTCCAGTTCATGAGGCCACAGTCTTTTCTAAAATGTTTACACAGTTCATGCCCAGATCAGTCATTCACTGAATGACGAGGCGTATATCTTTAAAACAAAATAAAAAATATCTATGGTGCATAGACAGTATTATTAGAAAAGCCCATTCACTGCATTAAGATTTGTACTAATCTTTCATTTCCCACAGCAAAAGTTTCCCAACCACATTAAGCTTGTTTATCACATACAAGCATCAAAGCAAGTGAGAACTCATAACTGCATCATTCAGGAAGAAAGCCAAAAAAAAGTGCAATCTGTGCAATATCCTGTAATCCACAGCTACAGGATCAGTTCATTTGAGTGTATTACCACTGTTGAGGTAATTGTGATGTCAAACCAAACTAAAAGGTTTATGTATAGATATCTGTATGACCATAACAGTGAAGTTTTGCGAGCTAGGTATTGTCATTTTCCTCCTTTCTTCAGGACCAAGCTCACTCCACTTGCATATGTCGCAACAGAAGCCCCTTTTTCACGCCTCCTTGTAGCATCCTGGCACCAAGACTAGTGCCACTGATCCCATCACTAAAGAGAGAAAAAGAATAAAACACTGAGCACAAACACAAATCAAGAACTTTGCTATCTACTGTATGTATAACTGCAGTAAAAATTAAACAAAAAAACCCTGACCTGAACAGTACAAGAGCAACAACGCTTGGTCATATTAAGTCTTGTCAACCACTTCACATCGTACAGCAGCTGTTAAACTTTAATAACTCGAAGAGTCTGTACATGCAGTGTCTGTTTGTTTATTCATGAAAACTTACATCGGGCTAAACTTTCTCCTCTTAGCATCAGGAGCCTCAGGTCCATCTACAAGTCTCTGAAACAAGAAAAGGGGACAGTATAATTAATCTTTCTGTATTCATTCAGTTACAAAGATAGCTATTTTTCATGCACTGTTGTGTAACTCCTTCACTCAGATCATGAGGCTTGACCAACCTCTTTGCCTGTGACTTCCTGATGTAATCTCCTTTGCTCCAAGTTTTGCTGAGGGCAGAAAGGTAAAGAGGTTGACTACAGATCACAAGACGAGTGCCATGAGACTAAAACCTGTCATTTTACCCCCTTTAGATACAAAATACACTGAAGAAATGTTTAGTAATCTTTGTAGTCCAGGACCCCTGTCCCCCCATAAAAAACAAGCAGTTATTTCTTACTTAACATTAAAACTATATTTGTATCTATTTGAAGTGTGTAAGCACCTTGTGTAGCTCAGACAGCTGCTGGTGCCTGATTAGGGCCTCCTTGCTGGGGAACTGCCTCCTACAAAGCAGACAGGCGAGTTTAACCCAATCTGTCATTCGCCCTTCCTTCTCGTCTTTGTCGCCTCCTTCCTCTTCACTGTCAGTTTCTCCACTGTAGGCTGGGACCAGGCCCTGCTGCTGAGGTGGGGATCGCTAAAGGAATAAGATGTTAGATTAAATACTGAGGTGAAAACCGAAATGCATACTAATATTTTTCCTAAATATTAAAGCTTTGTAAGATTCTCTGCAGAAAGAGACACAGACATTTCACAAATACATCACTGTGGCCATTTCCTTACTTCTGTACTTTGTCGGATCTGGTCCAGAAAAATCTGAGGCCGTTCAGACAGTGCCCCCTGTAGGACAGAAAAGCAAAGTAGAGAAAATGTGTTATTACTCAGACCGGTGAAGGATGAGAGGTTGCAGACACCTAAGTCCTCAGGTTGATAAACATTCCTCCTAGTCACTATGCTAACCTGGTACATACATGGTAACAGGTACGCATTTCTGTAGGGGTTATATACCTTTTTCTCCAGAACAGCATAACCTGCATCAGCGCTAGCAGATTCTCGCCTGTCATCCAAGCGACTGTGTCCAGGTGTCCTAGTGTAACCTGGTGGTGGCGCTGTGGAGCCGACAGCTGGGGAGGAAGAGACAGAGCGCATGTTCTCCTTCTGTCTATTGAGACTCTTAGCCCAGCGCTCCATGTCTTTGGCAATCTATTAATATAAACACAAACATAACAGAAATGGAAATGACTTGAGGAAGACTTGTAATTCTAAAATGTTGAAGTCCAGGGGTTGCTCCAAAAAACAACATCAGTACAAGATTATGTATTTCAACTCAATAGCTATCAAACAAATATTACCTTGGTAAAGGATTTTCTCTTTTATACATGTTAGAGGTGTTAAATAACAATAGCAATTTTGCCCCCAGTTCATTAACTTGGATGTTTTTCACTGTATGAATTTTTTTTTGTCAATTTATAAAAGCTATGGAACCAAACATATAACACATTTTCAGCAGTTAATGTTATTGAGTCTTCCCTTTTTTCAGAGTTGATCAGATGTCCAAACAAATACAGCGCAAAACAAGGGAACACTATTGTTCGAGGTCTATTCTATTCTAATTTATAGGTAAAAGTGATTTCCCATGCAAACCTGTCAGTTCTCAAAGTTGCATCTAGTGTGTAGATTACCTGTTGAGCAGTTTTATTCCTGGGCTTGTCTTTCTTCTCCTTACTGCCAGGAGAGGCGAAAAGGGAGTCTGAAGGAGCAGCGTGAGCAGCCCCTTCACTATTTGACTGTCCAGCAGCAGCAGGGATGTAGGTGTGTTTCTCTCCATCCCAGTACATGTACTGCTGAGTGTGAGGGTTGTAGTAGTACTGCAAAGAGAAGGGGCACAACAATAAAACTCAATGCTGTGGAATATCAGAAACAAAAAAGTAGAAAGTAGCAGATTTAAAGCTCTTTACCTGGGAGGTAGGGTCATAGTAGAGACCTGTAAGTGGGTCGTAATAGTACCCAGAGCTTTCATCATACTGGTATGTGGACACATCTGGCACAGCTGCAATCAAACACACAACAAATTCCTCTCAGGGTAAGATTTCAAATTAAAATCCCTTTAATTGATCATAAAAGTGGTAATCAGCAGTTTCACAGTTAATATGCATTCAGAGAAAAACAGTAGGGCAGGATTAACTCACTTTAAAATAGTTTAACACCATGAATACATTTATAATTTGTAAGGAACACATTACACATAAAGCTGGACTCAATGAACTGATTCACAGGGCCAGTGACATTGTGGGGGTGGAGATGGACTCTCCGACAGTGGTGTCAGAGAGGAGGTTGCTGTCTAAGTTGCGTGTCATTGGACAATGTCTCCCACCCACTCCACGACATGCTGGCAAAACACAGCAGCACATTCAGTGCAAGACTCGTCTCCCCACAATGCACCACAGAACGCCAACAGAGTTCATTCCAGCCTGTGGCCATCAAACTCTGTAACTCCTTCCTTTGAGAGTCAGACACTTAGTCTGACACTTCCTGGACTTATTTAACCTCAACAACTGGAAACTTCTCAGCTGTATTATGTTTATGCCTACTTTAACTGTCCAATCTGTCCGTAAACCGGTCAACATTTGTACAGACATGTGTGCAATACTGATATAAAAGCTGGATAACAGTCTTTATTGAGCCTTATACATACACCGTGCAATAACTACACTGTTGGTCACAGCACGTTTTGTATATTTATATTTGTAAATATTGTTCATATAATCAATTCCCTGTGCTTGTACATGGCTTATTATTCTTCAGATACTCTCACTTAGTACTCTTTACCTATTCTATTCTATTAATTGAATTTTATTTTTATATTCTAATATATAAATGTCTATATTTCCTACCGTTATATTGTGTTAAATAGAAACTATAATGACCAAATTTCCCTCAGGGATTAATGAAGTATTTCTGATTCTTACGGTATTGCTGGAGCTCGTGTTCAGTCCCCGGGGTGGCAGGTTGGCTGGGAGCAGCTGGTTGTGGTTTTCCCACAATCTCAACCTGCAAAAACAGAACGGTTTTGAAACAATGCAATGACATTTAAAAATGAAAGAGTACAAGAGTTGAAGATCATACGCAAGCATTCAAATGGTACCTGTGTAACTTGTGTGTTGGTCGCTGTGGTGAGGAGAGCAGTCTGTGTTTTGATGAGAGGCTGCTGCACTGATGTCCCTGCATAAAACACATGTGAGTGCACACATAAACAAGTGGCTTACGTTAATGTCAATCTTACAGTTATAATTCTCTCTATACTAAAAATATTTGATACCGACCTGTGGCTGCTCCTCCTGTGTATGCCCCCATCAGAGCTGCTCCTGAACTGGGCAAAGCAGCGACTGTGATGTTTGCCTGTGCTTTGAAACTGGTGCCATCTAGCCCAGAGTATTCATTCCCCTCCTGACTATAGGTCACTGCTGCCCCCTGCTGATACACAGCTGTATCTATACTCTGGCCTCCACCCGATCCATTCTGAGCCGTCTGGAAATGCAAAGTATTTTAAAAGATGAGGCAAAAAACACTGGTATTCAATAAAATTCAAACAATTCGAAAATAAAGATGTAATTCACTCTCATGTCATCCTACACTGATAAATCATTTAGAAAGGTTACCTGCGTGACCGCCCACTGTGCAGCAGCTATAGCAGTGCTGGCTACTGTAGCAGCACTCACTCTGCTTCCATCTGTCAGGAACACATCACTAGCATTGAAAAGACAAAAAGAGACTGTTTTAGTGGTGGTCTGGTGACTTTCTTTTCAACAACAGCTCTTCTTCCAATGGCAAAATAAATCACTTGATGTTATTTTTAGGCTGCTAATTTGTATTTGTATCTCTGTGCAAAAGCTAAAATATATCTGCTTTTGTGTTTCCTTTGATTGGTGGGTAGTACTGTTTACCGTTTGGAGCCTTTGGCAAACTCAACCACAATTGTTTTCCCGTCAATAGAGAGAGCTGGCTGAAGAGCCTGCAAGATCTGGAGCAGTTGTGAGGCCTCCTGTTGATAACACAAACAGAGAACTCTGAGTTTGTGTGAGTGCAATTGTGCATAGGCATGCATGTGAAGGAGAAGGCTCCATCATTCATCTGCCTGTTCAAGTTTCTTACCACTATGGTAGAGAGCTGTAGAAAGGCAAAGCCCCTGTTAAGATGTGTGTGCTTGTCCTTTATCAGACGGACATTAGAAGGGGAAAGGGTAGCAAACGGAGCCAGAGCAGATAAGATGGCATCCAGTGAAGTATGTGGACCCAGGTTTCTCAGTATCAGAGCTGGTGCAGGAGAGGATGACAGAATATTATTTCATTAAACATTCTTTTTTTTAACAGTTTAGGGACATAGTAACACACTGATGTGAAATATGTTTACTATTGTGCCTCCTTGTTTGCAAGTTTTAGAAAAGGTTACTCAGAGTGAATAGAAGAACACATTGCTGTAGGGATAAATCATGTCAAGTAATAGACTTACTGTCATTGGCAACATCTGCCTGCTGTGTAGCCTGTCCTGGGTTGACTGTAGGACTAGAAGTGTTGTATGGTGCAGGCAACGGCAATAAGCCCTGGGCCCCCTCCTTCTGAAGACCAACAGGCAAATCCCTCTGCAGCTGGGGCAACTTCAGCTCAGCTTCTGGGGGGAGACAAAATGCTGTCTATTTATCGTCATATAGTGAAAGACAGCCTGTGTTATAGTACAGGGTGAAGATTTATGATATTTTTTCCAAGGATAACTTAACTTTACCTGATTTAGGCACACTGCATTTGAAGCACTTTTCTCTCCTTTTAAAGTTTTGCACCCCACACTGTAAAAATGTTACAAGGGCTACCGTTAAAAGCGTTGGAAAAGCACACCCTACCGTTTTTGATACACATGCATACTATACAGACACACAGTTTTAGATTTCCATATTTTCACACATTACAAACACACAACCTTGTTGCAGAGCCAGTCCTCGTTGGCACGTGGTTTTGGGTCGCTGTAGTGCATCGACACTCTTTGTCCCAGAATCGACAGCACTGCCTGAAAGAAAAGGAAGAGAGAAAGAGAGAGGAAACAAAGAATGATTATCAAAGATAATTGGGTCACACATGCCAGAGAAAGGCCTCATCTCACAAGAGATGAGAGAGAGAGAGAGAGAGAGAGAGAGAGAGAGAGAGAGAGAGAGAGAGAGCGAGAGAGAGAGATAGAAGAGAGAAAGGGGGACAGAGAGAGAGAGAGAGAGAGAGTAGAACTGAGGCTGAAAGAAAGAGTACACAAGAGAATTGCAACCTTCAGCTTAGGAAACTGGGACGGACTGAGATGGTGTATGTGTAATTGTGTGAGTTGAGTCCATTTTTAAGGACACAATGTATCTGTTCATCTGTGTCATCCCTCCCCCCTTAAGGGGAAACCTTTTCACAGTTTTCCACACATCCTTCCCACTGTCACCACCTTTGCCCCCAAAATTGACAATAGCTCCCTCCTAAAGATGTAATAATGTATGTTCAAATGAAAATGAAGCACTGCATTGGTTCGGATTGAACATACAATAGACCATGTGATAAATGTAATTTAACTTGACTGCCATTCTATTAATGGTGATGGTACTGTAGACTTAGGACAGCGAGTGAGAACATGTCACTGAAAAAAACAGAGTCAAAAAGAAGGTTGTTTTGGACATATAATGTGCAAACGTGACAGGGAGGACCCATGTATGCAACTATTTCGTTTTGTCCCAGACAGACGGATAGCAGTGTAACTTAACATTTGCCTGTTTGTGGAAATCTGTATAAGAAGAATATAGATAGAGAATTCCCCCATCAAAGGATAACACTTACCTACCTACCTCTGTTATCTATGCCATACTGGAATGCATCATGTGCACATGAGAGGGCATGGTGTGACTGTACTCTGGACCTGATATGAACCCATTCATCTCATTGTTTGTGTGTATTTGTGTATGTGTGTCTGTGTAGGGGAGAGTGACCTGGTTGGTCTCCATCCAGCGGGTGGCCTCCTGTATGACATTAAACTCGACGAAGGCGAATCCTCTGCTCTGACCTGGACACCGCCCAGCGCCATGGTAACCGAACAACAACAACAACATAACAACAACGCAATGAGGGGTTAGTGCTTCATGTCCAGAGGAGAGAGAGACCCTGTATCAGCACTAATAAATTCAAGTCATTGCTTCCTCCCTCCCTTGGGAATAACACACTTTGACGGCCAGTTTGAGAGCTGCTGTCAAATTCTCCTCAAGGGTGGGAGGACACAATGTCAAGTATCTCCACAGGGTCAGGGAAAGAGGGAGAGAGGGGGAGATCCTACCCACGCATCAGTTTGAGCTCTGTGGCTTTAAATGATGAAGCACCCAGTCAGGAAACACACACACACACGTACACACACACGCACACACACACACACACACACACACACACACACACACACACACACACACACACACACACACACACACACACACACACACACACACACACACACACACACACACACACACACACACACACACACACACACACACACACACACACACACACACACACACACACACACACACACACACACACACACACACACACACACACACACACACACACACACACACACACACACACACACACACAACTCTGAAACTCTGGAGAGTCAGAGTGCAGTTTGAACTATGTAGCACTGTGGTGTAATGTCTCTTTAGGATCCATATCCTGTCCATGCAGTACTATAAATGATTGACAGCATATTTAGATTTATAACGTTCTTAAACAACACTGGTGTATGGTATCACATGGACAGTAATCACAAAAGGTCATCATTTAAACAGAGAAACAGGGATGTAGGGGTGAGAGAGACAGAGCAGCGCAGGAGGACTGAAAGTATACCTGAGTCAGAGAGGCACACTTTACAGACCACAGGTGAGTTAGCAGAAAAGGTGGCCAGTGAGACAATGACCTTAATAGGACACCTTAAGAAAAAGCTTTTCCGAGTGGTATGGATGGCATATACACATATCTGCAACACTCAAACACTCACACATTCAAAAATAGCTACAATTTCAAACCCTTTCAAACTAATTGTCATTCTGCTCATGTCTAAGCTGACACTGTGAGTTTACGGACATTATTCACCTACTCAGACAGAACTCACTTCAAGATGGATGAGGCTGAATTATGGAAAGGTAAAGACAGTAAGAATGCCAGGTAGAAAGAAAAACTCAAGCAATGTGGTAAAGGTCTATGACCTATGACTGCATGCATTAGGGCTGTAACGGTATTTGTATTCATCTGATGGTACAGACGTCATGGTTTGGTGCATGCAGTCATACAACAAACACGTCTAAGTGGAGAAAAGGTAGTATCCACCTCCCAATCCAGGTGGCAGTAATGCTCATAACTGTTTGCCGACCACTATTAAACAACAAACGCAGAAGAAGAAGCAGATGCAACAAAACACAAGAAGAAGAAGAAGTGTAATATAGCCTGCTTCTTTAAACAAGTTGGGAAAACTTTGAATCTATTAAGGTATGTCATTGGAAACACATCGGATATGATAGTGAATATTAGACGCCATAACCCAGAGGTGCTTTCACCGGAGCGCGGCAAAAGACAACAGATATTCAACAACTTCATCCCACTGTTTTTAAAAAGCTTCTGGATGTGAAGGCACAGAAAAGCGACCCTGGCTTGCCCCAACCTTGTTACATTGTCCCATCCTGTGTGCACAGCCAGTCCGTGAGCTGCCCTTACTGGAGATCACAAGAATTGATTGTGCACGAGTTGTTCGCAGCACCGTCTTTTGCACTAACAACAGATGGAGGGACTCCTATTGCACATCAAGCTATCTCACAGACTGCACAGCTTTAACAACTTGGAGTGATCATTATACACTTTTGAGAAGTGCATATTTAACTCACAGACTCAGAGGTTTATCAAAAATGTGATACATTTCTTCTAAAGGTATGATTTTATTTTGTAATATATCTTACATTGTATTTATTTCTTTATGTTCAAATCATTAAATGTTGCTCTTTTCTGTATTCCCTTTTTATTTTGAATCATTTGTTTTGGGTTGTCTTTCTTTTTTGGTTAATGTTAAATACACGACAGGTTGGGATGCCGGTAGCCTAGTGGTTAGTGTGCACATCCCATGTACAGAGAATGCAGTTTGGGTTTGAATCTGACCTGTGGCTACTTTCCCGCATGTCATTCCCCACTCTCTCTCTCCCCGAGTTCTGACTCTATTTACTTTCCTATCTCTTAACAAGGGCATAAAAAGTCCAAAAATAAACCTTTAAACTTGCACCACTATTGGTTCAAAATAAATTAGAGAATCCTTGAATTATGCATTGTTGCATATTTCATGTTGTACCAAAATTGTACCGAACCATGACCCCAAAACCTAGGTACAAATTGAACCATGACTACTGTGTACCGCTACACCCCTAGCATGCATGCATTGTTTTCTCTGGAAAATGTTCATAGGACTCTTCTTTGAAGAAGACTTGGATGTTTTGTTGCCCGGTGGGAACTGGCGAGAATTAAGACTCCAGCAGACCAAAGAAACAAAGCAGCAATCTGAGCAGAAGCCTGTATAGTAGTACATAAATTAGTCTTCTTTGCATCAGCAATAACTCAGAGTATGATGAAAGATAGTGACAGTAAGAGAGGTGGAGAAGAAAAGCTGACATTAATTAGTAGACCAGGCAGATAAGGGGAGAGCAATGAAAATGGGAGAGCTGGTAATGAATCGGTGGGATGAGAGGGGAGAGTAAATAACAGAAAATAACCGGGCATAGGACAAATTCTCACCTGAAGATTTGTTCCTCATCAAGCGAACTTCTCTCGGCTGGATCCCCTGTTCCTGGAGTTGTGCGCGGATCTATGAACAAAAGAGGCTTTATTGCAATTTAAGCTTAATGACAAAAACTTTTACCATTGCACTATTGTAAAAACACACATACATGCAAAGGAGGTGTACACTTACCTCATTCGTGGTAGCATTGGGTGGCAGCATCCGAAGCATTATGATGTTGCTTGGCCTCTGGTTGTGGTCTAGATCTGCACGGTAGTCCTGGTCCCTCTGATCCAACTCGTCAAGTGAGAGATCTGGTCCGGCACTCTCACAACTATGCTCCTCTTCCCCTGCAGGAAAAGCCTGCACAGAACAGTCACAGATTAGCAACATGTGAAGACAAGAACATAAAAGTGTAGCAGCTCTAAGAAAAAAAACAGAAATAACGTATGACTCACCCTCCTCTTCATGGCCCCATGAGGGAACCTGTCCTCCTCTCTTTGTCTTGCTGTATTGTATTCCATCTGTTCAGAATGGATGCCCCCACAACCCCAGAAGCCATCCTTGGCCCCTGCATGTGAAGCACTGTTTTCGGGAAAAACTCTTCCACCTTTTCCCCGACTTCTTTCATGTGGACCTGTGTGTAACTGTTCGTACTCCCGACTCGATCCCTCTTCCTCTTTCTGGAGCATGGAAATGGCTTGATCAGGCTGAGACTGAGTGCAAGGAGGCCACATACGTCTCTTCCCATCACGCCCAATGTCCCCTCGTCCCTCTCCTCTCTGGTGAAACCCCAACCTGCCTAGGGGGCGACCTGGAGAGAAGTCATAAACACCCAAGGACTGCTCCTCCTGAATGTAAGGTCTGTCCCCGTCTGCTCTGACATCATATCCCGTCCCTTCCTCCTCATCTTCTTGGCCATAACCTCGATAGTCCATGTCCCGAAAGTTGTGATCGTTGTGGGTGTTTCCATAGCGACCTGTGCGATCTCCTCGCCCACCCCTGCTGACCATGACAGATAACGTGTGCTTTTAACGTTACACCTACTCTTTGCACGGGGGAACCGTATAATATGAGCACTTAACTTACCTCCGCTCATAGTCCATGCTGATTAACGGACTCAGCTTCTGGTCCTTGTCCTTTTCCTATTTAGTTACAGCAATAGAGATTCTGAAAAAAACCACACACAATTTAATAAAGGAAAAGCAATTATTAGTAGAGATTTACTTGACAGCCAGACTGCATGGCCTTAAAGAAAACATAGTCAACACTAAATAGCGACTACATTACAGAAAAATGTTATCCCACAGCCCGTTAGCGACGCACCAGGTTAGCTGGAATTTTGAATCCTTCTCCAACTTAGAATGACATCAATCTGGTAACCACTCACCAAAAACAACAAATGGAACAAATGCATAAGCCTGCACCAACTAAAAACATGTGTCTGAGCCACGAACATGCATAAACTAAAAAACAAAATGTGAGTATTTAACAATGACGTTCGCTTAGCAGGCATGCTAACTCTCTTAGCCTGATGTTTGCTAACTCGCTAAGGCAGAGGGGCTGTCCCCTGACTGCCGCTGAAACACGACTGCTGCTGTCACATGAAGAACTATCACTTACCACTGCCGCATATCACCGACAACAGTTCTGCCACGTTGAAATGAAGGTTGAAATGGTGTTATTGTTTTTTTTTCCAAGGACCCAAGTGTAAATATTTTTCAGGGAACAAGTGTAAAATGGCTACAGCAAGACATTTCAAAGTGGGAGGGACCAATACCTGACTTTGATATGTGATTGGTGTTTGGAACGCGAAAACATTAACGACAAATATGATTGGACAAGACAAGCACGCCAACCCTGACTCAAACTACGACAACAAAGATATCTTGACATCAAATCAAATGAAATTATGGAATCACCTTCTTTTTTTTCAGGTTATGAATGTTTTATTGGGAAAAAAAAGTAAATTAATATAGTGTGGACTGTTGCAAGCATAAACGAATGAATGGGTCCAAGAAACACATAAATACCTTAAAAAAAAAGAAAGAAAACCCTACTATCACCTTTATTTGGAAGCCAAAATCCAGAAATCCTAATGTGTCACAGTAAAAAAAAAGGCAAAAAAAAATAAAATACAGATACAATAACTGTTCTTGTATCTCACCTCCGCAACTGCCAGCCATGCACCCTAAGGTTGACCTTTAATCAAACAAAACAATTCTAAGGTTACAATTTTTTTTTCAGTAAACTGACGTAAGCTGATGACAGCAGGATTAAGTCAAACGATTAAGATTTACTAAGAAAATTAGAGACATCAACAATAAAAAGATATAGTACAATAATGACAGTATCATTAAAAGGGGAGATGGAAAGAGTTAAAGGCAAATTTGAAATACACATCAATAACATGTCCTTACAAGGCCTTGTAAGACATACAGTACATAATATACTTTATAGAAGAGAAGGCTATCATCTAAAGAAAGAATATTCAACTTATGAAATACATCACTCGTGTTCAACCAACTGATTAACACAATCAAATGAATCTCTAGTACACACAAAAAAAGGTCCTAAAAACTCTTAACATGATTAACCTGATTGTGCCTCTATGTAGAGTACAATGTCTTCCAGTAAAGTGGTGGATTCTATGTCACTCTTAGTAGCTGTTTATTCCATTACCCATCTGAGCCGTAAAATGTGGCCTTCAGGGGTAACTTTGGCATGGAAACAATGGGTTAGGTCAGTGACGCAGAAGGCCTTTCCATGCATACAGTACGTAGACACTTGTTATTACACACCCACACAAATATACACACATTCACTGCATGCAGACCTGCACTGGAGAAAACAAACCACCATACAGTCCCACACTCACATACATACACACACACACACGCACAGTCTTAAGTACAGGTAAATATTTCGGTATGGGAAAATATCTCATACAATCTAGTTTACCCCTGCATAGCGCCTGAGTCAGAATATAAGCCTGAAGGAGCCAAGCCAATGACAGGGGAGAAAGCATTCACAATTGTGATTTATGGACACTACAAATGACAAAATTATACCCCGTCTCAAGTTATGAACCATAACCCCTAAACGTTCTCTTCTTGACCCCTGCTCTCAAGGCACTACATGTAGGCGATACTGTGTAAAATCCACTTCAACATTGTCTTAATTTAACCAATTTTACATGAACATAATTATTTTCTGTCTTTTTTCACATGTCCCCATTGTCTTTGGCCTGGTGATGACCGTTTCCAACTTCATTCCAAACATGGCACATTTCAACAAGTTTACATCTACTCAACTTCCAATCACCCCTGACCATCTGCCCTAGAGATTTCTAGATCTAAAAGTGTTTGATAGAAGAAACCAAAATGGTAAATAACCAATGTAGAGACCAAGGATTGAGGTGTAGAAGCCTACAGTATCAAATCATTTAAGATCTGCTTTAATTTGCCAGGGATAACTGGGTGATGACAAATTGAGCATCTGCAAAACTTTTCTGGGCCCTTCCCAAAACTCTCCCAAATGTCAAATCTCAATGGAAGCTGCCCTCTCAACTGTGCTTGACAGCAGCCCCCTCCTCTCCCTGAGCCTATAACAGAAGGCAGGTGGACTTCCTGGAACGTTTCTTGGCAGCCAGTGCTGCCCTAGTTGCCATCTCAAAGACTTCCCTCACACCATCTTTTGATTTGGCAGAACACTCTTGGTATCCACTTGCAGTGATGCGGGAGGCCATTTCTTTGCCATCCTCATATTTAACTGGCTCCTGGAGACAAATATGAAAGTGGAGGTTACATTTTGACATTAATATTAACGATGTGAACAAACAGCATCAGTTTTGAACAAAAACACAAACAAACAAAACCTGTTTCATTTTGGCAAGCTCTCGTCTGGTGTGTTCGTCATTGCGCAAATCTTTCTTATTGCCAACCAGGATGATGGGAACATTCGGGCAGAAGTGTTTCACTTCAGGTGTCCACTTTTCAGGAATATTTTCTACAGTAAGAGGAAAAAATGCAGTAATTCATAAAATAGGTCAACGTCACAATTGCAAGGCATTCAGTAAAAACGATACAACCAGTGCAAACTAAGACAATACCTAAACTGTCAGGGCTGTCGACAGAGAAGCACATAAGAATAACATCAGTGTCAGGGTAGGAAAGAGGCCGCAGTCTGTCATAGTCCTCCTGACCCGCTGTATCCCAAAGTGCTAGCTCTACCTGAAATGAGAAAGAGTTACATGTAAGGATAAACACACACATAGGTTTCATTAAGAGGGAAATTGAAGCATTTAAGTTACAACTTAAAGGTGGTCAGAAGCTTTTTACTGAAAAAATAGAATATAGACTTATACAAAAGTAATGTCAATCATCACTTATGGGCCTCCATACATGTGTGGTGGTCACTGTGTCTTAAAAGTACATGTCCTCTGCCTGTTTTTTAAAGTTTGGTATGTTTTGGTTCTGGGCGGGGAGCTGGTGTTTTTCCCTCAGCAAATGACAGTGCACAGGTGAGTTTGGGAGTGGATACAATTCAGGAATTGGACGTGATCCAAACTGGCAAATATGACGGCAAAAGAACAGAAAATATCATCACCGTAAAGCGAAACGCCAAGCGAATAAAGCTCGTTCCAAAACCAGGGTGAACCTTGTGATGGCTTTACCCGTGGACCTAGAGTTGGCCTGCTTTCTGCTGGACAGGCAGGTGCCAAACACCAGCGGTCAACTTGTGCTAGCATGCAGTTGCTTGCAATGTAGGAACAAGGAGGAACCGTCACACTACGTCCTGCATAGAGTGTGCACTTCTAGGGGCACAGCTTCTTTATTTTGCCTCAATACAGCGTGCAATGTCACCTCAAACGCCAAGCTGCAAGCGTCCCTCAAGTCTGATTACCAAGGTAAGCTTGACGCTTCTTTATGACTGCACCAGCAGCGCGTGCAGACACAGTACTACATGTGCCCACCAACCCAGGGCAGCCAGTGTTTCCCATACATTGATTAATCCATGGCGGCCTGCCACAGTATCGACAAGGACTGCCACGGATACATTTTTTGTATTAATAAAATTGCTGCGTGCACGAGAGAGCGAGAGCGCGCAAGAGAGTGCAGGCGCGTTGATTATTAAAGATCCCATATTATGCCCTTTTTGGGGTTCATATATCTATTTTATGTGCCTACTAAAGTACGTTCACAATCGCTAATGTTTGAAAAAAGTGTCTGTTTTCATGTACTGCCGATTGATGCAGCCCGTCTCATCTTCCTGTGTTTGTTACGCTCAGAAGTGCCCACATCAGGGTCCCCACGTGTGCCAAGTCGGACCTGATTGGTTGGCCGATCTGCTCTGTTGTAATTGGTCAGTCGTTTTGACTTTACTCCGTTCACTCTCAACGTGTCTGCAGCTAACATAACAATAGCAACGTCATCTCACAGCCTGCTAAATTAATGTAGAGGGAAAAAACATATTTGATATAAATACAAACGTAATGTTAAAATATATACCCTAAGATAAGAGTAAAAAAAAAACAAATATTACGATCCCCTGCGCAATGTGTGTAATAGAGATCTAGTGAATAGTTGATAGTGAATGTAATGGTTTGTAGCAGCCTTACGTCATAACGTTTAACAACTCAGATATCAAACATTAACATTCTAGCTTTCTCAAAATGTATTATTTTTACACACATTTAGTGTCTTTAGTATTTCTTTGGTCTCCACAGTTCACATTCAGTGTTTTATGTCTCACCTGTTTCCCATCCACTTCAATGTCTGCCACATAGTTCTCAAACACAGTGGGGACGTAGACCTCTGGGAACTGGTCCTTACTGAAGACGATGAGCAGACAAGTTTTCCCACATGCGCCATCCCCAACTATCACCAACTTCTTTCTGATAGCAGCCATCTGTGGAAAAAAGTTCAAAGGAAGTTGACACTTAATTCAAGTTATCACCGGTAACTGAACTACTCTTCACTAATAATACACCGAAACATAACTTCACCAGTTCCCCTTGTTGACACATAACATTAGAAGTACTGTAAGTAACCCAGTTAAGAATGGTTAAAAATCTACGAGACTTTCTCAAGAAAATATTACTTTTCATGCTTCTATTTTGTATTTGAGACAGTGCCAAGTTAAGGCTAACTTGCTTCCGGTTTGATAAAGACGTGATTTTATTTTGAAGGAACTTCCAGTTTAACGAACAACGAACGTGATACGGTAATTGAGAAAAGGTAAACAGTGAAAAGGAACGGTAAAAAGTTAAAGTGCAATGTTTTGCAACCCCCGAAGAAGCACTAAGGTCTTGAGGTGGTTTTGAATGGTTTATGTGGTCTTTGTGTGCTTTAAAATAAACAAGATAAAAATCATCAGTTCAAGGGTCCAACCATCTTTCGGAGGGATGCTACAAGTACCGTTATAAGCTCAAACTACGATGGAGACGCTGGCAGACCGGTGTCCTTAAAATTTCGGAATTATTTAAAACTATCCAGAGTAACGACCTGCATAAAACACAAAGGAAAATGATTGCAAACAGTGGATCGGCCTCGGAGGTACAGGGTGTAAACATAACATTTCCGTGCTGTGTTCCCATTACTGCTCAAAAGCTGTGTAGTACAGTCCGGGCCTGTCAAACCAGCTAACATTAGCTAGGTTAGCAAGAAAGCTAACGGTGCCTCAATGGTTTGAACTCCTGTCATTTAGAGTTTTCTCCCTGAAACCTCAACTACAGTTCCTCATGGCACTGCTGTGAAACGTAAGTTACCGAAGCAATAACTGGCTTAAAGTTTACAAGCTATCTCAAAGAGTGGTTACCGCTTGATGTTTCTGTGTCCGCCTTTCTCCTCTTCCTGACCGACTGGAAAACTCCGCCCACTTCTCATACGGCGTATTACGTCATTTGTTAGAAGGCTGCAGCACATTTACTTTACATGCAATATTTATAAATTAAGTTTTAAAACAATGAATTTGAATCAATCAAGGAGATTAACAAAATATAGTAATATAACCAAAAAACTATTTAAAATACACATTAAATAATAATATAAAACTTTACTTTTTTTATTGATTATAAATAAATGTATATACACAATACATTTAATTCATTCTCCGTCCAACGGTAAATTTGAAGAAGACATAAATGTAAAAAAAAGAATAATTAGATACATTATTTAATGCATGTCATAGATTTATATATAATATGACCAGTTTTTATATTTTCAGCCATCATAGTTATCCGTCCATGTGAAGGGCTATTTAGACATAAAGGACTTTATGTATTTACATCTAAATATTTATGAAAGACAGCATTTATATAGTACCAGTTGCAGATTATTAATCTTTATTTAAAGTACCACAAAAATAGCTCACAATTATGATTGCTATATCTAGCCAGCTGAGATTTATTTTTCACATTTGAAATTATGAATCCCAGTCTTCTCTGCTTCATATGCGTTTACACCCCTCACTCCAGCAAGGGGAACAGAGTTAGTCATAACTGTTTCAGTTAAGACTCTTCTGTGCCTTGAGGACCAGGGCACGGAGTCTGTCTGAACTGTATCAGTTCTCACACTGAGACTCTTCAAAAGCTTCTCCAGAAAAGTAGCTCATCTCTGACAGCACCCTTAAAGTTAGTGTGCATTCCCTCTCATTGTCATCCTCCTCCTCAGAGTTTATTTAATCTAATGAGATTGAGAAATTCACAGATGCCAGAGTAACATACTCCTGCTTCTGTTTGTTTCTATGGACACCGGAGGTAAAGTTGCTCTGATTGGCTCTTCGGCTCAGCCAGTCTCGGGTCTACTTCCTGACGGTGGTTGTGGTGGTGCTGTTGCTGCGCTGGTAGAACAGCACATAGGCTTGATTGGTCTGAAGCTGATTCTCTGAGACTGGAGTCACACTGTAGGAAGGCAGAGGAGGACTTATGAGAAACTGTTCAGATTTATTTAAAAGATGTCTCTATACAGATGGCCCAAAGACACAATACACTTTATAAAATACAGTCTTCTACAAGTAGTTTGCTGGGAACACATATTTGAACAAAATAATTTGAGTGCAAGATGAGAGTTACCTGGAGTCATTGTAGAAACACCAACCACTTTCATCTGAACAGCAGGCAGTGTAGTGACCCATGTTCACCGTTCCAGCATGGTTACAGATTGCATATAAATCATACAGAACTGGGCCTGTGGAGATGAAAACAGATATAATTACTGACTTTTTTTTTTAATCTCACAAATAAAGGAATATCTAGATACTGTCACATACAAAGAATTACTTCAAATAGGTGATAAGAAAGTGGCACTGAGCTCTAGATGTGCTATTGATCATTTGCTAATTTTCAATATTTTCATTTTATTGTTATCATTTTGTTTTAGTTGGTTGAGTACTTTAATTATTCAACAATAATCCATATCTTTTGGTAAACTTTCACAGTCAACTTTTTCACATCATAAAATCAAGCATCAGCATTTTCAACATATGTACATTTAATTATGAGACATGTGATGTCTGATATAATAAATCTGTAGTTGAGTACGGCTGGAGATTTTTCGGCAGATCATTCAAAAAAACGTTTTTTTTAGTTATGGTGCCAAATAGTTACAGAGAGTTACTTTCCTACAAAGGTTTGACCTTTGACTGCATGTTTTGTCTTTTTGACTAACCTCAACTAAATGACACAGTAAATGCTTGTAGTGGATGTTTGCAAAATGAGATAAGGCCCAGATTAAGGGAAAAGATGAAACATGTAGAAGGATAAACTTGAGGGAAGCATTGGTTTTGTTACCACAGTCGAGAGGCCCGTAAGGTCCGAGGTCCAGATTAGTGAGTGGGAAGGACACGTATGTGGTACTTTTACTGATGGACCACCGAGACATTGTGAATCGATTCAAATCTGATTGAGAAAGTTAAGCTTCATCATAACTTCTTGAAGACAAACACAAGTTTCTGATGAGGTAAATATCCTAACAAATACTTGGTTCAAAGGATACGGATGACAATAACCTGGGGAAACCTTTGGATGGACAGCCGCTTTGTGCACTCGGTATGTCTGTTACACCTCTCACACATCTGAAACACACCAACAAAAAAACACACCTCAGAGATCTTGAAACACAGGCTTAGTTGTAGCTGTTATTAACTATTCAAAAGTTAATTATGTGAGCAATTGTTTGTGTGTTAGTATTTGTTTGCATAGAGTACAACCCTTCTGGGGCTCTCTAATGCATATCAGACCTTCATTCATTTTCAACCAGGTATTAGGTTGATTTAATTATTAACTATTGCACTTGTCACTGTCAATTTAGCATTAAATATAGAGGCCACTCTTATAAGAGTTCAAAATCAAAGATAATAATAGCATTTACTGCTTTGTATGTTCACAAGACTCAAGTTAATAAACATTTAATGACACATTTTTAAGTTAAGCTCGATTGCTAAATTCCGCGTGTGCTATTTCTATTTCTTTTGCCTCTTCTGATGTCTGTGATATATTTGAATTAACTGTTTTGTATTGATGAAGACATTGTATAAACAAGACTTCTTCCTACTTTCTCTGCACACATCTACTGATGCATTTGTTAGTAGCAAATATGCAAACATATAATGAACTGAATGTCTAGAATGACAAAAGTAGCTGTTAAAAAAACCTTGCTTTATTCCATTCCTAGCTCAACTGTGCTTGCCATTGACCTCAAGACCTAAAGTCAGAGTCACATAAATGCAATGTAATCCATTGGTTTTGCACTTACAGGTGAATTCTCCTTGTCCAGTTTCTCCTCCTGAGAGAAGAGGTCCAGGCACTGCCTCAGCGTCACCTCCCCTGAGGAGCTCTTCTTAGGTATGGGCAGCGATAGGTCACAGAACACATCGAATGTGTTGGAGTAGTGAGAGCACACGGAGCAATGCAGCGAGCTCCGCAGCTGGCCTGAGAACAGATCTGTGAAGAGGATGGCGGGAATAATGAATACATTTCCTTTATTAAACCTTAGAGTACAGTTAAGACTGAGGGATCATCGAGACTGGATTGCTCTCCTTACCCACTATTCTGCTGTCATCTCTCTCCAAGTGTTTCTTCCACATGGCTGCTGCCTCTTCTGAAATCCTGTGAGGAAGGAAAGAGGAGGATAAAATGTGTCGCATGAAGAACATCATAGTTTCAAAGACAGAAGTGTTTCAAAATGATTATGAACTTTAAACTTTTTTCTTGTAATAAGTCCATATTCATATCGGAATGCTGAACCACCTCTTTGCACAACAAATGTACCTTTCTAGGTACTAATAAAGAAACCTTAACCTTATTCTCAAAAACATGAAATCTGGAATTAATTGTTTACATGCAAACATATATTTACCTTTACTGATACATTTTATCCCCTTCCTCAGTTTTTGAATTGTTTGTATACAGTTGTAATAATATCCCAATATATTGAATCCTAACCGATGTACCATGATGTCTATCTTATCACCAGATACTTGCCAATACACAGCCCGAGTACACACCTAAATCTGGCATATTTCTGTTCAGGGTCCTTCCCTGTTCGTCGAACGTAGGGTCTGCGGTTGATTTCTGTGTGCAGCTTGTCCAATAGGAACCTCAGAAACTCCTGGGCATCCTGTTGACTGGAATAAACAGAGAGACACACAATGAGATGTCTAAATGCCATCGATACAGACAGAAGTTCCTCTCTTGACCTTATAGCGGTTGTTGTGATACAGAAGTGAACTGCATTTCATTTGTAGCACAACATTTTAAAAGCTTTGTGACTTCACAAAAATATTTGTGTGTTTGCTTTTGCACAGCACTACTGTCTCTTACACACAAGTCTAATGAGAGCAGTTAACCTTGAGGAAAAGACAAACAACATCTACATTCTTACCTGTAACCACTGAAGTAAGGCACTGCTTCTTTAAAAAGACTGTAAAACTGGCGTGGGTTGACTGTGTTTCCGTCATTAACATCCCAGAGGCCTGACAGCACCTGGGAGAAAGCTGGGCGCAGGAGGACACGTCAAAGTAAAAAAATTAAAAAAGGATGAAATCACTTTTTGGAAAGAATATTATAGCAGAGGAGGGATCTGAGGGTAGGGTACCTTCCATGAGTTTAGCATCCTCTTTGGAGAACTTTTCCTGTTTGTAGGACTTGAGGAGGCAGTAGTCTCGTAGGCCACGTGTGTGAGACAAACATTGAACTACTGCGTTCAGGAAACACTAGCATCGAGAATAAATAAGGGGGAGAAATAGTATGTTCACGCATGAAACTTTTGGAAATATGTATGTTTAAAGCATTTTCTTCATCATGAAACTTACTGTGTTTCCTATGTTTCTAAGGCCGACCCTTCCAACTCCTAAGGTGAGCTGCTCCTTCTAAAAATACATTAAAAAAAAGGAAGTTATTTACCCAAACCTTGATCAAGACTTTAGCTAGCCCTCCAATTTGATCCCGACAACATGGTAATTGTCTGTCTGCTTTAACCCCATCATGTCTGTGTGTGTACAGAATAGATGGGACAGATTTAGCCTTCTTATCACATTAACATAACAAGAGAGGCTAAAAGGAGGTCAGTCCCAAGCACTCATCCTATTAGAAACCCAGGGAGTGCTGACAGGGGTTTAAACACGTGTGTGTCAATGTGTACTCTCCATTAATTCCTTTACACAATATCTCTGTCTGTGCTTATGCTCATCTCCTGAGCGTCCCATAAATCCCACATTAACAGAAATCTTTTAACACCAGTTCTCTATGCCTGTGCATACAATAACAGTGTATGGTGTTGTGTTTTACCCACCTCAGTGTCAGCGACCAGAAGCAGCCCCATGAGTGAGGTGTAGAGGACAGACTGGGAAATGTCGGCAGACTCTCTTTGCAGACCGTTCTGAGACACCAGGGTTCGACACAAGGCCTTGCAGGAGGGCTCTATGTTGACGCCACTGGCTCCGGGCATCCTGTTTCACTAAACCTCAGGAGATGTGTTTAGCCTCAGAAAGGCTTCCTTAAGATATGACAAATAAGTGGTTTTGCACCTCAGCTTTTTCACATGCAGGGTCAGAGGTGAGTGCAAAGTGATGGAAGGTCATGAGCTGTTTAGCAGAGTCACAATGTCCTCTTTCTTTAATGAAGGTATGAAGCAAATGATGGACTAATATCCTTGTGTTTCCAGGCAAATAACGAGGGACGTCATTCACAGCTGAGGGAAAAAGAACAGGATTAATTTGTAAATGAGCGTCCCTTAAAGGTAAATCCTTGTCTTGAATAGATCGAGTTGATCCACCCTGGCTCACTTTTCTCTGCCATAATTACAGCGTGTAGAGCAGCTCAGATAGTCAAGGTCTGACAGAGACCTTGATGACTTCACATACTGACAAAATGAGATGCTATTTGAAGATGTAAATTCAAGTTTCATCAATGAATCAAGTGGTCAACAAAAAAGTGCACGCTAATGTTACAACTACTGTCAGACTTTGTTCTGAGAGGTTAGCACACTCTTGTTGCTGTTTCATAATGGTAAATAGAAGAAATCTTACAAAGTTAGTGTACAAATACATTACATTGACAAATAAACAGAGCAGTTCGGACTCACCTGATCATTCGGTCACTCTATCTGTGGACAAACTGTCCCCACTGAACTGTTCCCATCACCTGCTGAGCTGTTAAAAATGCATAAGGGGACGTCTACTGTTACACTGTAAGCACTGACTGTAGGCTAGAACTGAAAGTCTACCTCCCTCTCTATCTCCTGCCCTGTCACCGGTGTCAAAGGGAGATAGAGAGATAGAGAGATAGGTAGATAGAGAGAGAGAAAAAGAGAGAGAGAGAGAGAGAGAGGGAGGGAGGATAAGCATCACTAATCTTTTCTTTCTAAATCTTGTTGTCTATACTTAGACTTGTCTTTGTGTACTTAAGAGTACCTGTACATGCTTTCAGTGTCAGTTTATTTAAAAAACAACATCAACAACAATAATAGAAAAAAAAGAACTTTACAAAGGGAATCCACATTCAATAATACTGTTAAAGCTGTGTAACACACTACATCCCAATCATGCAATCTATAAAAAATGTAGGAAATGAAAACCACCCAAGTTGGAAATTCAATGCAGATGTCTAACCACAATAGTCCTTCACATTTTATTTACAACAAATTCAATGTACAGATCTATAGACATCCCATAGGCCAACTTGTGTTCAGTCTTTAAAAAAAAAAAAAGTTAGCGGCCGGTGTGGTCCTCCATGTCCGTGTCCGAGCTGAGGCTAAGCTCGGCTATGTGGTACAGGGCAGGATCAGTGTGAGGGGAGAGCTGCGACTGTCTGGTCTGAGCCGTCCGGTCTCTGGACTGGACGATGGCCTGGCGCAGACAGGTGATCCACTGCTGCTTGCTGAAGGAGTCGTTGGCCTGCAGGCTGTAAGGGTTTGCTTTGGAGCGCCCTCTGCTGCTCACACGGAAACAGTTCCTCACTAAAGAGATGGAGTAAAAAGAGAGAGACGAAGGAAGGGCGTTTAGTGAAAGTGCGTATGAGGGTATTTCTTCAGCTAGGGGTAGTGTGGCAATTTGTTTCCTCAATTTATGGGCTTTGCTGTAGCCTAAGTGCAACTATTCTATTCCTAATTTCTCCAGCAAAACATAAATTACCCTAAAATGTGTGCAGTTAAACCATCTTGTTAACCTTTATGGAACAAGTGCTCAGAGAAATTAAACTGTTTGACAAGTTGACCTTTTGAGTTCTTATCTTGCCTCCTTCGCTGTTGTTTATATAGTAATCTATCAAAGAAAACTAAAGTTAAGAAAAGGGAGAAATAAGCAGTTTAATGATAATGATCCTATGTTTCTATGTTGTTTAGTGATCAAAACATCATTTGTTTGCAGCATGTAGATGTTACCTTTATCATTTCCAGTAAATGCCCCCCTGAAGGTGCCCCCTCCAGCAGCCTCCCCGTCTGGGATCTCCTCCAGATTGATCAGGGCATTGGGCAGAGGCTGTCTGTACACATTGAACATCTGACCTCCGTCCCTGTCCTCCCCCGGTCTGGAAAGCACCAACGCCAACTCAAACAGGAAGACATGCAGCCGCTGCCAAAGAAGACAGATGTTTGAACTGTATTCATCAATACACAGAGCGAAATTAAGAAGAGCCAAGGAAAAAGTAATCTATTCTTCAGATCTAACAGTGAAAGTGCTGGCAGATAACAAATATGTTAACAGTAGGGCAAAGACGTGTAAATGAGATTTACTCTGTCTTGGAATCCAAAGATGTGTCTCACTGAAATGCAAGTGTGTTAAAAGACGGCAACAGGGTGCAGTTACCTGGCCCTTGTTGTTCTTCAGCTCTCCGTGGCAGTACAGGAAGCGGGACAGCTGGATCTCTGGTAGTCTCTGACTTTCATCGAGGTAGCTGAGACCTCGCCTGTAGAACTGACACTCGGCCTCTCCTGTCTTCTTGTCCACCTCCCCCACAATGCTCTGGATTAACTCCAGCTGAACACAACAAAGTGTGATGTAGAATTAATGTATTTTTTTATTATTTCTACTGCTTTTATCATTTGGTTTATAAAGAAAGAAATGTCCTATGAATTGTGCTAAGTGTAAAAAAACATGCACTATACTGATTCCAATATGAGCCATTATTGCCCATGAGTCGAAGACTGAAGGTACCTTAAAAAACAAAACTGACTTCTGAACTGATAGATATTAGAAGAAACGATGAACCAGCCAAACTGGTAGACATAATGACCTTGTTATTTTCATATTACTGTTGTCATATCACAGGATTACTGGCCCCTGCAGTCTCATCTAACAACATGTTTTGCTGCCAATTGGAAGCAGTTCAGTGTGAAGTACTTTAGATTTGTAAAATGGAGCGTTAACCAAATTGCCTTGCTTGCAAACTGATGGATTTTTTTTTGTAGAGTGAGAGTGACAGTGAATGTGAGGAGAGAAAGTACGGGGTGACATGCACCAAACAGCGTCAGGACAGGGAGTTGGACCTACATCCAGCATGATGAGGACTGCAGCCTCTGTTCTTGGTGCACCTGGTCTACCAACTGAGCTAAACCAGCTCCCCATACGCGTGATATGTTAATATTCAGATGGACACATTTTCATTTTTGTGCCTCTAAAAAATCTGACAAGCTGTCAGATTTGAAAATAAAGCAAAAGGGAGCAATAAATAGAAGTTTTTTTTCTGTGTATTCAAACCTCCATATAAGTCAGATTAATTAGGATTGCTGTCTTGCTTCATCATTAGCTTTAACACAATACTGTACTAGACCAAGTCTGCAGGTATAAAGGCTGAACATTTACACTCAGCATTTACCTTGAGCAGGTGTTTAACTTTTTTTTATGCATGTGCATGTGTGAACACAAACTTACAGCATCAGGTAATGTGTCCTCGTCCGGGTGATCTGGAGGTGTGCACTTCTGAATCTCTTTTAACAACAGCGGGTATTTCACTAAACGACTTCGGGGCAGATCTAAGAAGTTCCACAAGTCCAGTTTCCTGCTAAATGAAGACTCCTGACACAGCCGCAGGAAGTGCTCCACTCTTTTCTCTTGCTTCTTTTGGTCCAGCAGAGCTTTAGCCCCCACCTGGTTACAGCAGTATGTTACATAGGCCTCAAGACAAGGAAACTACAGGAAGGACGAGGGAGAGGGAAGGAGGGATAAGACGAGAAATGTGTCAGATAAAAAGCAGAGATGCACACAATCTGAACTCTGTGACACTGAGCTAAAGAGGAACAAAACTGAGAAAATGCAGGAACTGGAGTGAGTGAAGGTGGGTTGTGCCCTTTTTTTCTCCTCTCTCTTTCTGTCCTTGGTTTCCATGGAGATACTCACCCAGTTCATCAGAGTAGGCCCCACCTCTCCGACTGTCTTCTCTGATCCCCTCAGCCGCTCCAGACGACTCAGGAGATCTAGAGGATACACAAAAGAACAAAATAAATGTTAAACTAGTATTGATTTTTTTTTTGCTGACTAAACACGAGTGTTACTACAGCTCCACGACAGAAACATCTCATTCAACTCATTTGGAATCCTTAATTTAAAAAATGACAATGGCAAACCCGCCTCGCAGTCATCAAATGCAACCATAAGTGTATGAATGAACACTCTCTTTGTTTGACTTTATACAGTTGTGTTGAGATTCACTTTAAAACAGTTCACTATCAATAGTGTCACATAAAAGCCAATATAACATTTTGGCATGAAAAGAAAAAGAGGAGTTTCCTTGCAAGAGTTGCAAAGTAGAAAGATGGTTTACCTTCATGCAAAGGGATAAGAGAGTCGAGTGTACCAAAGATTTGTCCAAGTTCGCTTTCCGTCATAATGTCCAACGTCAGCATGGGCTCATAGTACACCTGGTAACATGAATCAATTTTAAGGATAGAATAAATACAGAAAAAAAATAAAGAAATGGAGCCAGTAAGTCTTTCAGGGAACTTGCAGCAGCAGAATGTGTGCTGATATAAAGTAATGCTTTTGTACCTTCTTGACCAGACTGAGGTCATCGATAAGTTGTCTTTCTCCCTGAGTGAGCTCATAGATCACCTGCAGAAGAGGAGGAACACCATCATGTGTACAGGATGGCATGCAAACACAGTCTTGCCTACAATGTAGATACGCAGCAGGAGCTTTCACAGCTGATTGTTCGATGAAGGAAGTTGAGCCTAAAGTGCCAGCTCACATCCTCTTTCGTAATTGCTGGGTAGAGCTGCTTCACAGAAACATAGAGTAGGCCTTGGTAAGCCCGCCCCACACTGCAACCATAGCTTGACTCAAATATCCCTTTAAAGAACACATGGCACCTTATGAAATACACCTGCTTAAAAGCCAGGTGTATGAGAAGAAAATAAGCATGCTGCACCTCTTGCCGTTTGATCTCCTTTGCAGTCAGGTCATGACTCTCCACGGTGTCACTCCAGCATTGGCTATTTCGTCGGCGTGGAAACGACGAGGCCTTCGTGCGAGTGCGCAGGGGGGCTGGGGGCAAAGGTCGAGCCTCTGTGCGAAAACTGATAGAGCGCTGTGAAAAGAGGTGAGCAGTCAAATGCAAGCACGAAAAAGACATTCGTCGCTCATTCAGTGTGACAGAAAGAGTGCAAGTGTGTTTGGTCTTTGTTACCGAAATGGACTGTCCGATGCGTTTCAGAGCAGGGGTCTTCGTTGGGGTTATGAGCCCTGTTAGGCTATTTGACTTGACCACTGGTTTGACCCTCTTATTACTGGGCTCCTGAGTGAAATCACCATTAGAAGTTAAGAATCTGGATTTGATACATGTAAACTAATGATCCCCAAGTTTATTAAGGTAGTTCATATAGGCAACAATGAGTGGCTACACGAGACGTAAACACATTTTAACTCACATGTCACAGAAACCTTACCTCTGAATCCTTCATGTGGTCGGACATTATTTCACCCTCGTCATCTTCCTCTTCATCCTAATCAAACAGCACAAGACACACTGCAGGTCACAGTACAGAATATTTCACAGGTCAAATAGAGAGAGGGTGAGATATTTGGAGGGCTGAGAGATGTTGCATGGTGCAGATCTCTCGTTTCCTGTGTGACACTTTCAAAGAGGAAGAAGGTTGAAACTCTGCCTGTGTAGTAAAATACAAGATGTATGTTCGTTTCTTTTGACTCATATACCACATCAGCTGTACTGTATATTCAGTGCAGTGAGAAAAGGTAATAGACATAAAAAACCGATGCTAATTCTGAAACAACTAGATGCAACTAGGTGTAGTATAAAATGAATTGAAGTTTTGTTCTTCCAAAAAGGCTCTGTGGGTGCACAGCTTAACTTCTCTGGTTAGCTCTGCACTGAGTATTGTGGTCACAAAGGTACGGTTGAATAACTTCCGCTAGTTACAGAGAGACAGAGAGACATGAAGATGAAGAACAGGCGAAGAAACGCAGAGTTTTATGGTCCATATCAGATTCAACACTCACCTCTGTGATTCTGATCACAGGTGCAGGGGCTGGGTTTTGTTTTCTCTTCTTCTAAAAGCAAAATTTCGTGTTAGGTTTACTTTTTTTTTTTAAAAGAACACCCATAAAGGTTTTAGACAGGGGAAGGAGGTTAAAAAAATGTACAAAGATAAATTGCTAAAAAATACCCCAGCATGGTCACAGAGGATGTGTCTCTCTTCTGTCGCTGTGGACCTTAAAAGAGCAATACAGAATTATTCAAATAGAATTATTCTTTCATTTATTTTAAAAAATCCTCATGTGTGCCTTTATTATGGTTTGGAAGATTTTGTAAGCCATTGCTTTAAAGCACACAATGCTTTCCATGTGCCCTTTAATTATTCCTAGTCTCACTAGAGTGAACTGTATTTTCAAAGGGTGACACTTAACATCAGCAGTGTTCCTTAAACATACTTAAATCTTTCTGTTAATAATAATGATCCATTCCTCAGTCATTGCTTAGCATTGACGTTCAATATATAAGACCCGTAGTTAAAAATCTACAAGTACAAACATGAGAGGTATCATACCAGGAAGTCCTTGTTTCACCAGTCTCCTCCACTTCCATCGCGTCTTTGTCTTCAGTGCATCTTCACAGAATCACAACACATTTTCTGAATAAGAGAGGTCCACACGATCCAACTTTACACCGAGTTCTGTTCCAGTCACGTACAAGGTTTTATATTTGTCAGAGTTCAGTGCACTCCTTCCTCCTCACTTTCTTCCTCATCTCACAATCGACCACATCCTTTTGAGTTGCACATACTCATGTATCCGCTGTTCTCGGGGAGGAGGGTTCAAAACTCAAGCTTGTACAAACGTATTCAAACCCGTCTTTAAATTGATGGAACTTTAAACTTTGAGGGTATCAAAATATTGTGCAGCACAAGATTACCTGAGCATAAATTAATTACTTCATCAAAACAGTTGATGAGGTTCCCTGTTCTTTACGGTCTGCATTTAAAAAAAAGTTACAATCTGATTATAGTTTTCGTTTTAAGTCAGGTAGGCGTTTAGCTGATTCAAGCTGTGCTTCCCGGATATGCTCTGTAATGAAACTTCTGATGAAAAAGCCACAAGCAGGTCAGAGAGGAAAATGTCACAAACTTGTACATTTCAGTTTGAGCTAAGTGTTAAACCAGACGTGAAGCATGCTGAAGTCAGAAATGAACAATCATAAAAGAAGACACAAATTCAGATATGTTTTTACCTGTTTATTCACTATCACACTAAGTGCTCCCATTTCAAGATACATCTCATTGCCTTGTTCTTATACTGCAATGTCATTTGGAGTTAAAGTAGAAAGAAGACAGTTAATGATCTAGAAGGTGTGTGCCAAAACCACTGTTCACCCCCCAAAATATAATAGAAATTAACAAAACACATGAAATGCAAAGAGAATTAAGAGAAGTGATGTAATGTGCAAGAGCCCCTCCAAAGCCACTGAGTGCTGGATGAGGTGGGTGTAAGGGCGCCTTAAACTGGCAACAGTTCCTAATCTGCCAGCATGAGATACTCGGATTATTTTCCAGTCTGCAGAAGACGTTGACTCAGTCTTGGCTGTATCTTTGAGTGCCTCTATGCCTTTAAATCTGGGGTGTCAGGTAGAGTTAAGGGCAGTGATATGGCCTGGGGGAGCACAATGGATTCTCAATGACTGTGACACATTTCAGGGATTCTTCTTGACTGAACTTTTTTTTGTTTTGTTTTTTAATGAGGAGCATCTTTGAAATAAAATTAAAAAAAAACAGTGATGTGGGATCAGGTGTAGGAGACAGGTGACAGAGGAAGGAAGGGAACAAGTAGAGTGGAGGGGAGAGAAAAGGTCCCTCCGTTGTGCTGATGCTAGTAAGAGTGTGAGGATGTTTCAGAGAGAATGTCAAGAGAACACTAAGGCTTAGAATTAAATTCAGCTGAGAGGTTCTGCTACTGAGAAACATCAGGAGGTCCAGTATACATGCTCCCTTCCTCCAGTGACACCCCTGATCCCACAGCGATGCACCAGCTGGATCCATAACACACATACAGGTTTTCTTAAATCAGCTTACGGGGTCTATATACACTCAGGCACAGGTTTACACAAACCACAGGCCTTTAAAAAACTGATTGATCCAGTAGAGTTGACCTGGATCAACTCACCCACCCCAAATTCCCCCACCTCAACTCTTCACTCAGAATACCCCACCCCCTTTCTCCTCCCCTGCAACCCCCACCCTACTGTGGGTGGGTTCAACATGGGACTCAGCGGATGGTGTATCTGACATAGGGCACTTCCACGTCTTCATCTGACAGGTCATTACAGCAGAGCTCAAACACCAGCGCTTTCACGTGCTTGCCCAGCTTCTTTTTGGACACCTTTGTCACAATTTCTGTCATCCTGCAGAAGAAACAGATAACAGTTACATCAATATGGAAAACACTCCTCGCATGCAACTCTTGCTGAAAGAGGTGATTAAGTGCATGTAAATGTATACTTACGGCAGGTCCAGTCTCTCTTTGAGTTTGGCAGCAGGCATGAAAAACGAATAGAGCATGGACACTCCCTGAGAAAGCATGGTGATTTCCAACTTTTGCTCATTCTGGCGAAGGACAGAAGAGGGGAAAATGGTTAATTTTACAGCAAACTCTAGAGGTTATTTTGCAAAGAGAAAGTCGAACTGTCGAAGAGAACATACTTTAAAGTAGTCAAGGAACTGTCGGAGTGTCATTTCCTCCCCATTGGACTGCAACCCTGTGACCTCAAAGCGATCCCACAATGACCAATCAATCTCATAGTACTGCAGAGACAAAGAGCAAGGATTGAGAAAGACATAACAAACAGCACACACTTATTACTGTTCTTTGCAACAACACATAAAAAGGCATTAAGACACTTATTTTTCTCCTCAGCACACACTGACACAATCAGCGTGAGAAAGTGAGTTGAACTCATGTACACCCAGGCAGATAAACACCATCTGGCTGGTGTATCAGTATTAGCATGGCTGGATCATCATCGGAGTGGAAAACATCTTTGGGTAGCCTTTAAGAGGCATTAGACCATGTAATATGTAAAATGGTGTACATTTTATAAACTTCTAATTTGGACATTAAGCTGATCAAAAACAGCAGTGATTCATGTGCAGGGACCAACCTTGTGTCTGGGAGCAGCGATGGGCTCGGAGAAGGCGAAGAAAGGCAGGGCCAAGTTCATGAAGCCGTTCTTGAACGACTCCAGCTTCTTGTGTCCTTGAACAATTTTGATGAGCTCCAGGCAGACGAGGCCAACCACAGCTGCAGTGGTAGTGGCAATGGCAGGAATGATTTTGCCAGCTATGAGTTTGCTCTTAATTTGAATAAGAGAGAAAAAAAAAAAAAAGAGTTACAGTCGCAACAAGACAAGACAGCATCAGTAAAACAAACAATGAAATAATTCTGTTTTAACTTATTTCATTTAAAAGCCAATAGTCGGTGTAAAACATTTGCCCACACCTTGTGTCTGTCTGTGGGGGGAATGTCGTAGTTCTCTGCCCTCAGGTTGGATGCTGCTACGATAAAGTCCATGTGGAAGTTGGTGTCATCATCCTTGAAACACAAGGTTAAAAGGACTTCAATTATTGCAGCTTCAGGATGCATTGAAGACTAACCTTATAATTTAGTGCTTTATAAGAAAACTTCTGATAAAGGGGGAAAGAGTGTGTACCTTCTCGAAGTCAATGGCATTGAGTTTGAACTGGGAAGATTCAGAGGAAGGCAGCTGGACCTTCAGCTCATCCAGTCTCGAGTCATCTATATAGATAAATCAGTTATACGCGTGAGTCATAACATAATGATCTCATGACAAATGCTTCTTATGTACATGCATATACTGTTATCTTACCAACAGATGAATTGCTGTTCTGCAGGTCCTGGTCCGACACATGGATTTTTACTCCTGAACGAGGGGTAAATTGAGCCACCTTGAAATCCTGTAGGATCTTGACTAGAGCTCCACGATCAGTGCTGCCCTGTACGCCGTACGTCTGGGCATACAGGTTCGCTGCTGCCATGATATAATCCATGTGCAGCTCCTACAAAAGAGTGCTCTTTGTCATTATCTTTGGAACAAAAAGACAAACTCAGAGCAGACTGGTCCTATGTACGCATAAGAAATAGAATTCACCCAAACTTACATTGCTAGTGCTGAAGTCTAGGGGGTGAGGACACCTCTTTGGGCCAGACCAGAAGGGGGCACCAGAGCTGGTAAGCTGAAAGACAAAAAATGAAAGGCCACATTAGGACCAAAGTAATGCAAAACCCTATTAAATAGAAGCTAGGGTTGAGAGTGTTCAGCTTACAGAGAAGATACAGATATGTCAATGATGAGTAAAATAACAGAGGAGGAGAGATGTAAACATCTTGCAAGAAGAACAAATTCTCCTTTACCTAAATAATTTTCTGAATAGAAGCACTTGCACTAGAGTCATGTCTGCTATGTCCTCATAATAACACAGTCATTTGATTGTTATAAACCAGCAATTGCAAGACATAGGCTTTAAACTAAACACTCCTTAATCCTCATTTGACTATACCCAGCAGTCCATTGCATGCTGCTGGGGTTGAATAGCTGTAAGATGCTGTTTGTGCAAATAAAACAGGATACACTGAAACTGATATATGAATACATACAAAAGTGATTGATTCATACAATAGTTGGAAAGAACAGACCGCAAGCAACTGTAACATTCCTGAGTATTTACCTGATCTGGGGGGAAGTTGTGCAGAAGCTGGCTGATGTTGTTGCTGTACTGGACCTGCCAGTGGTTGCGTGCCCACGCCACACAGTCAGCAAAGCTGTGGGGGCAGTCTGTGACAAGACACTTGTAAACAGCCTCCAGCACCTCCACAGGCTGCGCTCCAGGAAGCTTCAGAGTACGCTCCATGAACTTTGGATCTCTGCAGGGACAATGATCAATAAACCCAATAAGCTGATTATGAACTTCAGAGGAGCTGTCACTTTTTGTTCGTCCGCTTTTCTGCCAGCAGTTTGGAAAAAAAACTAAGATTTGGATTTTTTCCCCTTAAAGATTGATATTTAAAGTACCTTGTTAATAATAAAACCTTAATAAAAGGGTCCACGCTGCGGACTGGAAAATAACTTCTCTTTGCATCAATCTCATAGAAGCGCAAATACAAAGAGAGAAGGATTGAGAAAGACATCACAAACAGTTATTACTGTTCTTTTTTTCTCCTCAGCACACACTGATACCATCAGCGTGAGAAGGTGAGTTGAACTCACTTACACCCAGGCAGATAGACACTATCTACCTAGTGTATCGGTATTAGCATGGCTGGATCATCATTGGAGAGCAGAGCATCAGAGGGCAGAGGGGCGTTGATAATAATAAGGGGTATAACAGAAAAAATGATTCTATAAACCTCTAAATTATTAAATTAAGCATCTCAAATCAGTTAGCAGTACTTGTTCAGATGTTAACCTTGTGTCTGAGAACAGCAAACAGGACTTTTCTCTGCATTAACAAACCTCATACATCTGGGTTAACTACAGCGTTGTTGATGACTTTGGAATTGATGTGAAGTCAACTTACGTGAGGTACTGTATGGCATTCTCTGGGGGTTGTTTGAATAGTCCCTCAAACTCATCACGGGCCCACTGAAAAGAAGAAAGTATTGATTAATAAAACATTCAATCAGCTAAATCAGGACAGTAAATGTGAAAAACTGTTTCAGATTTCAGCAATGTTGTTATGCAGGGCTCGGGAAAAAATATCCCTTAAGTTAAATTTTTTAAAAGGCAGTACATTTTCTCACCAATGATCAAAAAAGTTTCCTTTGATTAAATACTTTTTGCAGAAATCTTTATTTTCTTGCACAAAAACACATAAATGGGAGTACTGACTTCGATGCCTGATATTGATCTTTTAAATAGGCCAGATATCTACTACAACTGTATTGGTGCCCACCTCTCGGCCCCCTGCTGTTCTAAAATGCAGCCGTGTATATGTGTGACCTCTACTGACCTGCAGTGTGTGTTCAATGGCATTCGGGAAGTTCTTGAGGGTGCAGATGGGGATGGACTTCTCAGGCGGGTCTTGGCTGGAGCTGTATGACTCCGTGAGGAAGGGGATCACGACCTGGACATTGCCTTTGGTGCCAAGAGTACCAGACTCCAGTAAAGGTTTGCGGTAGTACACACACCTCCGATCCATGTACATACCTGAAAATTCGGCAGAAAAACATTTCTTAAAAAATTAAATGCATGATCTTCACACTTAAATTTTGACATGAACCTCTTTCTTTAAGAGGGAGTGTTTTAGAAACATTTAAATTCAAATTGCTGTGCGTCTTACGTGCGTCGACATTATCCAGTGCATTCGCCACTCCGTCAAGGCTTTCAAAGAAGTCGTCGTCGTAGACCCTCTCTGTGTCAGGACCCACTCTGTTCTGGTGACCGGTGATCCTGATGGAAGGGTTCATCTGTTTCACTGCAGCAGCAGCTGTGTCACTCTTCATTTTCTGTTAAAATGTTATCACAGAAAAAAATTAATCAAATACCGAAGAAGCCGGTGAAAAGACGCACTTTTAATACCTATTTTTACATGTACAAAGTTGGCTGCATCCTCTGAAATGCTGACACACGTGCCGTTATTAGGGCCTTATGAAATCTATTAACATTTTTTCCAGATCTCCTCTTCATTGTCAAATTCTGTGATGCTGCCTGTTTTCCGCATCCAAGAAATCACAAGGCCCTACGTAAGTACAGCAGCAACCGCCAACATCACCCACTGCAATTTAAATGGTTGAAAATTCGCCCTCATTCATTGTGTATTGCAAGCTGTGCTGGGATACATAGCGATGCAGACCAGGCTGACAGTGCCACTTTTGAACATCTTTTCTCCCTCATTAGGACATAATCCTGCATTATGAGAAACAATGGTTCAGGAAACGAACCCTGTGGAGTGCTCATTTACTTGAAAGACTTCCCAATTAAAGACAACAAGTGACCAGTGAAGGTGGGTCCGTAAATCACAACTTTCACTGTAGGCTGAGAGCTCAACTACCAAACTGTAGCTATTAGGAGTGCAAACTCCACAAAGTGAAAACAGATGGTACTAAAAAAAATAAATAAACAGCTGCACAGAAAACTGTGGACTTGCTGAACACAATGGAAATCGTAACGCAGGAAGACATTTCAAAGCTTTTTTTTCCTCAATCCCCCAAAACAGACCATGTTATTTATACAGTACCGGTTCAATTTATATTCCCAATTTTACAGAACCAACTCTAGCAATAGAACTGGACTAAAGAACACATCATATTTTCAACATCAGAAAAACTGGGAAAGTAGTTGACTGATCTGTCCACTCTATAATACAAGCTTCTATTCCTTGTTCGAATATCGAATTCAACAAAGTTAGCAAACAGGAATTATATCAAACACTTAATAAGTCAGATGTGGGTCACTTATACCACAATTTCTTGTAAAACATAATATCACTCTTTAATCAACTGAGGCAAACTGTTTTATGAAGCATTGATATAGTTCAAATATCAATCTACCAATGAGCCGCTGTGACCATGATGCATGCTGCATCATCCATCTGACACAGCACAATAACATTATCTATCTGCAGTGGGGAGATCGAGTGCACTCCAGAGCAGTTGCAGTGATTACAAAATCTATACACGCTTCTTGGCAGTACCACTTCTTTGCCACTTCATAATCTGCAAACAGACAAAGATGAGCAAACAAGACACTGACCGTAACATCTGAGGGTCTGAAGAGGAACTGTCTGTTGAGGTTGGACTTCTCTATGGTGTCCATGTCTGTCACAATAACCTCTCCCTCACCGCCTGCCAGTCCAATCATGGCAAAGTTTTTCAACAGCTCACAGCCAATGGCACCAGCTCCCACCTAGAATTAAATAAAACCTTCTCAGTTAGCATGAAACACATAAAAAAAATCGCTCAGTAGATGAGCAATATTCTTTTCTGATAGAGCAGCACAAGACAGGCGATATTAGCCGCAATTTGACTGTTATTGATTTGTTTGCACTGAAGACTCAGATCTTTCAACATTAATTTTTTTTTAAAGATTTAATTTCATAAATAATTTCCCAAAATCTTTTGTAGGGAAGGACGCAACAATTATGGATTTTGAAATCCTGATTATAGTTTGAGAAATAATCCAGATTACTTTGCATTAATTTCACAACATTACTAATGTAGAAAATCACATGAACAGTCTTTAGTAAATGAAATGTGTTATTTATTGCTGCTTTTTAAAAACAGAAATAAAGTCATCCTATTCAGCACAAAATAAAGGTAAATGGAAAGCATTGTTTCTAATATCTAGTTGGCTTTTTCCACTTAAACTGTTGCTGCTTTTTGAGCATATATATATATTGTAATCCGATTTGTAGAAAATGTTATAAGAAAACGTATCCTTTCTTTCTCCATTAGCAACTGACACCTCAGGAGGAATTGGGAAAATGGCCATTGGCCCACTCACCAGGAAGTAGCGCTGTTTGCCAAGCATTTCCTGCAGCTTGGTGCCAAACACAGCAATCTGCCCATCGTATCGGCTGTTCCTCTGGGAGAACAGATAGAGGCAGTGGAAAAGGTTTAACACATACTGTCATCATTAAGTGTATCAGTCATCAGTACCAGTGGGTGAGTAGTGCTGCAGTCTTACAGGGGCACACTCTTCCTCTGTCAACATGACGTCTTCCTCCTCAGCCAGGCACTCCAGGGCATCAAAGTAGAGCCACTGCATTATGGGCATAAATTTTCCTGTGCATGCCTACGAGAACAAAGAGCATTCAAACAGTTTAAGAAGCATTTCTAACAGACATAGAACATCTGTTTGGTTTAGGTTTCAACAGTATATGTCCAGGCATGTCTTATCAGACTGACCATCACCATTTCACACAGTGTTCCAAAAGAAGACTTAAAACTCACTTTAAAAAATAAATCATTACAGAAGATACTGTCATAGTGACCTACCTTCATCACTTCCTGTGCAGCCAGACCCCCGATGAAGGCGGTGACTGGGGCTAGATCACCAGCAGAAACATAGGACAACTTTTTGATCAGACCTTCATCCAGCTGCTCCACTTTGGCTGAACCGGTCTGGGCCGAGTTCACCTCTTTGGCCAATGCCAAAAGCTCATCACCATCAGCCTGGAATACAAACCGCTCGGCATGTTACAACAGGTCACAACATGCAACAAAATCTGCGTAATTGTTTTCATGCTGTGCTACATTTAGTCATAGGTAATTCTACAGTAATTATATTTGTAAGCAATGAGGCTGAATTACATTATTTAGTTTGGAAGGGAATAAACAGTAATTGCTAACACATTTAAAAAAGGTTAACCTAAGACATTAAATATCCTATTACTTAATACACTGATGGCCATAATAATAAAAAAAACTTAATCTTTATCCATCACCAGTAATTAATAGTGATTCTGTTCATTTCCAACCATAAGGCTATCAAACACCATTCTGAGAGTGTTGTACCTGGCCCCAAGGTATAGGAAGGTGGTTGTGTTTCTTCTGGTAGGCATGGATAGCCTGGAAGCCCACATGAAGCTGTCCTGGACGATCAAACTTGGCAAAGTCTGTCATGATGAACTCTGGTTCAGCCATGGAAGATGAGATGGATTTCTGCACAAAACGAGTACAAGACATTTAAGATGGACTCCACATGAGTCGTCTTTGGCAAGAGCAACACCAGATAATATGGCTGCATCAGTATCGTCATCAGCTTAACCGTTTGCGTATCATTGGCAGATATTTTATGACATGGTGTGGAAAAATGGTGTCAACTTACAAAAGCAACCTTCTTGGGCACCTTGACCTGGGAGACTATTCCTCCTCTTACGTAGTCTGTGAAGCCGGCTGTGTCGCAGATGCTAAAGGTGTAGGGACCTGGACAAAGAAGAGGTCATGTTCATGCATAATAGTCATAACCCAGACTAAGAAAATCTTGTCTCATTCCTGAATAAAAAGCAGGCTTACCCAGAACCTTAATTTCCACTGGCTGGCAGCCATTTAGCTCTGTCATACCCTGAACCTCTGTGAAGGTGACAAAGTCTCCACTCTCAAAGCCATGACGAACTTCATCTAGACACGTTACAACCCCTTGATTGTCCTGCAGAGAACAAGAGTGACAAACTTGTTATTTTAATATAAAGGCTGTCCTGATGCTTTTTAAATTCTAGGCCGCATGACTAACCTTTGTGATCATGGAAATCATGGCACTCAATGGCTGCTCTCCGTTGGTGTCATACACAATCATCTCCTCACCGAAGTCGCAGAAAAGTTGGCTACACAACAAGACACATGAACATTTATATTAGACATTGGTGGAAAGATATAGATATAGATTTTTGCAGTGCATGCAATCCGATGTATTAAAAGGAGTGATGAGAATCTTACCCAAACAAACCACGTGTGTCTGCGATGATCAGCTTGATTCCCTTGCTGTGGCAGAACTCTCCCAGCTGCTGCTGCTCTTCCAGAGCTGAATTAGTCAGCACTACCACCTAGGTCGCAAGAGGAACAAATTCAAACACATTTTTAAAGGTGTTTCCCAATTGCTGAATGGCTAGCATATGAGCCTCTATCCATTTATACCTGGAACTTGGTCAGGAAGTCCTCATTGAGTGCTCCAGTGTAGGCGGTCACAGGAACGTAGTTGTTGAGTTCAGCCAAACGAAGCTGACTCACCTCTGCTCTGTTCTTTCCCAGATCTTCCTCCCTGAGGTAAAACTATACAAAAACAAAAATACAAGATTTCTTGGCTTATTTGATACTGAGTAACTGAAAGCAATACACAGACAAAAACAGTGGATACGCACCAAACAGAGAGAAAAAGGAGAAGAAAGACTACATAGAAAAACCCCACAATCAGTCCAAAACTAAAAATAATTTAATCTCGCTTTAGTGAGCTTTTCAGGTTATTTTTGTTCTGCATCCACACTGAAATGCAAAGACGTAAAAACTTGATCACCTCTTCAAGTAAAAAAATTTAGACACTAGTCGCTGCAACTGATCTCGACAGTTTAAACATATTTCTTGTCACCCTCTGACATAGGGCTAGGCGATTAAGTGAATTTCTATTACGATTTTGGCTTCCCACGATAACAAAAACAAGATGACCGTGATAAAATGATTACTGTGCCGAGTTGCATTCGTCTTATCCATAGGTTTTGCAATGTGTGGTAACTGGAGCGCAGCCTCTCTTCCTTTACAACACTATGTGTGCTCTTCCTCGGACACTAAGAGCGCACTCACACTAGCAAAGTTGTCCCATACCGTGCTTAAGCACGATTGCCCCCCACCCCTCCCCATTCCCTCGCTGCCTGCACTCACACTGCTCCAGGACAAAACGGGCCTAAACACGGTTACCTCTTGTACATAACATCGTAATACAGTCTGCGTCTGCACATCGGAGAACACGGAGAACAGGACACTACTTTGTGGTTTATTTTGAGTCATTTTAGTCAGATACAGCCATAACACTTACACTGGTCAAACGGACTGGACTTTAGGGGTGAAGCGTGCTTAGGCACGGTACGGATTGCCAGTGTGATCGTGCACTAAAACAGCCCTCTCTCAGAGGGAGCCATGACACGTACTGAGGTTAACTTGAAAAGTCAGAGCGCGAATAGCACCCGTCAAATACGGGTGTTTTAGTCGTGGCGGGTGAATTTGCTCAACCTATCAGACAAGGTGGCAGGTAAACAAAAATACCGTGACATAGTGATTTGTGACAACAAACAACGCAAGTAGAATCCAGGGTCCGCTTTGACTGTATGTGCAAAACCAGCAGGTCCTTCTCACTCATTGACCACAGGGCTCCACCCCTCCTCCTCATGTCAGTGTTTACAAAGATAGGCTATATGCTGGCTTGGCTCGGTGTCGCTTAACACAGCACAGATTAGCATCTCCATTACAGCGGGTCTACCTGCTGGAGGTGTGTTTACACAGATGTCTTAGTGTCTTCAGTCCAAGATCATTAAAAGAAGCGGGCTGCGGGGTGGACTTGAGGTCAAAGGACCAGCTGCAAATATAGCCTATTAGGGAATACTGTAAGACTTGATTACAATATTATACGTCATTACATTAAGCTGCCCGATAAAATGAAGTAGCAGGAAAACAAAAAAAGAATGGTGGATTCAAAAATCCAGCAGTCTTTTTTTGGCAAGTGGCAAGAAGGGGAAACAAGTTCATTTCCAAAACTGGTAAGTAAATGGTAAACATTTTTTAAACTAATGTTTTTCCATTTATTGCTTATTTGACTAAGTGTTCAGAATGTTAAAGACTGAAGTGTTTCAGTCCAATAAATGCACGTTTTGCAGATGTTGTCAAATCAATGAGTAAGTACCTAGTACTCTGACATACACGATTCATCATTCCAGTAAAGCACAATAAGTTATTTGCTGTGCCAGCATCCAACATGAGCTATCAAATTGAGTTGCAAATAACACTGGCTAGCTCACAAATCTGCTGCATAACACAGAAAAATGTCCTCCAGGAATGAGTCATTGTTTAGTAATTGAGTAACTGTCCATGTCTGGTTTCGAATAATCTGCTTTCAGACGGGAAACATTTATCTTAATTTAGAAGAAGGTCACAAATGAGAGAAAGTAATGTTTTCTAAATTTAGCCAACTGTGAACACTAACGGCTTTTCATAGGCCACTTCTTATAGGAGATAAATGACATGTCCAATAAGTGACAGAAATATGCATAAGGGATTCAACTCAGCTTGAATGACAAAGGGCATTGGGGAAAATGCCCGTGAGGGAAATAGACACAAGGGCACAAGATTAAACTCAGACTGGTTGATCACAGTCCCAGCTTTCATGCAACTCTGATCATCATATACTTCATATAAAAAGAAGGGGTCTCTATTGAACTTCCCGATTTAAAACATGCAAAGTCCATTGTGCTTTAAATAGACACATCAGAAAACCGGGTCTCAGGCTGATAACACAAAACAATCTCTCCACTGTAATGAGGTCCTAAAACAGATTTTAGCTCTACTATGATTATGACCCAGGGAGAGGCCACCCACTGATGAATCTGGGTCAGCCCATGGATAGCATGGGTGGGGGTGGCTGTAGTACTCTTTTTGGATGGCAATAACATTATACAAGTGACTCATAACAGACAAAGGCTCAAACACTAAGGAATATGGGGTGAATCTCCAATAAAAAGTACTATGAACACATGCACCAATGCCTTTATGACTTAATACTTCAGAAAATAAACGTCACTTTTCTGTAACAAAGCGGAAATATTTGTGCTTCCACACACCTGAGAGGAGAGGTCTCTCCATTCTGCAACTCCTTGGTCGTGAACAGTTACACCTCTAACTCCTCCTAGGACAACATTCTTGGCGATCTCCACTCCAAGACCTCTCATACCAGAGATGAGTACATTGGAGTTTTGCATACGCTTCATAGCGTCATGGCCCAACACATAACTACAGAAGGAAAAAAAACAAAATTAGAACTAGGCATCCTTTGTTCACCTGCCAAAAAAATGACACTGAAATGTGAGTTTTCCTTCAACATGTCAAAAATTCTTGATATATTTACAAACTTACAGTTGTCTGGAGTACAGGCCTTCATCGATCTCAGCATCATTGCCATTCTTAGCCATGCCCTAGAGAGTAACAAAAAAGGGTTACAATCAGTTTTTAGTATCAACTTTTACCAAAAGGTGTGTGTTTGCGCAGGTGTTTGCTTACGTTGGCAGGTGTGTGGGACAGATCAGTTCTGACAGAGTTAGAGGAGGAGCAGTGGGATCCCGTCTTCGTCTCCGTTCCTGACAAGCGACGCTTCTTGGACAGCGGCGAGCTGGACATCTGTGCATCAACACACACTGTTAAAGACTCATATTTAGACACAACAAACGTATCTATGTCAAAACATAACATTTCCCTTATCATTGAAAAGCAGATAGTACAAAGGGTATTTAAATTTTAGAGCTTCAAACACCAAATAAAAAAACAAGCAGATAGGTGTCTACAAGCTTATAGTTCATTAACGTTTTGAAAAGTCAATGGATTCAACATCAGACTCAAAGCTTTGAATGTATACTTCTATGCTATGGCTCCATCATGAGTATCCAAGGTAAGTGCTACCCAATCCCCCTCATGTTAAAGAGAGGATTTCTAGTCCAGGGAGCAGCTGGGCTGGCTGCATGCCAAACACAAATCTGCTGGAAAACGAACTGAGTCTAGGAAGAGACATGAATAGCAGCATTATTGCTTCTTTTCATGCTCAGAGACAGCACTGGCTTGTTTATGTACTGCTATTGTTCATTATATCGGCCTTTTAGGACGGCCAACATCGTTTCAACAAAAAGAGCTGAATCATTAAAACTTCACTGCGGTAAAGTGACACCTCACGGTGGCTAGCAGGTGTGGACGGACACATCGTATAATGCTAATATACTGGATCTAACCTCGTTACAGAGATTCAATGGGGCGTTGATAAGACGAAAGAATAATATAAACCCAAGTACACTCTGTATAACGGAATAATCTGGCCGAACCCAGTTACTCGGGAAGTGAAACAGGCCGCAGTTTCGAACACATTCCCACCGCACAGCAAGCACGAGCATAGCTTCCGCATCCAATGCAGCTAAATTTCCTCCGCATCTTAAATACATTTAAACGCCTGTAACCCTTCGTACAACCCTAAGTTTGGACAAGTCTAAACGGTACTGCCGCCTGAGATAAAATGGATATTGCACTGTGTGACATGAACGGTCGCGGTTCGTCGAAAATGAAGGCATCCAGCATGATACAGCAAAGCAGCGAGCCGCTCGGTTAGAACTGCTACTGTTGTTCATTTGCAAAACCTAATACCAAGCTGCTAAACCAATTGAAAGCGTTCAACGTTTAGGAAAGGTGGATCAATTATCGGTTGAAGACACAAAGAGGAAACAGATTGAGAAGGTAGCGTGACACTAATCAGTTAAGTGATTTGGCAAGTGGACAGAGACGGAACATTAATAACTTAAAGGCAAGAAAACAGCAGTCTGTCAGAGTATCTATTGGCGGTTCGGCCTAGGCCTGTCTTACACCCAGTGCGGAACACAACTTTACAAGCTAGCAGCTCTAGCTATCATACAACCTGCTTACAAATGATAGCAACCCATTTTACTTTGACAGCTCGCTACATTAGCGCCTATAATTTCACGCTTACATTTTCCAACGCCAAACAACAACCAACATCCAACTTTGTCGCTTGATATAAGCATTTTTAGGAATGAAAGACTAGCCATTGGACTCGTGCTTCATCGATATCTCTTTTCTTACCAATAATCCTTCTCGGTCCCTTCCCGGTGCGAACCCGCTCCTCTCCCGCAGTGTCTAAATGTCGATATTAACGATGGTAATAACTTCGACGATTTGTACTAATAAAAGAAATACGTTACGGGGATTAGGAGGGTCTACACTATATTGTCGAGTCACTATGTCGTTGAACTGAGAGTCTCTTCTATGTAATTGCGTTGCTGGCTTTGAGACTGCAGACGGGAACAAAACCAAAATGGCAGATGGGGGGAAGGGGCGGAGGATCTGTGACGCATGGGCTAAAATATTCAACAAGAAAGGTTGGCTGTGAGCATGCTGTTCAGACAGGCGCCCAGCTCATTGGCTGCTACAAAAGCCAAATCGCATTTATCCCGCCCCTGCTACCAGAAGACGCATGCCATGTATATTAGTGTACAGTGAACTGCAGAGCCTCCGGTAGTCAATGAAAGATGCATGTTGAGATTCTAGTAAACACAAAGAACATGTCCATCTCAACCGAGAAAGGCATTTTAAAATACTGACTATTGAGTGATCTCATCATGGTAAAGACAAATCTACTGTTGCAGAAGGAAATGCCACAACAACAGCATCTTTGTTTTGTGAAAGGTTAGCGAGTTTTGTCTCGTTGTGGAACAAGACTGCACACACACAACTTACATAGGGCATGCAATAATTAGTTGAGGAAATACTTTATCCTAGAATAGCCGAATGTTATATATCCTAACAGCAACTATATTTAGTGGTTTTAATATTAATTTGTTTCTACGACTTCGTCGATACAAAGCAATGTTGTGATCATGCTGCAGTGATAATTTGGACAGGTAAACATCGGATCGACTTCTTGCGGGCTACAGTGATGCTGCGAGTCTGGGCCCTTAGTCACATTAAGGTTAGGGGTGAGCATTCCTTGAAGAGGAGTAGTAATGGGGGAGGGGGTTCCTGGCAAATGACAAAGGCCCAGGAAAAGAGTGGGCCGCATATTCTCGGGTACACATGTCGAGGGGACCCCCATTCTCATCTTCTAGCTGCGAAATGTTCAAAACATTTAAAAAATGTCCCACAATTTATTCTGAGCCAAAACATATGGCCATTATTCATGTTACGTTTACATGCTGCCTGAGTTGGCAATTGAAGAGGAGATACCGGCCAATATTGCGTTACTGTGGTAACATCGATTGTCGCGCTACCGTACCGTTAACCTATTTCATCAATCTTTATTTCCAGTAAGTTCTTGCAAACGCTGCGTGATGTAACTAAGTGTCTGAGTCTTAGAGTCCTCCTTCTAATGTTTGCAGCCAACTAGCTCTCAGGCTACCGTTAACGTTATTTATGAAAACACACATTTACACAGCTCTCTCGTGCATACTGAACGTGCAAATTCAACGTTAACAGTCAACTGTTACGTGACAGTGGTTGGATAGCCACGGCTAATTGAGAGGGACAGTTGAAATGATAAGACACCCAACAACTAACATTCACGACTTTCAATAACGAAGACCGAACGACTGCGTAGTTGTTAGCCTGAGTGCAGCTAGCTTTCAGGCTATCTAGCCACCCAACGACTTTTTCCTACTTGTGCCGCTATGTTAGCTAACTAGCTAACGTTAGCCAACTAGCTGGGGCTAAAATTACCAAGAAGGGAGCTTTCACAAGCGTGCAGAACTTACCACATCCGATATTACTCGGCCTGTTCTGTAGTATTAAAATCGGCTTGTATTTAAGCAAGAAACCTAGCAATCAACGTGACTATTGTACACTGCCGTTGATAGGCAACTGAAAGTGTGTCAGGGTGGCGCGCTCTGTGTGAGTTTTTTCGCTGGAAGGCTGCCTGCCCGGTTGTTCCCGAACCGTTTCCCCTCACTCTATTTCAGTTGAAAGCAAAGCAAAGCAGCAACATGTGCACGTTACAGACACATCCATCACTCCGGTCCAGAGGGTTCTCAGGAAAGTCAATGTGACTAATTTATTCCAAGCACATGTTATTTTTCATTTGTTATGTGCAACGTCAACACTTACAAGGTAATATGTCTAAAATTCTACACTTCAACAGGGTTTATTCGTCTTTTCACTATTTAGAAACATGCGTAATTTTTTCACCCCCGCGCCTCCGCGTGAATAGACTGATCCAAATTTCACGCAGGGGTTGCCGGGACTTGTAGGCATGCTTTGATAATGAATAAAAATCCTCTCTAGGAAAACATTGGTAATGTTTATTCTGCATTAGCACTTAACACGTAAGTTAACATTGGTAGCTTTGTTCCTGAAAGAAAATATATTGTAATTTGTTACCACTTTAAAACATTTAACCAGTAAAATAACACCACTTTTTTTTGTCTCTAACTTTTATTGAAAGTCTTGCAAACAGAGCACAGTTGACACAGGGACAGAAAAAATGATGTATTGACTTGTTCAGGATAACAGCACAGAACCTGGTATTACAAAGGCTAGATCCAAAGGCATAATGAATTTAATAAAGACTTGTTTACATGTTAAAAGGAGCAAATATAGTCAGTACATTGGTACCAAATTAAATAAGTGGGAGGAAAATAAAAACAAACTTATTGGGCAAAACATTTGGGTCACCTAGAAATAACACAAGAAAATGTGTGAGTGCATTTGCTATGAAAAGCCTTTATACATTATCTTCCATCTAAAGATGTTCCTTAGCTCTCCAGCAGATGTAAAGCATCTCACAAGACTTTTAATGGTAGTTCAAGTTTGAATACACTACTGTAACAAAACATCTCTCAATCTCTAGGAGCCAATAGAAAGGCGCAATCTGTTCATTTTTCATATTTTTCTGTACAACTATGTGACATCAAAGTCACGATTTTGCAGCCTTGCTTTACAGAATGCATAGCTACATAAATAAAAATGAGCAGAAAATAATAAAATGGGAAGAGCTGATTTAAAAAAATGTACATGTCAGTTTAAATGTGAGGAAGTTAACAACATGGGAGAAAAGAGAAAGACTAAGGAACCCAGTTGTTGTATGTATTTACAGTTTGAAACAAATAACACAAATCATAACACTTCCTCAGCTGTTAACTCTCACCATTAGCTGAGAACTTTACCACACTGTTCTCACTTGTGTAATTTATATTTAGCAGGATGTGTGGAGGATGTGTGGTGAGCATTCATGCACACAATCTGGATTTCAGATGCAAACAAACCTTTTTGCTCTGCAGCTGTTGTGGAAAGAAATACAATACACAACCCCCCATAAGATTTCTCTTTAACAAGATTCACCAAACTAAACAACACTCCATGGTTACATTTCTCCTTGTGAGCCAGTGAATGATAAGTCTGGGTGAGACACAGTCTCTAAACCCTCAAGTTTAAACTATTATTAAAGTTCATTGTTGCCTCATCATTTACAGCTACTTCATAGCCCCCTGCCCATCCCTGATCTCGGGGACTGGCAGGAGCGAGCAGCATCCCTCTGTCCATCCCCGTCGTCCTGCTCTCTCACAGCCTGGGGTGAGGATTGTGTGGGGGGAGAGGGTGGAGGGTAGGAAGGGGGAGGGATAGTAAGGCGAGGGAGAGAAGGCAGTGCAGGCCTGGGAGAGGTTGGAAGTGGCGGAGGAGTGGATAAGGTCGTGGTCATGGGGTGCTGTGAAGAGTGAGCGCGGGAGCTGGCAGGTGAGGCGTGTGTGCTCCGGGCACGCGGTGGTTCAATGGGGCAGTCACTGATTTGCTCCAGCAGAGAGGGCATGTCTCCCTCAATCTTCTCCAGCACTGCAGCCATTTGCTTTTCTATCTGCTCGATGACACTGTCCATTTGCCAGTCGCTTGTAGTGCTGCTCCCTCCTGCTGTATGCTGTAGCCCAGTTCCGTACATCCCTAACCCTGCTCCGCTTGTATACAGGGAGCTGTATGGACTTCCGTAGCCCGCTGCTATCCCCATCCCTACAGACCCAGCCTCTGGGTTGTATGGTGTAGAATGGCGGCCCAAACTAGCGGAGCTGCCTACTGTATAACAAGCCTGTCCTGTAGGAGGACTTGCCCTTGCTATGCTAAACTCAGCACTGTACCTGTCTGCTCTCCTGGCCTCCCTGTCCCTTCTACTCATGGGGCTAGCATCACTCCTTAGCCTAACTCCTAGCTCTACATCTGCCCCAGCTGCATGTCCTACTGCTGGAGTGACAGTTGCCACCACTGACCTCTCTGCCACTGCCTCAGGTACTTGTGTCTGACACCAGCTTCCATCGATGTCATCCCTATGCATCCCTGGCCTCTTCTCTGGTGAGGCTGAAGGAGCAGCAGAGCCAGTAAGCAGAGGACTTTGGAGTGTTGCGGCCATCTTACGTTTGCCGCTGGGATCAGGGGAGGCAGATGTGTGTTTTTTGTCTGAAGAACTCTCAGACGGCTTTGAGGGGTCCTGTGTTTTCATGGGGGATGGTTTGGATTCTGGTGCAACTTTATTTTGACTCAAATTGGCAGCAATTTTTCTGGCTCCATCACCTGCTGCTTTCTTTGTACCAATTTTACCTTGCTCCTCCTGAGGGAGTTTAGTAGCTGCGTTTGATTGCTGACAGAGAGGTTGCTGAATATCTGATGGGGAAGTTCCTACACATGGACCTATGCTTGCTTCAACCTCACCCTGTTTTTCTACAACTTTACTCCTCCCTTCATCCTGGTACAAACCTGCAGGAGTACTCTCCACAGTAACCTCTAAAGACACACTACTTGATGTCACCCCTCCGTCACTCGTCCCTTTGTCTCCCTCATCACTTGTTCCCTGGGACACACCCCCTTCACCATCTCTGGCCTCTTCACCGCCCTGAACCTCAGCTGAACTGTCATTCAGTGCCTCTGAATTCTTCAGGCGTTGCATGAAGGTTGTGACACGGATTGCTTTCTGCAAAACAAACAGAGGCAAAGAAAAAGGAGAGGATAGCAGAGTAAAGTGAAATAGATTTGTAGTATATTTCCTTCTTTTTTTTAAACAGCACCCACACAGACTTGTATCCCTAAAAGAAAAAAACAATTGATTCTATAGTTGGTTTAGGCAAAGCATAAAAGATAAGCCTCAGATACAAGCATCTGACAAAAAGCCTGTCAAGGCGTCAGCATACTAAGCGCTGAGATGTGATTGGTTCGATGTGGACAGTGCAGTAAGATCAGTGCCAGTTGTTTACTTCCAGGAGGCTTTGAAATATTGTACCCTGGTTTAAATCAATTTCAAGTCTCACTCTCCTCAAAACACTCCTTATTGACTGGAAAACAAGGAGTACAGATAAGTGTAAATATGCTTTTTGTTCAGTGTTACACGCATCTGACTCCCTTCCATCAACAGAAACTAAAGAAGTAAGGGGAAACAGTGTGAGCTTGGAAATTGTTTGTAAACCAGGGGGTTATTTTCTGGAAGTGAAACACCATTTGGACACAGAAATGTCACGGAATACAATATGGCTTTACTGCTCAGCTTCTGTTTAACTTCAAGAATGACTTGAATGTAACACTTAGATACAATATGGGGCAATGAGCCAGGATTCACGTAAGAGGGATGGCAAAGGCTTTGGAGTTGAAATCACTTTAGTTAAACAGTCCGCAGTGGCCTATATCTTGCATATCCTTTCTATTTCTCTCTCTCCTTATCTACACAAATACAAAAAAAAGAAAAGCCATGAGAAAACCCTCCACCCTGTTTGTGATCATGAACTTTTTTTTGACCAATGTGGATTCATAGACTAGTGCAGATGAGGATAAGAAAGGAGCAGATTGGGCCACTTTGAACATCTCGGTCTAATCCAGTGAAGAAAAGTGGGGCAGAGTGGATGGATCTCTTCTGGGACAGGCAGAGTGACAGTGGGCAGGAGCAGAGCTAATGGGAAGAGTTTCACCAGCACAACCATGATCAATACATCTCAAGGCTGATGGGGCTTCAACCGGAAGTATTCCTGATTGGTTGATTGTTAGCCTCTTTTAAATTGAAGAGGATGTACAGCCTTTAGAGATGTTGTGTTATTGATTCATGCCTGATGGTAAGTGAGGCTCTGCCCATGCTCTGTCCTTCCACTCTCACTCATAATGAACTACAATACCTTCAACTCCTGGGAACCACATGGGGAAAGAGAGAAGAGGGTTATAACTGTTACCACTTCTTCCTTCTTGGCCTTTTTCATTCACCAACCCCATGACATTCCAAGACCATCCCCATATCATTTGCAAATGTAAAACATACCTCTGCAGAGATGTTAATTAGCCAGAAGCACATTATGTGCAATGATCATTACAAATGACCCTTCCTTATTCAATTTCTCCTAATTTCCTCTTTTGCTGACCTCAGCAATTTCATTTACAGCCACAGTTGACAGTGAGCTCTTACCCGCCATTTGGCCTTTGCAAAGTTCTTTTCAAACTGTGCACATACGCCATCCTTTAGGTTTTTCTCTGATGCACCATTTCCCGCAATCCTGGCAACAGAAAGTATACAAGTGAGAATAAAACCCAGTGGTTGTGTGCAAAAATGTTTGACCTTGTATGATTATGTGCACACAATTACCATTCATGCCATAGTGCATCCTGTGCAGTGATTCTCAGCATCTGGTCCACCTCCATGAGTCGACAGACAAGCTCCTTGGCTAAGAGAGGAACAGTAAAGACATATCACTGGGGAATGTTTAACAGAGAAATTGGATCGTTTTTTGTTTTGAGATTTATTCATGCATGATGCCTTGGTTGTGGAGTATAAATCAAGGTTATTTTAAGCTCAAGCTTTTTAGTTTCTGCAGTCAGTGTTCAATCCAGTCTCGTCTGCAGGAACAAAAATCGGTTCTAAACACTGATAAAACAAATCTCATGTTGTTTTGTCATTTAAGTTAATTACCAACTAATGTCCCATTGATTTTAACTAATTGACCTCTAAACTCGAACTTAAGTCAGGATTTGATAATAGAAACAAAACCTGCTTTTCCTCAGAGCGAGGAAACGTCTTGTGTTGTCAACCTTTATTCCTTTGTTGGATTATGGAGATGTGCTGTATATGGGTGCCTCGGCCAAATGTTTACAGTCATTGGACACTGTGTACCACTGCGCCATAAGATTTGTTGTAGACACCTTACTCATCACTGTGACCTGTATACAAAATCGGATTGGCCATCCTTGAAGGTACGTAGGTATATACACTTGCTGAGTCTTATTCTTAAAACTCTTCTTGATTTAGTTCCTTCGTATTCATGTTCATACCTCCAAAGAAACAGAAGCAACTATACTTTGTGTGATATTTTTAGACTGTCTGTTTCTCGTGTCTGGACCAAACTCGGGGAAAAGAGCGTTTAGTTTTGCTGCCCACTCTGCTCTATCTCAAATGACAAAAAAAATGCAAGACCATTGGAGAGTGCCTGTGTTTTTGAATTTTAATTGTTGTTACTCTTAACTTTTTGTTCGCGAACGTTTTCTTAAACATGTAATGTTTATTAAGACGTGTGCTGCTGCCCTCTTGGCCAGGTCACTCTTGTGAGAGAGATCTTGATCTCAATCTGTTAATTACCTAATTAAATAAAGGTTAAATAAAATAAAAAAATAAAAATAAGCAATGTATCATCACATGTCCTCTCTCCCTTTTAAATTCCAGCTATAGATGCAGATCTTTAATTTAATTATTATATGTATATCAACACCTCACCTGTGTGAATTATACACACGTATCACCTTATGTTGTCTTCTTAATAAAAAATATCCTGTGTTGTATTATTAGTTTTGTTGTATAATAATACAGTGTAAAGCTGAAAAGATGCATCATTATGAAAGTTATCTTACCTATGATGAATGTTAAATCATTTGTAATTCTATGTGATAACATATAAAGTTAGTATGGATCAATAAATCTGCTGATGGGATAGCATGTAGTAAACCTTTTTCAGTACCAATGCGCCCAATACTTAATGCCAATGGAATTGTATCTGGCTGTTTAGAGCCATCCTGTGGTGGAGCTGTGTACCTGCAGGTGAAATGTCATCCCAGTACGGAGTATCGAACTCAAAGTCACCGGCAACAATGCGACAGAAAATGATGCGATTGTGTAGATCTGTGTTCTCCTCCTCTGTCTCATCATAAAAAGGAGGGTTCCCTGATAAACTGCACAAAACACAAACAAATACAAATAAAAGATACAGACAATGAGAAGTTATTTAAAAAAGCCATGCAAGCCTTAAAATCAGGATCAGAATTGAGGATCAACTGCCAAGTGGTTTGCACAAACAAGAAATCTTTCTTTGTGTTTTGTTGCTTACCAATAAACATAAAAATGGGAAGTGAGTAAACAGCAGTACTCAAACTGTCAAGAAACTTAAATATGTTTTTCACACCTCAAATAATTCTTAGATATCTGGGCAATAAAACAAACAAAGCAATTATTCAGCTGAACTTTTAAAAGCAGCTCAGTTTTTTTTTTCTGTGTGTTGAATAAGAGCTTTCATCATGACTGATGCAGACTTACAGTATGAACATAATAACACCCACAGCCCAGCAGTCCACAGGGCGACCATATCGGTGACGAGCCACTACTTCAGGAGCTAAAAGACAGAAGAGAAAAAATAGAGTGAGAAGAAGAAGAGAGATTCGGATGGCTTGGATTTTCATTTACAAACCATCACACCACATTCATATTTCTTCTCTGCACTGACAAGAGCTTCCTTTTTTCACCCTCTCCGCTTCTCATTCCTCTCCTGTCAGGGCCTCAGTTCCCTTCCCTTATTTATTTGTCTAATTACTCAGCTCAGCATTATGAATAACTGTCCTGACCTCTCACTAGAGAGAACCAGGCCAAAGTACTGTTCTGCACTCCAAGCTGCCCTCGCATAAACCTCAGCGCGAGAGGGGAGCAAGACAGCACACAGGAGATCAGTGGATATGAAAGAGAGGAGTGGGAAGAGGAGTTGGAGGAGGAGGGGGAGTTTTAGGTGTTTTCAATTCTGAGTATGTGTTTCCCAGGGTTTCATGACTGTTTTTTCATTATAACAGTCATCCCCTGACAGATTATAATCTTCAAAAGAAAAGGGAGGTAAAGAATTCAAAAAGTAAAGTATGCTCGCTGGCTTCTATTCACATCAGATGTTAAGGCTAAAGAAATGACAAGGAAGTGGATAACAGCTGGAAAAATTTACAGAATACAAGGTATATATATATAAAACAGAGGCACACAGAGGGGTTAAATAGAGAGTATCTTACCCAGGTATTCTGGTGTTCCACAGGGTTCTGTAATTGGCCCATTCTCAAACCTGGACAGGTAAAAATCTCGCAGCACTACTTTGTTGTGGTTGTTTTCTGTGTAGTACATTAGGTTTTCCAGCTAAACAAAGGGAGAGACAGCGTATGTGTTGTCGTTTGAATACAAACAGCCTGCAGCCCCATGCTACCCTATTCCTGTTCAGACCCCAGTTCAGAGGTAAAGACATATTTGACTTGATAAGCAGACATTGTTTGGCTTAACTGGTGTGAGTGGTGGTGGAAAAATCTACCACAGCTTCCTGATAGTCAACAAGTTTCTTTTATTCCTATCTCGTAATTTGCCAGCAAGGGTCTTCATATTTATTGCCAGCTTACAGTAAAATGGTCAAGACAAGTCAACAGATTGCTTTTAAAAAATATAAAATCAGAGAGTGATGATGATATTACTGTGGAAATAATAAGTGATTCAGTGTGATGATGCTAGATAGATGTACACACGTTTTTTATGTGATAATATTTATGATAACATTACACTTTTTCATAGGAGACAGTGTGGGGAATTTCAGCTAACGATTTATATTTTATATTGTGATTTATGAACTTTATTATATCTAAAGTCTGCATGTTCCTCGTGATACCTAGCTGAAGACAAATTTGTCCTTGATCAACAATAAGACCTAAGATAAAAGTTGAATACTGTAATATATCTTCACAATAACCATATGCAATCTCTCAAACATTAATGGTATTGTTGAGTCAAGCAAAATAATCACCTTGGAATTCAGTAAACAAAGTATTGGGTCTTTTTGAATCATCTCAACTGCTGTTCTGTTTTGAAAATATCATTTTCATTCTGTTTCATGGGCTCATAGGATGTGAGTCCAGACCATACGGACTAAAGGAAATTTCCAGCTTCTACCATTAGAGGGGGTATGAAGCCCAAGAGAGGCTGTAATGACATCCTAATGGGTTGATAATGAAGGATAAAGATATGAATCAGTCTGCATATGCATGCATCACTAGAGATTGCATTAAGCCATAAACACAGTGTTTACTCCCCTGCTAAAATTTTTATCAGATGTTTAGTCATTAACTGAGATGCTAATGTATGCATTGCTTTTACCTCTCCATAGAGATTCTGCAGACTATATACTGGAAATTATCTTCTCAGGGGTGATGGTGATGAAATCAACTCACTCTAAAAATCTTTTTGTTCTGTTCTTCCTGTCCCTTTAGACTTAAGTCACAAGTCTTTGTATATTGTTTGATCTTAATGGCACTCACGATGCTCATATACTTGCCTTAACGTAAGGAGAGGGAAGCTTTTATTGAAGTGTGTACCTTCAAGTTCCTGTGAACTATGTTGAGGGAGTGTAGGTACGCCACAGCCTCCAGGACTTGTCTGATGACATTGGAGGCGTCTCTCTCTGTGTAATTCCCCTGGTCCAGAATCCAGTCGAATACATCTCCTCCTGTGGCTCTGCATACAGTCCAACACACACACACACACACACACATAAACAAACCACAAAAGATGTGCAAACATCAGTGCACGCATTCCCAAGTACACCAA